>CM076979.1:22371446-22551446 GCA_039105355.1 Benthosema pterotum
GCACAGCATGCTTTTTTTTGTTTTGAGGATTTTTGAGGATTTTCGAAAAATGTCGAAATTTCGAAAAAAAACGGCAAGGCTATAGCCTTACGGTTTTTCATGATTTTGACGATTTTCAAAAAATGACGAAACCTGGCAAAAAACGCAAGGCTATAGCCTACGGTCTTGCACAGCATGCTTTTTTCATCGTTTTGAGGATTTTTGAGGATTTTGAGGATTTTCGAAAAATGTCGAAATTTCGAAAAAAAAAAAACGGCAAGGCTATAGCCTTACGGTTTTTCATGATTTTGACGATTTTCAAAAAATGACGAAACCTGGCAAAAACGCAAGGCTATAGCCTACGGTCTTGCACAGCATGCTTTTTTTCATCGTTTTGAGGATTTTTGAGGATTTTGAGGATTTTCGAAAAATGTCGAAATTTCGAAAAAAACGGCAAGGCTATAGCCTTACGGTTTTTCATGATTTTGACGATTTTCAAAAAATGACGAAACCTGGCAAAAACGCAAGGCTATAGCCTACGGTCTTGCACAGCATGCTTTTTTTCATCGTTTTGAGGATTTTGAGGATTTTGAGGATTTTCGAAAAATGTCGAAATTTCGAAAAAACGGCAAGGCTATAGCCTTACGGTTTTTCATGATTTTGACGATTTTCAAAAAATGACGAAACCTGGCAAAAACGCAAGGCTATAGCCTACGGTCTTGCACAGCATGCTTTTTTTCATCGTTTTGAGGATTTTTGAGGATTTTGAGGATTTTCGAAAAATGTCGAAATTTCGAAAAAAACGGCAAGGCTATAGCCTTACGGTTTTTCATGATTTTGACGATTTTCAAAAAATGACGAAACCTGGCAAAAACGCAAGGCTATAGCCTACGGTCTTGCACAGCATGCTTTTTTTCATCGTTTTGAGGATTTTTGAGGATTTTGAGGATTTTCGAAAAATGTCGAAATTTCGAAAAAACGGCAAGGCTATAGCCTTACGGTTTTTCATGATTTTGACGATTTTCAAAAAATGACGAAACCTGGCAAAAACGCAAGGCTATAGCCTACGGTCTTGCACAGCATGCTTTTTTTCATCGTTTTGAGGATTTTTGAGGATTTTGAGGATTTTCGAAAAATGTCGAAATTTCGAAAAAACGGCAAGGCTATAGCCTTACGGTTTTTCATGATTTTGACGATTTTCAAAAAATGACGAAACCTGGCAAAAACGCAAGGCTATAGCCTACGGTCTTGCACAGCATGCTTTTTTTCATCGTTTTGAGGATTTTTGAGGATTTTGAGGATTTTCGAAAAATGTCGAAATTTCGAAAAAACGGCAAGGCTATAGCCTTACGGTTTTTCATGATTTTGACGATTTTCAAAAAATGACGAAACCTGGCAAAAACGCAAGGCTATAGCCTACGGTCTTGCACAGCATGCTTTTTTTCATCGTTTTGAGGATTTTTGAGGATTTTGAGGATTTTCGAAAAATGTCGAAATTTCGAAAAAACGGCAAGGCTATAGCCTTACGGTTTTTCATGATTTTGACGATTTTCAAAAAATGACGAAACCTGGCAAAAACGCAAGGCTATAGCCTACGGTCTTGCACAGCATGCTTTTTTTCATCGTTTTGAGGATTTTTGAGGATTTTGAGGATTTTCGAAAAATGTCGAAATTTCGAAAAAACGGCAAGGCTATAGCCTTACGGTTTTTCATGATTTTGACGATTTTCAAAAAATGACGAAACCTGGCAAAAACGCAAGGCTATAGCCTACGGTCTTGCACAGCATGCTTTTTTTCATCGTTTTGAGGATTTTTGAGGATTTTGAGGATTTTCGAAAAATGTCGAAATTTCGAAAAAAACGGCAAGGCTATAGCCTTACGGTTTTTCATGATTTTGACGATTTTCAAAAAATGACGAAACCTGGCAAAAACGCAAGGCTATAGCCTACGGTCTTGCACAGCATGCTTTTTTTCATCGTTTTGAGGATTTTTGAGGATTTTGAGGATTTTCGAAAAATGTCGAAATTTCGAAAAAAAACGGCAAGGCTATAGCCTTACGGTTTTTCATGATTTTGACGATTTTCAAAAAATGACGAAACCTGGCAAAAACGCAAGGCTATAGCCTACGGTCTTGCACAGCATGCTTTTTTTCATCGTTTTGAGGATTTTTGAGGATTTTGAGGATTTTCGAAAAATGTCGAAATTTCGAAAAAAACGGCAAGGCTATAGCCTTACGGTTTTTCATGATTTTGACGATTTTCAAAAAATGACGAAACCTGGCAAAAACGCAAGGCTATAGCCTACGGTCTTGCACAGCATGCTTTTTTTCATCGTTTTGAGGATTTTTGAGGATTTTGAGGATTTTCGAAAAATGTCGAAATTTCGAAAAAAACGGCAAGGCTATAGCCTTACGGTTTTTCATGATTTTGACGATTTTCAAAAAATGACGAAACCTGGCAAAAACGCAAGGCTATAGCCTACGGTCTTGCACAGCATGCTTTTTTTCATCGTTTTGAGGATTTTTGAGGATTTTGAGGATTTTCGAAAAATGTCGAAATTTCGAAAAAACGGCAAGGCTATAGCCTTACGGTTTTTCATGATTTTGACGATTTTCAAAAAATGACGAAACCTGGCAAAAACGCAAGGCTATAGCCTACGGTCTTGCACAGCATGCTTTTTTTCATCGTTTTGAGGATTTTTGAGGATTTTGAGGATTTTCGAAAAATGTCGAAATTTCGAAAAAAACGGCAAGGCTATAGCCTTACGGTTTTTCATGATTTTGACGATTTTCAAAAAATGACGAAACCTGGCAAAAACGCAAGGCTATAGCCTACGGTCTTGCACAGCATGCTTTTTTTCATCGTTTTGAGGATTTTTGAGGATTTTGAGGATTTTCGAAAAATGTCGAAATTTCGAAAAAAACGGCAAGGCTATAGCCTTACGGTTTTTCATGATTTTGACGATTTTCAAAAAATGACGAAACCTGGCAAAAACGCAAGGCTATAGCCTACGGTCTTGCACAGCATGCTTTTTTTCATCGTTTTGAGGATTTTTGAGGATTTTGAGGATTTTCGAAAAATGTCGAAATTTCGAAAAAACGGCAAGGCTATAGCCTTACGGTTTTTCATGATTTTGACGATTTTCAAAAAATGACGAAACCTGGCAAAAACGCAAGGCTATAGCCTACGGTCTTGCACAGCATGCTTTTTTTCATCGTTTTGAGGATTTTTGAGGATTTTGAGGATTTTCGAAAAATGTCGAAATTTCGAAAAAACGGCAAGGCTATAGCCTTACGGTTTTTCATGATTTTGACGATTTTCAAAAAATGACGAAACCTGGCAAAAACGCAAGGCTATAGCCTACGGTCTTGCACAGCATGCTTTTTTTCATCGTTTTGAGGATTTTTGAGGATTTTGAGGATTTTCGAAAAATGTCGAAATTTCGAAAAAACGGCAAGGCTATAGCCTTACGGTTTTTTCATGATTTTGACGATTTTCAAAAAATGACGAAACCTGGCAAAAACGCAAGGCTATAGCCTACGGTCTTGCACAGCATGCTTTTTTTCATCGTTTTGAGGATTTTTGAGGATTTTGAGGATTTTCGAAAAATGTCGAAATTTCGAAAAAACGGCAAGGCTATAGCCTTACGGTTTTTCATGATTTTGACGATTTTCAAAAAATGACGAAACCTGGCAAAAACGCAAGGCTATAGCCTACGGTCTTGCACAGCATGCTTTTTTTCATCGTTTTGAGGATTTTTGAGGATTTTGAGGATTTTCGAAAAATGTCGAAATTTCGAAAAAACGGCAAGGCTATAGCCTTACGGTTTTTCATGATTTTGACGATTTTCAAAAAATGACGAAACCTGGCAAAAACGCAAGGCTATAGCCTACGGTCTTGCACAGCATGCTTTTTTTCATCGTTTTGAGGATTTTTGAGGATTTTGAGGATTTTCGAAAAATGTCGAAATTTCGAAAAAACGGCAAGGCTATAGCCTTACGGTTTTTCATGATTTTGACGATTTTCAAAAAATGACGAAACCTGGCAAAAACGCAAGGCTATAGCCTACGGTCTTGCACAGCATGCTTTTTTTCATCGTTTTGAGGATTTTTGAGGATTTTCGAAAAATGTCGAAATTTCGAAAAAAACGGCAAGGCTATAGCCTTACGGTTTTTCATGATTTTGACGATTTTCAAAAAATGACGAAACCTGGCAAAAACGCAAGGCTATAGCCTACGGTCTTGCACAGCATGCTTTTTTTCATCGTTTTGAGGATTTTTGAGGATTTTGAGGATTTTCGAAAAATGTCGAAATTTCGAAAAAAACGGCAAGGCTATAGCCTTACGGTTTTTCATGATTTTGACGATTTTCAAAAAATGACGAAACCTGGCAAAAACGCAAGGCTATAGCCTACGGTCTTGCACAGCATGCTTTTTTTCATCGTTTTGAGGATTTTTGAGGATTTTGAGGATTTTCGAAAAATGTCGAAATTTCGAAAAAACGGCAAGGCTATAGCCTTACGGTTTTTCATGATTTTGACGATTTTCAAAAAATGACGAAACCTGGCAAAAACGCAAGGCTATAGCCTACGGTCTTGCACAGCATGCTTTTTTTCATCGTTTTGAGGATTTTTGAGGATTTTGAGGATTTTCGAAAAATGTCGAAATTTCGAAAAAACGGCAAGGCTATAGCCTTACGGTTTTTCATGATTTTGACGATTTTCAAAAAATGACGAAACCTGGCAAAAACGCAAGGCTATAGCCTACGGTCTTGCACAGCATGCTTTTTTTCATCGTTTTGAGGATTTTTGAGGATTTTGAGGATTTTCGAAAAATGTCGAAATTTCGAAAAAAACGGCAAGGCTATAGCCTTACGGTTTTTCATGATTTTGACGATTTTCAAAAAATGACGAAACCTGGCAAAAACGCAAGGCTATAGCCTACGGTCTTGCACAGCATGCTTTTTTTCATCGTTTTGAGGATTTTTGAGGATTTTGAGGATTTTCGAAAAATGTCGAAATTTCGAAAAAAACGGCAAGGCTATAGCCTTACGGTTTTTCATGATTTTGACGATTTTCAAAAAATGACGAAACCTGGCAAAAACGCAAGGCTATAGCCTACGGTCTTGCACAGCATGCTTTTTTTCATCGTTTTGAGGATTTTTGAGGATTTTGAGGATTTTCGAAAAATGTCGAAATTTCGAAAAAACGGCAAGGCTATAGCCTTACGGTTTTTCATGATTTTGACGATTTTCAAAAAATGACGAAACCTGGCAAAAACGCAAGGCTATAGCCTACGGTCTTGCACAGCATGCTTTTTTTCATCGTTTTGAGGATTTTTGAGGATTTTGAGGATTTTCGAAAAATGTCGAAATTTCGAAAAAACGGCAAGGCTATAGCCTTACGGTTTTTCATGATTTTGACGATTTTCAAAAAATGACGAAACCTGGCAAAAACGCAAGGCTATAGCCTACGGTCTTGCACAGCATGCTTTTTTTCATCGTTTTGAGGATTTTTGAGGATTTTGAGGATTTTCGAAAAATGTCGAAATTTCGAAAAAACGGCAAGGCTATAGCCTTACGGTTTTTCATGATTTTGACGATTTTCAAAAAATGACGAAACCTGGCAAAAACGCAAGGCTATAGCCTACGGTCTTGCACAGCATGCTTTTTTTCATCGTTTTGAGGATTTTTGAGGATTTTGAGGATTTTCGAAAAATGTCGAAATTTCGAAAAAACGGCAAGGCTATAGCCTTACGGTTTTTCATGATTTTGACGATTTTCAAAAAATGACGAAACCTGGCAAAAACGCAAGGCTATAGCCTACGGTCTTGCACAGCATGCTTTTTTTCATCGTTTTGAGGATTTTTGAGGATTTTGAGGATTTTCGAAAAATGTCGAAATTTCGAAAAAAACGGCAAGGCTATAGCCTTACGGTTTTTCATGATTTTGACGATTTTCAAAAAATGACGAAACCTGGCAAAAACGCAAGGCTATAGCCTACGGTCTTGCACAGCATGCTTTTTTTCATCGTTTTGAGGATTTTTGAGGATTTTGAGGATTTTCGAAAAATGTCGAAATTTCGAAAAAAAACGGCAAGGCTATAGCCTTACGGTTTTTCATGATTTTGACGATTTTCAAAAAATGACGAAACCTGGCAAAAACGCAAGGCTATAGCCTACGGTCTTGCACAGCATGCTTTTTTTCATCGTTTTGAGGATTTTTGAGGATTTTGAGGATTTTCGAAAAATGTCGAAATTTCGAAAAAAACGGCAAGGCTATAGCCTTACGGTTTTTCATGATTTTGACGATTTTCAAAAAATGACGAAACCTGGCAAAAACGCAAGGCTATAGCCTACGGTCTTGCACAGCATGCTTTTTTTCATCGTTTTGAGGATTTTTGAGGATTTTGAGGATTTTCGAAAAATGTCGAAATTTCGAAAAAAACGGCAAGGCTATAGCCTTACGGTTTTTCATGATTTTGACGATTTTCAAAAAATGACGAAACCTGGCAAAAACGCAAGGCTATAGCCTACGGTCTTGCACAGCATGCTTTTTTTCATCGTTTTGAGGATTTTTGAGGATTTTGAGGATTTTCGAAAAATGTCGAAATTTCGAAAAAAACGGCAAGGCTATAGCCTTACGGTTTTTCATGATTTTGACGATTTTCAAAAAATGACGAAACCTGGCAAAAACGCAAGGCTATAGCCTACGGTCTTGCACAGCATGCTTTTTTTCATCGTTTTGAGGATTTTTGAGGATTTTGAGGATTTTCGAAAAATGTCGAAATTTCGAAAAAACGGCAAGGCTATAGCCTTACGGTTTTTCATGATTTTGACGATTTTCAAAAAATGACGAAACCTGGCAAAAACGCAAGGCTATAGCCTACGGTCTTGCACAGCATGCTTTTTTTCATCGTTTTGAGGATTTTTGAGGATTTTGAGGATTTTCGAAAAATGTCGAAATTTCGAAAAAAACGGCAAGGCTATAGCCTTACGGTTTTTCATGATTTTGACGATTTTCAAAAAATGACGAAACCTGGCAAAAACGCAAGGCTATAGCCTACGGTCTTGCACAGCATGCTTTTTTTCATCGTTTTGAGGATTTTTGAGGATTTTGAGGATTTTCGAAAAAATGTCGAAATTTCGAAAAAAACGGCAAGGCTATAGCCTTACGGTTTTTCATGATTTTGACGATTTTCAAAAAATGACGAAACCTGGCAAAAACGCAAGGCTATAGCCTACGGTCTTGCACAGCATGCTTTTTTTCATCGTTTTGAGGATTTTTGAGGATTTTGAGGATTTTCGAAAAATGTCGAAATTTCGAAAAAACGGCAAGGCTATAGCCTTACGGTTTTTCATGATTTTGACGATTTTCAAAAAATGACGAAACCTGGCAAAAACGCAAGGCTATAGCCTACGGTCTTGCACAGCATGCTTTTTTTCATCGTTTTGAGGATTTTTGAGGATTTTGAGGATTTTCGAAAAATGTCGAAATTTCGAAAAAACGGCAAGGCTATAGCCTTACGGTTTTTCATGATTTTGACGATTTTCAAAAAATGACGAAACCTGGCAAAAACGCAAGGCTATAGCCTACGGTCTTGCACAGCATGCTTTTTTTCATCGTTTTGAGGATTTTTGAGGATTTTGAGGATTTTCGAAAAATGTCGAAATTTCGAAAAAAAACGGCAAGGCTATAGCCTTACGGTTTTTCATGATTTTGACGATTTTCAAAAAATGACGAAACCTGGCAAAAACGCAAGGCTATAGCCTACGGTCTTGCACAGCATGCTTTTTTTCATCGTTTTGAGGATTTTTGAGGATTTTGAGGATTTTCGAAAAATGTCGAAATTTCGAAAAAACGGCAAGGCTATAGCCTTACGGTTTTTCATGATTTTGACGATTTTCAAAAAATGACGAAACCTGGCAAAAACGCAAGGCTATAGCCTACGGTCTTGCACAGCATGCTTTTTTTCATCGTTTTGAGGATTTTTGAGGATTTTGAGGATTTTCGAAAAATGTCGAAATTTCGAAAAAAACGGCAAGGCTATAGCCTTACGGTTTTTCATGATTTTGACGATTTTCAAAAAATGACGAAACCTGGCAAAAACGCAAGGCTATAGCCTACGGTCTTGCACAGCATGCTTTTTTTCATCGTTTTGAGGATTTTTGAGGATTTTGAGGATTTTCGAAAAATGTCGAAATTTCGAAAAAAAACGGCAAGGCTATAGCCTTACGGTTTTTCATGATTTTGACGATTTTCAAAAAATGACGAAACCTGGCAAAAACGCAAGGCTATAGCCTACGGTCTTGCACAGCATGCTTTTTTTCATCGTTTTGAGGATTTTTGAGGATTTTGAGGATTTTCGAAAAATGTCGAAATTTCGAAAAAACGGCAAGGCTATAGCCTTACGGTTTTTCATGATTTTGACGATTTTCAAAAAATGACGAAACCTGGCAAAAACGCAAGGCTATAGCCTACGGTCTTGCACAGCATGCTTTTTTTCATCGTTTTGAGGATTTTGAGGATTTTGAGGATTTTCGAAAAATGTCGAAATTTCGAAAAAAACGGCAAGGCTATAGCCTTACGGTTTTTCATGATTTTGACGATTTTCAAAAAATGACGAAACCTGGCAAAAACGCAAGGCTATAGCCTACGGTCTTGCACAGCATGCTTTTTTTCATCGTTTTGAGGATTTTTGAGGATTTTGAGGATTTTCGAAAAATGTCGAAATTTCGAAAAAACGGCAAGGCTATAGCCTTACGGTTTTTCATGATTTTGACGATTTTCAAAAAATGACGAAACCTGGCAAAAACGCAAGGCTATAGCCTACGGTCTTGCACAGCATGCTTTTTTTCATCGTTTTGAGGATTTTTGAGGATTTTGAGGATTTTCGAAAAATGTCGAAATTTCGAAAAAACGGCAAGGCTATAGCCTTACGGTTTTTCATGATTTTGACGATTTTCAAAAAATGACGAAACCTGGCAAAAACGCAAGGCTATAGCCTACGGTCTTGCACAGCATGCTTTTTTTCATCGTTTTGAGGATTTTTGAGGATTTTGAGGATTTTCGAAAAATGTCGAAATTTCGAAAAAAACGGCAAGGCTATAGCCTTACGGTTTTTCATGATTTTGACGATTTTCAAAAAATGACGAAACCTGGCAAAAACGCAAGGCTATAGCCTACGGTCTTGCACAGCATGCTTTTTTTCATCGTTTTGAGGATTTTTGAGGATTTTGAGGATTTTCGAAAAATGTCGAAATTTCGAAAAAACGGCAAGGCTATAGCCTTACGGTTTTTCATGATTTTGACGATTTTCAAAAAATGACGAAACCTGGCAAAAACGCAAGGCTATAGCCTACGGTCTTGCACAGCATGCTTTTTTTCATCGTTTTGAGGATTTTTGAGGATTTTGAGGATTTTCGAAAAATGTCGAAATTTCGAAAAAAACGGCAAGGCTATAGCCTTACGGTTTTTCATGATTTTGACGATTTTCAAAAAATGACGAAACCTGGCAAAAACGCAAGGCTATAGCCTACGGTCTTGCACAGCATGCTTTTTTTCATCGTTTTGAGGATTTTTGAGGATTTTGAGGATTTTCGAAAAATGTCGAAATTTCGAAAAAAACGGCAAGGCTATAGCCTTACGGTTTTTCATGATTTTGACGATTTTCAAAAAATGACGAAACCTGGCAAAAACGCAAGGCTATAGCCTACGGTCTTGCACAGCATGCTTTTTTTCATCGTTTTGAGGATTTTTGAGGATTTTGAGGATTTTCGAAAAATGTCGAAATTTCGAAAAAACGGCAAGGCTATAGCCTTACGGTTTTTCATGATTTTGACGATTTTCAAAAAATGACGAAACCTGGCAAAAACGCAAGGCTATAGCCTACGGTCTTGCACAGCATGCTTTTTTTCATCGTTTTGAGGATTTTTGAGGATTTTGAGGATTTTCGAAAAATGTCGAAATTTCGAAAAAAACGGCAAGGCTATAGCCTTACGGTTTTTCATGATTTTGACGATTTTCAAAAAATGACGAAACCTGGCAAAAACGCAAGGCTATAGCCTACGGTCTTGCACAGCATGCTTTTTTTCATCGTTTTGAGGATTTTTGAGGATTTTGAGGATTTTCGAAAAATGTCGAAATTTCGAAAAAACGGCAAGGCTATAGCCTTACGGTTTTTCATGATTTTGACGATTTTCAAAAAATGACGAAACCTGGCAAAAACGCAAGGCTATAGCCTACGGTCTTGCACAGCATGCTTTTTTTCATCGTTTTGAGGATTTTTGAGGATTTTGAGGATTTTCGAAAAATGTCGAAATTTCGAAAAAACGGCAAGGCTATAGCCTTACGGTTTTTCATGATTTTGACGATTTTCAAAAAATGACGAAACCTGGCAAAAACGCAAGGCTATAGCCTACGGTCTTGCACAGCATGCTTTTTTTCATCGTTTTGAGGATTTTTGAGGATTTTGAGGATTTTCGAAAAATGTCGAAATTTCGAAAAAACGGCAAGGCTATAGCCTTACGGTTTTTCATGATTTTGACGATTTTCAAAAAATGACGAAACCTGGCAAAAACGCAAGGCTATAGCCTACGGTCTTGCACAGCATGCTTTTTTTCATCGTTTTGAGGATTTTTGAGGATTTTGAGGATTTTCGAAAAATGTCGAAATTTCGAAAAAAACGGCAAGGCTATAGCCTTACGGTTTTTCATGATTTTGACGATTTTCAAAAAATGACGAAACCTGGCAAAAACGCAAGGCTATAGCCTACGGTCTTGCACAGCATGCTTTTTTTCATCGTTTTGAGGATTTTTGAGGATTTTGAGGATTTTCGAAAAATGTCGAAATTTCGAAAAAAACGGCAAGGCTATAGCCTTACGGTTTTTCATGATTTTGACGATTTTCAAAAAATGACGAAACCTGGCAAAAACGCAAGGCTATAGCCTACGGTCTTGCACAGCATGCTTTTTTTCATCGTTTTGAGGATTTTTGAGGATTTTGAGGATTTTCGAAAAATGTCGAAATTTCGAAAAAACGGCAAGGCTATAGCCTTACGGTTTTTCATGATTTTGACGATTTTCAAAAAATGACGAAACCTGGCAAAAACGCAAGGCTATAGCCTACGGTCTTGCACAGCATGCTTTTTTTCATCGTTTTGAGGATTTTTGAGGATTTTGAGGATTTTCGAAAAATGTCGAAATTTCGAAAAAACGGCAAGGCTATAGCCTTACGGTTTTTCATGATTTTGACGATTTTCAAAAAATGACGAAACCTGGCAAAAACGCAAGGCTATAGCCTACGGTCTTGCACAGCATGCTTTTTTTCATCGTTTTGAGGATTTTTGAGGATTTTGAGGATTTTCGAAAAATGTCGAAATTTCGAAAAAACGGCAAGGCTATAGCCTTACGGTTTTTCATGATTTTGACGATTTTCAAAAAATGACGAAACCTGGCAAAAACGCAAGGCTATAGCCTACGGTCTTGCACAGCATGCTTTTTTTCATCGTTTTGAGGATTTTTGAGGATTTTGAGGATTTTCGAAAAATGTCGAAATTTCGAAAAAAACGGCAAGGCTATAGCCTTACGGTTTTTCATGATTTTGACGATTTTCAAAAAATGACGAAACCTGGCAAAAACGCAAGGCTATAGCCTACGGTCTTGCACAGCATGCTTTTTTTCATCGTTTTGAGGATTTTTGAGGATTTTGAGGATTTTCGAAAAATGTCGAAATTTCGAAAAAAACGGCAAGGCTATAGCCTTACGGTTTTTCATGATTTTGACGATTTTCAAAAAATGACGAAACCTGGCAAAAACGCAAGGCTATAGCCTACGGTCTTGCACAGCATGCTTTTTTTCATCGTTTTGAGGATTTTTGAGGATTTTGAGGATTTTCGAAAAATGTCGAAATTTCGAAAAAACGGCAAGGCTATAGCCTTACGGTTTTTCATGATTTTGACGATTTTCAAAAAATGACGAAACCTGGCAAAAACGCAAGGCTATAGCCTACGGTCTTGCACAGCATGCTTTTTTTCATCGTTTTGAGGATTTTTGAGGATTTTGAGGATTTTCGAAAAATGTCGAAATTTCGAAAAAAACGGCAAGGCTATAGCCTTACGGTTTTTCATGATTTTGACGATTTTCAAAAAATGACGAAACCTGGCAAAAACGCAAGGCTATAGCCTACGGTCTTGCACAGCATGCTTTTTTTCATCGTTTTGAGGATTTTTGAGGATTTTGAGGATTTTCGAAAAATGTCGAAATTTCGAAAAAAAAACGGCAAGGCTATAGCCTTACGGTTTTTCATGATTTTGACGATTTTCAAAAAATGACGAAACCTGGCAAAAACGCAAGGCTATAGCCTACGGTCTTGCACAGCATGCTTTTTTTCATCGTTTTGAGGATTTTTGAGGATTTTGAGGATTTTCGAAAAATGTCGAAATTTCGAAAAAAACGGCAAGGCTATAGCCTTACGGTTTTTCATGATTTTGACGATTTTCAAAAAATGACGAAACCTGGCAAAAACGCAAGGCTATAGCCTACGGTCTTGCACAGCATGCTTTTTTTCATCGTTTTGAGGATTTTTGAGGATTTTGAGGATTTTCGAAAAATGTCGAAATTTCGAAAAAACGGCAAGGCTATAGCCTTACGGTTTTTCATGATTTTGACGATTTTCAAAAAATGACGAAACCTGGCAAAAACGCAAGGCTATAGCCTACGGTCTTGCACAGCATGCTTTTTTTCATCGTTTTGAGGATTTTTGAGGATTTTGAGGATTTTCGAAAAATGTCGAAATTTCGAAAAAAACGGCAAGGCTATAGCCTTACGGTTTTTCATGATTTTGACGATTTTCAAAAAATGACGAAACCTGGCAAAAACGCAAGGCTATAGCCTACGGTCTTGCACAGCATGCTTTTTTTCATCGTTTTGAGGATTTTTGAGGATTTTGAGGATTTTCGAAAAATGTCGAAATTTCGAAAAAAACGGCAAGGCTATAGCCTTACGGTTTTTCATGATTTTGACGATTTTCAAAAAATGACGAAACCTGGCAAAAACGCAAGGCTATAGCCTACGGTCTTGCACAGCATGCTTTTTTTCATCGTTTTGAGGATTTTTGAGGATTTTGAGGATTTTCGAAAAATGTCGAAATTTCGAAAAAAACGGCAAGGCTATAGCCTTACGGTTTTTCATGATTTTGACGATTTTCAAAAAATGACGAAACCTGGCAAAAACGCAAGGCTATAGCCTACGGTCTTGCACAGCATGCTTTTTTTCATCGTTTTGAGGATTTTTGAGGATTTTGAGGATTTTCGAAAAATGTCGAAATTTCGAAAAAAACGGCAAGGCTATAGCCTTACGGTTTTTCATGATTTTGACGATTTTCAAAAAATGACGAAACCTGGCAAAAACGCAAGGCTATAGCCTACGGTCTTGCACAGCATGCTTTTTTTCATCGTTTTGAGGATTTTTGAGGATTTTGAGGATTTTCGAAAAATGTCGAAATTTCGAAAAAAAACGGCAAGGCTATAGCCTTACGGTTTTTCATGATTTTGACGATTTTCAAAAAATGACGAAACCTGGCAAAAACGCAAGGCTATAGCCTACGGTCTTGCACAGCATGCTTTTTTTCATCGTTTTGAGGATTTTTGAGGATTTTGAGGATTTTCGAAAAATGTCGAAATTTCGAAAAAACGGCAAGGCTATAGCCTTACGGTTTTTCATGATTTTGACGATTTTCAAAAAATGACGAAACCTGGCAAAAACGCAAGGCTATAGCCTACGGTCTTGCACAGCATGCTTTTTTTCATCGTTTTGAGGATTTTTGAGGATTTTGAGGATTTTCGAAAAATGTCGAAATTTCGAAAAAACGGCAAGGCTATAGCCTTACGGTTTTTCATGATTTTGACGATTTTCAAAAAATGACGAAACCTGGCAAAAACGCAAGGCTATAGCCTACGGTCTTGCACAGCATGCTTTTTTTCATCGTTTTGAGGATTTTTGAGGATTTTGAGGATTTTCGAAAAATGTCGAAATTTCGAAAAAACGGCAAGGCTATAGCCTTACGGTTTTTCATGATTTTGACGATTTTCAAAAAATGACGAAACCTGGCAAAAACGCAAGGCTATAGCCTACGGTCTTGCACAGCATGCTTTTTTTCATCGTTTTGAGGATTTTTGAGGATTTTGAGGATTTTCGAAAAATGTCGAAATTTCGAAAAAAACGGCAAGGCTATAGCCTTACGGTTTTTCATGATTTTGACGATTTTCAAAAAATGACGAAACCTGGCAAAAACGCAAGGCTATAGCCTACGGTCTTGCACAGCATGCTTTTTTTCATCGTTTTGAGGATTTTTGAGGATTTTGAGGATTTTCGAAAAATGTCGAAATTTCGAAAAAACGGCAAGGCTATAGCCTTACGGTTTTTCATGATTTTGACGATTTTCAAAAAATGACGAAACCTGGCAAAAACGCAAGGCTATAGCCTACGGTCTTGCACAGCATGCTTTTTTTCATCGTTTTGAGGATTTTTGAGGATTTTGAGGATTTTCGAAAAATGTCGAAATTTCGAAAAAACGGCAAGGCTATAGCCTTACGGTTTTTCATGATTTTGACGATTTTCAAAAAATGACGAAACCTGGCAAAAACGCAAGGCTATAGCCTACGGTCTTGCACAGCATGCTTTTTTTCATCGTTTTGAGGATTTTTGAGGATTTTGAGGATTTTCGAAAAATGTCGAAATTTCGAAAAAACGGCAAGGCTATAGCCTTACGGTTTTTCATGATTTTGACGATTTTCAAAAAATGACGAAACCTGGCAAAAACGCAAGGCTATAGCCTACGGTCTTGCACAGCATGCTTTTTTTCATCGTTTTGAGGATTTTTGAGGATTTTGAGGATTTTCGAAAAATGTCGAAATTTCGAAAAAACGGCAAGGCTATAGCCTTACGGTTTTTCATGATTTTGACGATTTTCAAAAAATGACGAAACCTGGCAAAAACGCAAGGCTATAGCCTACGGTCTTGCACAGCATGCTTTTTTTCATCGTTTTGAGGATTTTTGAGGATTTTGAGGATTTTCGAAAAAATGTCGAAATTTCGAAAAAAACGGCAAGGCTATAGCCTTACGGTTTTTCATGATTTTGACGATTTTCAAAAAATGACGAAACCTGGCAAAAACGCAAGGCTATAGCCTACGGTCTTGCACAGCATGCTTTTTTTCATCGTTTTGAGGATTTTTGAGGATTTTGAGGATTTTCGAAAAAATGTCGAAATTTCGAAAAAAACGCAAGGCTATAGCCTTACGGTTTTTCATGATTTTGACGATTTTCAAAAAATGACGAAACCTGGCAAAAACGCAAGGCTATAGCCTACGGTCTTGCACAGCATGCTTTTTTTCATCGTTTTGAGGATTTTTGAGGATTTTGAGGATTTTCGAAAAATGTCGAAATTTCGAAAAAACGGCAAGGCTATAGCCTTACGGTTTTTCATGATTTTGACGATTTTCAAAAAATGACGAAACCTGGCAAAAACGCAAGGCTATAGCCTACGGTCTTGCACAGCATGCTTTTTTTCATCGTTTTGAGGATTTTTGAGGATTTTGAGGATTTTCGAAAAATGTCGAAATTTCGAAAAAAAACGGCAAGGCTATAGCCTTACGGTTTTTCATGATTTTGACGATTTTCAAAAAATGACGAAACCTGGCAAAAACGCAAGGCTATAGCCTACGGTCTTGCACAGCATGCTTTTTTTCATCGTTTTGAGGATTTTTGAGGATTTTGAGGATTTTCGAAAAATGTCGAAATTTCGAAAAAACGGCAAGGCTATAGCCTTACGGTTTTTCATGATTTTGACGATTTTCAAAAAATGACGAAACCTGGCAAAAACGCAAGGCTATAGCCTACGGTCTTGCACAGCATGCTTTTTTTCATCGTTTTGAGGATTTTTGAGGATTTTGAGGATTTTCGAAAAATGTCGAAATTTAAAAAAAAACGCAAGGCTATAGCCTTACGGTTTTTCATGATTTTGACGATTTTCAAAAAATGACGAAACCTGGCAAAAACGCAAGGCTATAGCCTACGGTCTTGCACAGCATGCTTTTTTTCATCGTTTTGAGGATTTTTGAGGATTTTGAGGATTTTCGAAAAATGTCGAAATTTCGAAAAAAACGGCAAGGCTATAGCCTTACGGTTTTTCATGATTTTGACGATTTTCAAAAAATGACGAAACCTGGCAAAAACGCAAGGCTATAGCCTACGGTCTTGCACAGCATGCTTTTTTTCATCGTTTTAAGGATTTTTGAGGATTTTGAGGATTTTCGAAAAATGTCGAAATTTCGAAAAAACGGCAAGGCTATAGCCTTACGGTTTTTCATGATTTTGACGATTTTCAAAAAATGACGAAACCTGGCAAAAACGCAAGGCTATAGCCTACGGTCTTGCACAGCATGCTTTTTTTCATCGTTTTGAGGATTTTTGAGGATTTTGAGGATTTTCGAAAAATGTCGAAATTTCGAAAAAACGGCAAGGCTATAGCCTTACGGTTTTTCATGATTTTGACGATTTTCAAAAAATGACGAAACCTGGCAAAAACGCAAGGCTATAGCCTACGGTCTTGCACAGCATGCTTTTTTTCATCGTTTTGAGGATTTTTGAGGATTTTGAGGATTTTCGAAAAATGTCGAAATTTCGAAAAAACGGCAAGGCTATAGCCTTACGGTTTTTCATGATTTTGACGATTTTCAAAAAATGACGAAACCTGGCAAAAACGCAAGGCTATAGCCTACGGCGGGGTGGCATCCTGAGGCTCGTGAGCCACATGCGGTTTTGAGGGTTACATGCGGCTCTTAAGGTTTTCCACATGGAACCGTCAAAAACGCTCGGCCTGGCGCACTCATGCATTCCCTATACCAGTGGTTTCAACCTTTTTTACCAGCCCCACCATTTATTCAGAATTTGAGCCACGGAGGACCACCATTTGATGACATTTTAGGCCAAAGACCCCAAAGCTAAAGATTTTGTTTACTTTTGTCAAAAAAATCCAGGCTGGATTTCAAAGAAAACAAAACAGTCAAACATACAGATCAAAATTACCATTAACCTTCTACTATTCTCTAGTTGTGTAGACTTCTGTCTAACAACTTTACATCATTTAGCCTGGGGACCACCTGGAATCCTCTCAGGGACCACTGGTGGTCCCGAACCACCTGTTGAGAAAACCCCTGCCCTATTAAGTGGTGCCCAGCCACTCGACCAAGGACTGATTCCTAGTCCACCGTGGAGGGTGTAGGTGTATGTTTTTTGACTTGTCAAATACTTTTTTGGATTGTAAACCCTGTGTTTCTAAATATATGTCTATATGTTTTAATAGTGTGTCTTTGCATTGTGCATCTGCACACAAACGCACATGTCTTATGGCAGGAGAGGGGAAATGTATTTGCAACCGTGACGGCCGTCGCGGCGGTTTTATAACAGTTGTGACCGTTTGATGTGGCTCTTTGCAGTAACACAGTGAAAAACGTGGCTCTTAGTCTGTGACCGGTTGGCCACCCCTGGCCTACGGTCTTGCACAGCATGCTTTTTTTCATCGTTTTGAGGATTTTTGAGGATTTTGAGGATTTTCGAAAAATGTCGAAATTTCGAGAAAAAAAACGCAAGGCTATAGCCTTACGGTTTTTCATGATTTTGACGATTTTCAAAAAATGACGAAACCTGGCAAAAACGCAAGGCTATAGCCTACGGTCTTGCACAGCATGCTTTTTTTCAACGTTTTGAGGATTTTTGAGGATTTTCGAAAAATGTCGAAATTTCGAAAAAACGGCAAGGCTATAGCCTTACGGTTTTTCATGATTTTGACGATTTTCAAAAAATGACGAAACCTGGCAAAAACGCAAGGCTATAGCCTACGGTCTTGCACAGCATGCTTTTTTTCATCGTTTTGAGGATTTTTGAGGATTTTGAGGATTTTCGAAAAATGTCGAAATTTCTAAAAAACGGCAAGGCTATAGCCTTACGGTTTTTCATGATTTTGACGATTTTCAAAAAATGACGAAACCTGGCAAAAACGCAAGGCTATAGCCTACGGTCTTGCACAGCATGCTTTTTTTTCATCGTTTTGAGGATTTTTGAGGATTTTTTTAGGATTTTTCGAAAAAATGTCGAAATTTCGAAAAAACGGCAAGGCTATAGCCTTACGGTTTTTCATGATTTTGACGATTTTCAAAAAATGACGAAACCTGGCAAAACGCAAAGGCTATAGCCTACGGTCTTGCACAGCATGCTTTTTTTCATCGTTTTGAGGATTTTGTGGATTTTGAGGATTTTCGAAAAAATGTCGAAATTTCGAAAAAAACGGCAAGGCTATAGCCTTACGGTTTTCATGATTTTGACGATTTTCAAAAAATTATGAAACCTGGCAAAAACGCAAGGCTATAGCCTACGGTCTTGCACAGCATGCTTTTTTCATCGTTTTGAGGATTTTTGAGGATTTTTGAGGATTTTCGAAAAATGTCGAAATTTCGAGAAAAAAAACGCAAGGCTATAGCCTTACGGTTTTTCATGATTTTGACGATTTTCAAAAAATGACGAAACCTGGCAAAAACGCAAGGCTATAGCCTACGGTCTTGCACAGCATGCTTTTTTTCATCGTTTTGAGGATTTTTGAGGATTTTGAGGATTTTCGAAAAATGTCGAAATTTCGAAAAAAAAAAAAACCCACAAGGATATATAGCCTTACGTTTTTTCATGATTTTGACGATTTTCAAAAAATGACGAAACCTGGCAAAAACGCAAGGCTATAGCCTACGGTCTTGCACAGCATGCTTTTTTTCATCGTTTTTAGGATTTTTGAGGATTTTGAGGATTTTCGAAAAATGTCGAAATTTCGAAAAAACCACAAGGCTATAGCCTTACGTTTTTTCATGATTTTGACGATTTTCAAAAAATGACGAAACCTGGCAAAAACGCAAGGCTATAGTCTACGGTCTTGCACAGCATGCTTTTTTTCATCGCTTTGACGATTTGGGGGGATTTGAGGATTTTCGAAAAAATGTCGAATTTTTTTAAAAAAATACAACGCAAGGCTCTACCTTAAGTTTTTTCATGATTTTGACAATTTTCAAAAAATGACGAAACCTGGCAAAAACGCAAGGCTATAGCCTACGGTCTGGCATAGCATGCTTTTTTCATCGTTTTGAGGATCTTTGAGGATTTTGAGGATTTTTGAAAAATGTCGAAATTTCGAGCAAAAAAAACGCAAAGCTATAGCCTTACGTTTTTTCATGATTTTGACGATTTTCAAAAAATGACGAAACCTCACAAAAACGCAAGGCTATAGCCTATGGTCTTGCACAGAATGCTTTTTTTGATCGTCTTGAGGATTTTTGAGGATTTTGAGGATTTTCGAAAAATGTCGAAATTTTGAAAAAAAAATGCAAGGCTTTAGCCTTACGTTTTTTCATGATTTTGACGATTTTCAAATAATGACGAAACCTGGCAAAACGCAAGGCTATAGCCTATGGTCTAGCACAGCATGCTTTTTTTTCATTGTTTTGAGGATTTTTGAGGATTTTGAGGATTTTCGAAAAATGTCGAAATAAAAAAAAAAAAAAAAAAAAAAAAAAAAAAAAAACGCCAGGCTACAGCCTTACGTTTTTTCTGATTTTGAAAACGTAATTACAAAAGAAAAAGTTAAAAAAAATAATTGTCATTGATAATTTTGGCGTTTTAGAGCATTTTGAGATATGACCCTAAAAAAAAAAAAAAAAAAAAAAAGTCTGCACAGGAAATTTTTCTTTTTTTCAATAATGCGAACTGGCAAATACGCAAGGCTATAGCCTACGGTCTTGCACAGCATGCTTTTTTTCATCGTTTTGAGGATTTTTGAGGATTTTGAGGATTTTTGAAAAATGTCGAAATTTCGAGAAAAAAAAACGCAAGGCTATAGCCTTACGTTTTTTTATGATTTTGACGATTTTCAAAAAATGACGAAACCTCACAAAAACGCAAGGCTATAGCCTATGGTCTTGCACAGCATGCTTTTTTTCATCGTTTTGAGGATTTTTGAGGATTTTGAGGATTTTCGAAAAATGTCGAAATTTCGAAAAAAACGGCAAGGCTATAGCCTTACGGTTTTTCATGATTTTGACGATTTTCAAAAAATGACGAAACCTGGCAAAAACGCAAGGCTATAGCCTACGGTCTTGCACAGCATGTTTTTTTCATCGTTTTGAGGATTTTTGAGGATTTTGAGGATTTTCGAAAAATGTCGAAATTTCGAAAAAACGGTTTTTCATGATTTTGACGATTTTCAAAAAATGACGAAACCTGGCAAAAACGCAAGGCTATAGCCTACGGTCTTGCACAGCATGCTTTTTTTCATCGTTTTGAGGATTTTTGAGGATTTTGAGGATTTTCGAAAAATGTCGAAATTTCGAAAAAACGGCAAGGCTATAGCCTTACGGTTTTTCATGATTTTGACGATTTTCAAAAAATGACGAAAACCTGGCAAAAACGCAAGGCTATAGCCTACGGTCTTGCACAGCATGCTTTTTTTCATCGTTTTGAGGATTTTTGAGGATTTTGAGGATTTTCGAAAAATGTCGAAATTTCGAGAAAAAAAACGCAAGGCTATAGCCTTACGGTTTTTCATGATTTTGACGATTTTCAAAAAATGACGAAACCTGGCAAAAACACAAGGCTATAGCCTACCGTCTTGCACAGCATGCTTTTTTTCATCGTTTTGAGGATTTTCAAAATATGTCAAGAAATGTCGAAACCGGGTAAAAACCCAAGGCTATAGCCTTACGTTTTTGCACAGCATTTTCGAAAAAAAAAAGGGTATAGCCTTACGTTTTTTCATTGTTTTGAGGAATTTCGAAAAATGACAAAAAATGTCGAAACCGGGCAAAAACCCAAGGCTATAGCCTTACGTTTTTGCACAGCATTTTCGAAAAAAACGCAAGGCTATAGCCTTATGTTTTTTCATTGTTTTGAGGAATTTCGAAAAATGACAGAAAATGACGAAACCGCAAGGCTATAGCCTTACGTTCTTGCACAGCATGCCTTTTTCATCGTTTTGAGGATTTTTGAGGATTTTAGAAAAATGTCGAAATTTCGAAAAAACACAAGGCTATAGCCATACGTTTTTTATCGTCTTGAGGATTTTCGAAAAATGACAAAAAATGACGAAAATGGGCAAAAACGCAAGGCTATAGCCTCACGTTCTTGCACAGCATTTTCGAAAAACGCAAGGCAATAGCCTTACGTTTTAAGGATTTTCGAAAAAAAAAACACAGGATTTTCGAAAAATGACGAAACCTGGCAAAAACGCAAGGCTATAGACTCACGATCTTGCACAGCATGCCGTTTTTCATCGTTTTGAGGATTTTTGAGGATTTCCAGAAAATGAGGAAGCCTGGCAAAGACGCAAGGCTATTGCCTTACCTATTTTCATCGTTTTGAGGATTTTTGAGGATTTACAAAAAATGGCGAAACCTGGCAAAAACGCAAGGCTAGCCTTACGTTCTTACACAGCATACTTTTTTTCATCGTTTTGAGGATTTTTTTTAGGATTTTCAAAAAATGTCAAACAGGGAAATTTCTACATACTATAGTATGTCGGAAATTGTCGTTTTTGAGGATTTTTGAAAAATGACAAAATCAAAGAAAAACTTCAGGCTATAGCACATGGTCTCAGACAACAGGCTCTCTAGTATGCCATTTTTCATCAATTTTGAGGATTTGAGGCTATAACACATGGTCTTGGATATCATGCTATAGTTGGCCGTTTTTCATTGTTTGTTGTTGTTTTGTTTTCAAAAAATGTCCAAATCGAGAAAAAAATACGAAATTGACAGGTTTTTTAATGACGAAATACGGGGAAAAATACAATTGAAGTCTACAAAATTCCCTTAACTGCAATAGTGAATGCACTATATGTAAACATACAGGAAAAATGTGAAACATTAAGCTCACACCGCAGGGATTCGAACCCTGTACCTGGAACCAGAGGTTTGCAGTAGTACCGATTACCGGTGTGTTGTGCATATTCACATCATGTCCTACATGAAACATTTTTAGGGTTTATTTTTGTGGGGTAATTTATAAATAGCCCTCTAACGGTTAATAAATAAGATTGTTAAATTATTTATAAATGTATAATAAAATGAATGTGTCTTCCAAATGACGTCTTAACAGTTGAGTCTTATACTGTACATATCTAAATAACAGTGAGTAAGTGCCTTAGTTTAAAGTTGCTTTTTGAAGACCATGCATGTACTGTATGATTACAGAGGGCCTCTGTGTTTTCATCTCCTGCTGATCTAAACAAGGAGACATGCATCCCTGAGCAGATGGCAGAGAGCTGCCCATTTATAATCACTAGGACCTACCCGTTGTGAATATATGAACACCAAATTATAAGCAGTGTAAAGTGAATATGTTAAATAGATTATTACAAACACACAGGCACGCAAGTTGCTGTGGAAGTAGCCATGCATCGCATGACGCTCATATGGAAGTCAACATCATATTATGTGAAAACAGCGGTCACACTTTTGTTTGTAGATAACGCTGTAGTGGACACAACGTGCTGCGCAGTGCTGTAACCACAGCACTGAGACACAATGCTCAGCCCCAGAGAAGGAAATGCGAAAAAGTTGTGCTGTCGTCGGCATGCATAATGTCCTAGTGCGCCCATTCTGTCGGTTCCAGGCAAGAGCCGGCTGTTATTAGCTTGTAGAGCTGCTTGTTTTTAGCGAACACTGGCGCTGTACAATAGCAGCATAAATGTAGTCAGTGTCGGCTGCTACTTGCTACTTGACACTAATCACCCAGATGAAAAGTGTCATGTATTTAACACCCAGCGAGTAGATATCCTCACATCCAACCAGCAGTGTAATTAGAAGTAATTAATTCACACTTTGATGAGTGATATCACCTGGGGTTACAATGAGAATGGATCTGATTCAAATTCATGTCAAGATAATTTGGCTGTTTACTCTCACCCAGCTCAATAGGAGTCTGTTTCATTATGCATGATAAGTCATACTGTATCGTTAACTGGATTCTAATTCTAGAATTATTTTTGATAAGGCTACTGTACTCACTCACTCAGAACTTACACGGCCAGAGATTTGAGTTTGGCAATACACATTGTAGTTACTATTATTTTATTGATTATTATAAAATTATAAAATAAAATTATAAATGCCTAATTCTTGTTAGCTCACAACACACAAGTAATCATTTAGCTCTAGGTTAAGGTTAGGTACCCGCAAACACCACACAGTGATCCTTTTGGAGATATTCATGCCACATTCTAACTAGGTTGCATGACTTAATTAAACATTTTCACCCCTGGGGCCATGCAAAGTCACTACGGTGTTTACCAAGCTTAAGTCATACAAAGCAAAAAAGGGTGAGTAATCGCCCGTACTATAAGCAAACCATTTACTTGTTAAGGCTTTTCTGGAGCCTAGAATTTAGTTAAGTAACCTCAAGTGTGCAAGATTGAACAAACCGATTTGATTAAGCAAATCTGGTCTAAACTGCCTCCCCCTGGCTAGCCAGGCTACACCTGGTGGAGGGGAAAGGAAAATCGTGTTTCGTCGACGTGGTAGGCTCAACTTGGGAAACTCCTTGGATGCTCATGGGCTGAAGGAAGATCTGTCCGTGGCTCTCCAGAACCCAGGATTTCACTAGGTAATTGACTGGGTGCAAAAAAAAAATGTAGATATACATATTACTATATACATTAACTACTCATTTTTCACTAATTAATACACAATGCAAGGTCCTAAGAGTTCAGCATTACTTTATCTTGGGGCAAGCATGAAGTACTGTAAATTAACACTCCTGTCACATTGTTGCACTCATGCCTCGTGAAAATGGCTCCTATAAAGACTATATCTTACCCTAGAAGAGGCTATTGGGTGTGGTGCTCTCACCAAACAGGATAACCTCAAGTTTAAAACTCTTTCCATTAAATGCCTTCAAACGGGGTGATAAGGGACACCTTCCAAGCTTACATCCAGCCAGGGACTCTCCATGTATCAATATTTTAGTTTAGCATTCAGTGCATGAAAAACAATTAAAGTAGGCTAATGCTGAAGAGTTAGTGTTATTATGAAGGTTAAAGAGCTTGGTGTGTTGAGTACACTACTACTATAGGATCCACTATCGCTAATTTAAATGTCTGCAAATTATATGCAGGTTTGATTTCTCATTATGCTTCTCAAGAAAACTGAAACCAGGGGAAAGAAATACGCAAAAATAAAAGTCAGACTCCTAGTGGGGTGTTAAACAGAGGGGCAGAGGTTCAGATCTGGCTTCCATGCAGGGTGCGGGCAGGTTTTTGCACTGGTAGGGCCAACAGTGCTAGAGATTAGCTGTTCACAGACAGATGGACACATGTGCAAACTCGTACACCCGCTTATATGCGCACACATACTGCATGCTTGATGGGGGAATTCGTCTGATGGATGTTCCAGACCGACACTTCCGACTATGCAACCTCTGCCTATTATAGTGACCAAACTTTTCTCTATGCAGATGAGTAAGGCGCACCAAGGCTAGCTGGTAGATTTCATTTTTGTGGCTGGTGTAGGGTGTACGAATGATGCGTAGTATTAAACATCACATATCAACCCTGTAACTGGATGTGGATGAGGATGTTCTGAGACAGTATGTCTTCAATGAAACAAAGTTTCCTCAGGCCTTTGCTACCTGTGACACATATCACAGTGGGTGGAGAAAGCTACCAGCCAGGCTGTTATCATTTCTTTTGCACTGACATTCTGAAGCACCTTCAGTCCAGTCCCGCTTATCTTCGCTGCTGCCGTGAGCATTTGCCATCTATCGTATCACCAGGACAGCCTGTCAGTCAGGACATATGGAATAAACAACCTTTAGAGCTGCTCTCACCAGTCAGCCTTTTGTTACTGGAATGTCAAGAGCAGAAAGGATATGTTTTTTTTCATGAGTGGAAAATGTTGTTACAGCATATGATAATTCAGAGATGGAGGTCGAATGAGAGGGAGGTGGGTGAAGGAACTGTTACTGCTTTTTGTGTCTTTGCCAAATAGAACACATAACAGCTTGTCATCATGGTGTTTTTGCCAATGTCATCAGAGACAATAAATCACATGAACACCACATGTCATAGGAGAAACCAAGCACAAGATCCATCAGGTCTCAACTCAGTTTTTGAAATAGCAAATCTCCAGCAGGATTATATGCCCTAATAACAAAACTCATGATTCATACTGTCTGCCAAAGTAATGTCAGACCATGGCAGCCACTCAAATTCCCTTAAAAGGACATTTCATCGTTCACGGCAAAAACAAAAAATACAGTATGTTACTGACACTTAGAAGATGTAGAACACTTATCTGGCAGTCTTCATGTGTATAATATGTGTTTTTATATATTTTAAATTTTACCAGTGTGCCCAGTGTCTCACTGAGGAAGACCGCATAGGTCGAAACGTGTTCGTTGCTGCTGCTGTAGGAGGTAAATAAAGAACATTAGAAAGGACATTTAATGAGTGCTGGCATTTTCTCTGTTTTCCACGTATATCTTTGAGCCTTGCACCTGGAAGAATATTTTTTAACCTGGAGTGTTGCGGGTTGTCTGCTTCAGCAGCTCTGCTTGTTTTCTCGATGTGTGGACATCTGCATACGTGTGTGTGTGGAGACATTCTATATTTCTACAGTTTCAGTTTTTGTTGTTTTTGTGTTAGTTATTATATTGTACATATTTTAATGGAGCATTCAGTGATCTGGGTGAATTGGAAAAACCTCCAGTCCCCCAGTAACAAGATGTGCACATGCACACACTCTACAGTGGGTGGAAGTGCACCCTCACTCGATCTCCTCTTTTATCCCAAAACCAAAGCCCAAACTGAACCTAGGGTCGTTTTTACCCCAGGTGCTCACTGGGGACAGGGAGGAACTCCTTCCTTATATGGTCAACACATTATAGGAGTATTAGCCAAAAAAGTGAAAAAAGAAGTGAAATTACTTAATATAACTTTATAAACAGAAACAAATCAGATCACCTAATGCTAACAATACTATAATAACCCTGTGATTTCCGTTGTTACCGAACCAACCATACAACTTCAACAGAGTCAAGTACATACATACCATACAGTAAAAACCAATAGAGATAGACAAATGTATCACGGGTCCAGCTCTATTCGTGGCCATTAAAAACAAAAACTTTGACAAAATCTACGGAAGTAGGGATGCATTACGATGGGCCTCATCACCTGTCAACAAGAAGAGTATGTGGTTGTGTCTCAGGGATTACTCAAAGGGACTGATGGGGGAAAATGGGGGGGGGGGGGGGGGGGGGGGGGGGGGGGGGGGGGGAAGAATGGACAGCTTTATTATTGACTATGTTGTCAAACAACAAGCCATATACCAATATAATAAATGAAATCCCTGGATAGTTGCAAAACTGAGATGACTGATAATAACACATTCTTACACAAGAAAGGCATGCAAACACATAGGTACGCATAATATGTACACAACACACCACACACACACACACACACACACACACACACACACACACACACACACACACACACACACACACACACACACACACACACACACACACACACAGTATCTACTGTACTCTATCACAGGAACGTGAGCGCACAGTTTACATTCGTATGGCTTTTCTGCCATGTATGAATAATGACTGCACACTGAGCCAGCTTCTTAGATATACATTATATACAGACATTCATCCATCCGGACGGCCTGTCTCTCTACCTCCATATACCACATCCCTCTTCCTTGCTATAGATTACAAACTGATTTCCCCCATATACAGTAGGGGGTCATAATGCCTGCAGCAGGTACATTTACTGTATATGCCAGGCTGAAATGTCCAAATAAGTGACATTGTATTCCCAATCACATGTTTGTTTGTTTGTTTTTTGCTCCAGATGAGATTCCGATCATTTTTGAGTATCTGAAGCCATTGTAGGTAACGATTGTTCCCAAACTCCCGATATTTATATTTTTATAGCACACTTATGCCATACCACAATTAGTACAATATCCAAAATCACAGCCGAGCTCAGTCTGACATCATGGTGATTGATATACAATTGATACTGCGGATGTATATGATTATAGACAGACAGACAGACAGACAGACAGACAGACAGACAGACAGACAGACAGACAGACAGACAGACAGACAGACAGACAGACAGACAGACAGACAGACAGACAGACAGACAGACAGACAGACAGACAGATTTTCAGTTGGTGGCTCAATAAGTTGTACGGCAAACCTTCCCATGTAGATTCACCTTTCCCCATACAGTCTATTGTTTCCCTGGCTAATGCTTCATTTGGAAGCTGCGGGATGGAATATGAGGTGGACTGCAAAGGGGAATGTGGTGCGGTCGATATCAAACTGCATTGTGTGATACACTTGACATTAAAAGAATCACTGATGCAAAACGGCACCTTTGTAGTTGCCTCGGCTAGAGCGCAGTGGGGAAACCCCATTACACACAGAAACAGAATCACACAGAAAGGAGGGGGAAATTAACAGAGCACAGCGGCAGTCAGGCAGGTGACACACAGCGAGCCACAAACAACATGTTCTGGTCCTACCTGCATGACTGCCTTAATGACAGCATCCACAAAACAAACCACTGGCATCATGCACTCCCTGCTGAAGTTAACACATTGGAAAAAAAAAACAATACAAATAAATGACTGGTGAAAAACATTTTGATGTGATGAACGCATATAGTTTCCATAAATATCTGACCTCAGCATGGGGGAGAGGCATTTGAAGTATTACTGGTATTTTTTTGCCGTCATATTATATATATATATATAATATATATTATATATATATATATATATATATATATATATATATATATATATATATATATACTGTATATATTTTTTTACAAACAGATAAGATTTTTTCTTTTTTTGCTACACTGACACACCACTTTTTCCATTATTTCCCCACATTTCTCCACAGAATAAGGATGTCTGATATTTAATTTATCCACATCAGATATCCCCATATTGTCCACCTCCTAATAGGCCCTGCTGCATGCATTCATAAATGTAAGAAATGCCACAGTTCAATTAAGAGTAGGACAATGATTCATTGTACGTGCATGTATATCTTCAGGTAGATGAAGTCTCCTAAATGCTCCCTTGTCTTCATTCATTTTTCAAGTGACCATTCACTGAACATAAATGCACTTGTATAAGTGAGCGATAAATAAACCTTCTTGAACCTTGAATGAATGAAAATATGTAGTCGGCCTCTTTGTAAATATTGGCTATTCAGGAACCTGAAGGAATCTATGAAAATGTGACTGAAGTGTAGAACCCTCTGTGCAAACACCTGCATTGTTGTAATTGGCAAAGTCAAACTGTATAGGAAATGGCCTTTATGCAACCAAACACTTCCTGGTTGTGCTGGTGTTATGGGATCCTTCCTGTCAGCAGACTCCCATTCACTTTGCATGTATTGGTTGTGAATTTCTAGGAATAAAGTTCAGTTCTTTAAACCACACTTTTTCATTTGATAATACCATTTCCTAGTTCTTCATAGTTGGTTTTATTTGTGGTGTGCTATTGACATGATCACATGAGTTAGAAATGTCTAAAATCTTCAGTTAAAATCATGAGTACTTCATGGATTTCTCCAAGTGTTGCCATGTCCGCTTTTTATAAGCAACCTTTTTCAGTAAATCTGCTTGCAAGTAATGACAGTTTACTAGGTAGATTTTTAAGGCCTGTTCCATATCTGTGATTCTGCTCAACAATGAACAATGAGTCAAAGAGCCCCATGTTCCATGCATCTGTGCATACAGATCCCCATCTGTAATTTTTTGTGCCAGCCAGGTTTTTATTTTTCATCTGTATAAAACAAGAATTATTTTGGAAAATATCAAATCTATCAGATCACAGTGGCACACTTTGAGCTTTCAGATCTGCTATTCTCAAGTAGCTGCCAATATATAGTCTGACTTAGAATCAACACGGGGACCACCACAGTTACCCTAAATCCATTCTGTTACTTCATTCAACCTAGAGAGAAAATATCCGCACTCACATATAGTTCACGAGTTTTTTTTATGTCATTTCAGAGTTTCATAGAGAAATGAAAAAGAAAACTCATGAACTATATGCGAGTGCGGATATTTTCTCTCTACATTGATCTGCAAGAATCTGCACCCATCAGTCATTGAGAATACAAGTTGGACTCTGAGTAGAGTGCGCCTACCTAACGATATACAGTAGCCTAATGATAGTGTAGACATATGGCATTATTATTCCCACAGTGATGTAATTATGATAAAATCAGGCAAGCTTTCTTGAGATTCTAACACCCATTTCTGTGGATTTTCTTATCCTCAATCAGACTTTCAGTAACTGACAAGGTTGGCATGCTTACTGTACACTGCACAAAGCTTTAGTGTGCTGTTCTATGGAAGAAAAAATTGAATACCTTTCAGGACCACAAGTGGTCCATGGAACACCAATTGAAAATACCTGGACCTGGACTATGAAAACCAAATGAGCTACTACTCTTTAAGACTTTCTTTAAGGCTCTTTAAGACAAGAACTTGGGATTTGTTTTTCATCTGGGGTTTGTGATCCAGGGACATGGGATCCTTTATGAAAATGTTTGAGGAGAATCACAGGTTTAAGCAACATTAGGGAACAGGCTTAAATAAAACATGCAGCTAGTAACTACCATTATTTTCAAGCAACTTTACTGAAAAGGCTTGCTTATAAAAAGTGGATATGGCAACACATGGATAAATCCATGAAAAACTCCCGGTTTTAACTGAAGATTTTAGACATTTCTTACTCATGTGATCATGTCAATAGCACACCACAAATAATACAAACTATGAAGAACTAGGAAATGGTATTATCAAATGAAATAGTGTGGTTTAAGGAAGTGAACTTTATTCATACAAAATCACAACCAATACATGCATAGTGAATGGGAGTCTGCCGACAGGAAGGATCCCGTACCACCAACACAACCAGGAAGTGTTTGGCTGCATAAAGGCCATTGTAATCCTAATTGCTTTGCCATGCCAACATAAGCATATGAGTACTATACAACCACATATACAACCACTTAAATTTGATCAAATGGAAATTAAAGACCAAGTTATTCCGACAGAAGTCGGAATGGAAGGATGTGGTTTGATAGTATTACAGAATAGGTCACAAACAATTTTAATTTAATCTTTCTAATCAAGGGTTACATGTTACACTTGTTTTTCAGGTGATACAAAATAGCCATTTTGTTCCAATCAGAGTACTTTTAGAGACGACCAACAACTTGATATAACAAGGCAAGAATGAAAATACATTGCATGGATGCATCCGTCCTCAGTGATGTATCCCAAGGTGTTTCGGGTCTCGTCTCGGTGAACATCATACCCCTCACTCAGGTGATCAAGTGATCAAGTTCCGAATTATTCTAGCTACCCTCGATCAGTGCCATTAGGGAAAGATCAGGGCCACACAATCTGTTGAAAGCGCTCTGGAACTACTCTGCCGGGACTGGGAGGCACAATTCTGGCAAGGGACTCGGCTGTGGTCTGACTCCTGTCCGGTCTTTCCTCCTAACAAATCCACTGCTGCTCTCACAGAACACACTATAATATGCTCCCTCTGGTTCATTTACTGAAGCTAACCTGAAATATTTCTAAAGGGAATTAAACATGGATCATGTTTACCGCTCTTTATTCACAGTTTGCTAAAAAAAAAAAAATCAACACATCATGCAGGTTTCGAAAATGTGAACAAAATCGTAAGTTTGATACTTGTACTGTATGATATCCCACTGATATCAGGTTCAATGAACTCATTGGCAGAGGCTTGTTCTGGTTAATACTGATCTACTCTCCATTTAGACAAATTGTAGGAGTTGAACATCTGGACAAAATAATCTTATTACCATGCCTATTCCTGTCTGTTTTACAGACCTCAAAATACTACTTCCATCCCAATAATATATCTGTCACTTAGAACCGATGGTGTATAGCTGCTAGGCAGCAAAACGCCAATACCCCATTCAGGTTTCTCTCTCAGAAATGTAATGGAGCTGACTTTATAGCTTAGTGGACTGAACGACCCTCTTTTTTAAAAGTAATTTCTCCTGCATTTTTATGATGATTCGATCGCAGGTCCTCGTGGCTCATAAGGGCCGGTCTCAACGACCCTTTCAGCAACAAATCATGGTATGGTATATAACACGAATACAGTCCAGACCTGTTGTTTTTATATGCTTTGCTATCATTGCCAGGGAGAGTCATTTTCCATTTGCCTTACAGCCACAGCCTCAGCTGATGTCAGCTTTGTCACAGATATGTCAGCTGAGGCTGTGGCTTTGTGGAATGACTCACATCCCTATAGCTGACTAACTGCTTATGAGAAAGCCTTCATTTATCCCTGTTGGATGGCGTCACTCTGACCGCGTGTGGTCCAGCATTTTAAACAGAAACCACAGTCAGTCCTTAGCCAGTCTACTTAGCACTGATCCAAATCATCATGCAGTGCTCTATCAGCAAAAAGTTACTTTGAGATCAATATTGATTCGATGCTCACTGCTGCCCAGTCACCTCCATCACTTCCAGTAAAATATGCTGTAATGATGTATGGCAGTAGTGACACTGACAAGTGGAAGCTTCTCTCTGCACACCAACCCACATGGCGAACGGTAATTATCTGGAGCTACAATGCACCTCTCTATGTTCCAGAGATGCAGATGGACCCTTCACTGTGTAATTGTGTAGTTGATAAAAGCAACAGGTGTGTGTGTGTGTGTGTGTGTGTGTGTGTGTGTGTGTGTGTGTGTGTGTGTGTGTGTGTGTGTGTGTGTGTGTGTGTGTGTGTGTGTGTGTGTGTGTGTGTGTGTGTGTGTCTTGTAAGCTAAATCTGCTCCAAAAATTGGAGCACATGTAAGTCTTCAGATCCTGTTTCCATATACCGTAACTGTGAGAATGAAGAGAGTACAGTATAATATCAAAAGGCTATATTTGTTTTTTTCTTTTTTACTAATTAATTTATGTTTTTGGGTTTGTGCCCAAAAAGAAGTGTGTAAAGCTTAATAAGATGATATAGGCGTTTGCAAGTATGGCAAAAATGGAGAAGAAATTTAGGAAATAGGTGGCATGGCCACTTTGATCAGCTTAGCTATATGTGCAGTAGAGCATATTAGCACACTACAGTATGGCATCAGTCAACTGATTGATAGTTCTAGAGGTCATCTGAGCACCCAAACTAATTATGATTAATGGCTCTCTGTCTGCTGAATCACAAATCATAGGCGCATGAAATTATGCTTAATTACTCAGCTAGATTTGTTTTGTTTTATGTGGTACACACAGTTAGTGTGTGACCATCTGAGCTAAATATATCAGTCAATGCAGAACTGCTGAATACGAATATCTAAGATTCCCAGAACTCGTCTCCAACCCAGAGTTTAGATATTTTTGTTAGATATAGAGTCAAGCCCAATGTCAGCAAACTCTCCGTCTTCACCGCCTCCTATTACTAGATTCAGACACATAATACGAGACTGAATAATTTGACCTTAGATAGATGTGCTTAATGTGAGCACTTCCTTTCCTTGCTGTATTCCTTTTTGACTGTCTGCTGTCCTGCCTGTTAGGCAGCTTTAAGTCCCTAGATCTGAACATTATAAATACACTTTAAAAGCTCCATTAAACAGCATTATTTCATTCTGCCTTGCTTAAATGTGCATATATCACGCCTAATGGAGCCATAAAAGGCCATGCATTATTCATTCATTCTTTCTTCATTCGTTTTAGATTCAGGAAACATTGTCAAAATAGGAAACTTTTCAAATGTATTTATATCGACACAGCACACATTCAGGCCTTTCAATGCTTTATAGTAGTTATCCACAGCACGGTCCGCTGTCTTTCATCAAACCTGCAGTTGATCCACAATTCTGCTCATTTTGCTTTCAGCTACCAAGAAAATCCAAAAATATCATTGATCTAATTCACCTCAGGCTAAGGTTCTTCATGCACAATCTGCCAGTTGTTGTTTTCAACCCTTTTCACATCAAAGACCATTATTTATTCTGTATTTGAGCCACAGACTACCAATTGATGAGATTTAGCCTTGCAAACCTAAAACTGAAGACAATTTAGTCTATTCTTTTTCCACAATTCCATACTGAATTGATGTGGTACCATAGAGATAACATCAGCCAACCATACAGACTTGTAAATGAAGCGATGCAAATGTTTAGTTCAGGGTCAATTTGGCTACCAACTCTCCATGATTTACCACACCACATTTAAAATGAGTGGTCTGGTGTTCTATACAGTAAACAAATCACTACAGGCCCTCTGTCTTTTCTTTTGTCAGATCATGTGTTCCAAAGCCGCTAACCACAAGAGTACATAACTGACTCATATAATTTTTTATACAAAAACAAAAGTACAAACACAATACAAAATGAAATATTAGGCAACACAGCTGAGTCTCCAACAAGAACAATTTTCAGCTTCAATACTGAAAAGCACAAGAAAATATAAAGCTAAACTGTATCAAATCTATGAAATTCGAGTTTTGAGCAAACAAATTCTTCAGTAGGTTTAAGTTCATTTTTCCATTTCCATTTTAGATCACTGTGAGATCTTATTATCCTTTTAAACATAGGTAACCACACAACTCAACATGTGCTGTATATGAGCACCATAATGATCTTTCTGTTCCTAATATACTATCCCTATGATTAGTTCTCCTTCACATTACTGACTATACCCAATTTCTATTCATTGCCAAACAATGTCAATAACATCATCTGGCATGCTTAATTCAAACTGCCACATCAAAAGTATCTTACCGGTACAACCTGTCATGCTGACAGCTGGTTGATCAAACCACCATAAAAACTGACTCAAGTCTGACTGCAGATTAAATACTGTAAAATTCAATTGAGCAGCAAGGCAGCCTATGGAACCATGGGGAAAACGTTTTTTTCAGTGTTATCTCTGCCTATTATATATCTGTTTAACCAACCCAACTCGCTATTTCATTATTGATTTCTTTCACCTGTAATGGCATGTTATTGGCCATCTTCATCCAAAATATTGATGTGTAACGTTTATCATCCATCATCCTCCCCTAGGAAAAATCCTATAATGTATATTCTTAGACTGCCAGGATTTACTGAATGCTTGAATTAAGCTTAACTCTTACTGTCAAGCCACTCGAGGCATAGCTACAGTATAAAAGCTTAATTATATTTTCTCTCTCCAGCGCCATTGCAGATCAGCATACCTCTGAAAGAGAAATTCCCTGAGATGTTTAAAACCATGTTCATTTGGGTTGCTCAGTTATTATTATTACAGAATTGATTTTCCTCACACAGTGTTATGTTCGGCACAATGGCACCAAGCTGCATGTATGGAGACTGGTTTGGAAGAGAGCCAATAGTAAATTAAAGTTTAATTTTTATGAAAGCCAACAACTTATTTACTAATCACACCACAATTCATATCCCTTGAGGCAACAGAGAAAACAAAATGTTTGTTATCAGTGGCCAGCAGTTACACTGTGACATGCTAACATTATAAATATCTTTAAAAATGCTTTTATGAAAGTCAAGAAGTAATAATAAACAGACAAAGAAATCTGAGAAGCTACGCAGTGATAATTTTGCCATTCTGTAACTCTGAAAGTGTGCACATATAGTAGCCTGATTGTCAGACCTCCTGCTCTAAGGGAGAAAAGAAAAGAAAAGAAAAGAAAAGAAAAGAAAAGAAAAGAAAAGAAAAGAAAAGAAAAGAAAAGAAAAGAAAAGAAAAGAAAAGAAAAGAAAGAAAAGAAAGAAAAGAAAAGAAAAGAAAAGAAAAGAAAAGAAAAGAAAAGAAAAGAAAAGAAAAGAAAAGAAAAGAAAAGAAAAGAAAAGAAAAGAGGCAGTGCACTCAGTGGAGTGGACGACCCCATCCACTCTGTTGAGTGCACTGCCTTTTTTCTTTGGGATGGAAACCAAGCTACGAATATACTGGATACTGACTGAAATTAATTTAACTGTGTATTTAAGACAAAAAGAGACCGCACACTTAGAATTAGAGTTTGACGTGGATGAGTTATGAGAATGTCCTCTAAAGTATTGTCCTCAGGGTGCCCTTGTGATGCAGAATACCACATACAAGATAAGAAATGACCCTCAAAATACAGATAAACTCGAGCCGTGGACAGGGAGATTAATCAGTGCCTTCCGGACCGGACTCCAAATAGGCATGGAAACACCAGTGTTGTGTAGCTGCAGTGCGGTGCTGTCCCCAGATAGACCCGATAGACTGACTCTATAGATCAGTAAGTGGCTCCCAAAGTTTAAAGCTCAAGACCCAGATGATTCATTGATGTCCTGTCATGACTCAAACACGAGAAAAAAAGCCAATCTCAGCTCATGTTGCGATGTGAGCCTATATACAGTATAAACAATAAGCATCAGTAAGTAGGATAGGTGGTTCACCAGAATCTATTTTCAATTTTGTAGATCTTCTTCAGCACCTTCTCCGAGGTCACAGATTGTTGTGGAGGATATAACAGGCTTGGGTCCAGAGTACTAAAGCCGTCTCCCATGTTTCCAGGACGCCACTATGTGTTTCTACTTTCTAGATGGGACCTCAGAGGTAGAACTTCTTTCTTTAACATGTATTTACTCAGGGAAGTCAGTTGAGAACTTGAGAACAAGGTCTCATTTTCAATAAACATAACATACAAGGATACAAATAAGCATCTCTTGTGATACTTTACGTTAGGGGTGGCGGGACTTGAGTTTGCTTGGAGTTGGCGTGTCGTGTAGGATATGTGTGTCATGGGTCTGGGTTTTAATTGCTAGGGTGAAATTAGCAGCCTTTCGTTGGAGGCCAGGTGGGGTTATTCCCACTTGTACTGGCAGGTAAGACGCAGTGGTGGTCAGCCAGCCAGTTGTGATTTGGCAGGCATAGTAAATGGCAGCATCAACCTTCATAGCAGGTGGGGTTCTACTCCACTCTAGGGGAAAGCATTTGGCTGCAGAGAAGACCAGGGCTTGTGTGAAGACTAGAGAAGTGTCCTAGTGGAGACTCCCCAGTGCCAGGTCACAGCTGCGATGCTGGCGCTGCAGATAACTAAATGATACCTGGTGTCACAATGCTGTCACTTCTATGGTAGGGGCTGTTTGTGTTTTATCAATAAACAATGACTAATCTCTTACATTATCTCTTACATAATATTACAAAATATTCAATATACATTCCAAGTATAAGTTTTTGTTTTTTCTTTTTGTAGAGCACCACTCAATCTATGCGTTCTTTCTAGAAGCCCCACCTTTCCAATGCAAGCATGCTCATGGGAAAATGCCAGGGCTTCATTTTCCTTTCACTCTACCAGCATGTACACTGCAGTTGGAACAATTTGATGTTGTTTTGAGTATGTTTTTACCATCTCTGTAAACTTAAACAAATCCCATGTGAGCATGGGACAGACAACATAGGGTTCTGCCTCTGTCAGCTTCTCCAGTATGTCTTAACAATAGGACATCCTGCTTATGTGGAAGAGGTAGGATATCTCTCTATGTTCCTCAAGACAAAAAACTCTACTCCCTAGCCTCTCATTAGCTTGACATTTTAATACATTTGTGCGCGCACACGCACACGCACACACACACACACACACACACACACACACACACACACACACACACACACACACACTCCATCCCTCTTGGGAAGTAATTATAGTCAAGCCTGAACCATTTGTGGTTCCTCTATCCACTTTTTACTACACACACATTCACTAGTTGCACACATTAGCCTACTGCTTATTGTTTCAGATAGGGGTAGACACATCTATTGAGAACTATACAGTATGCAGAGCAGAATCCAGTGTAAATGTAACTCCAAAAGTACAAATTGACCCCTAAGGGTTATCTTTAGAAGCACTCAAGATTAGCATGCAAGCAAAACACACACACACACACACACACATATTCGCAAATTGCCACAAGACTCCATGATAAAAGGTCAGCCCCTACTCCCAGACAATACATTATTCTTCCTGGCTGTGAAACAAAGCCCATGCAGCTATTCCCTCTCCTGGTCTTTGCATGCAGTCAGCACCACAGACCCAAGGGAGGCAAACAAGGCATCTATGTCCATGATAGATAATAACCCTCTAAGAGTCTGGTTACGGGTCAGTTGTGACCTGCATTAAGCTGGTGTACATGAGGAAAGCCACATGAAATAAATAAAAAATAGGGTTCCCTGTAGAAACCGGAGCTCATTACTGTTCCTCTTGACTCTAGAGGGACATCTACTCTATTTCAGCGCAGCAACTCCTAAATCCACTGGTCCAATATGTTCAGTCCCACAGCAGAGATAGGTGACCCAGCCCTATTAGCCCTGACATGATGTAACTGTCTGACATGTAGACAGACAGACAGACAAGTAAACCTTAAACAGCCCCTTTTTATTCACAAAGACTACAACAGACACACAAAAATGCATTTCATCAACATTTAATTATCATAGTACATTCCAGGAACTCCCCCAGCAAAAGAGTCTATTGTGAAGCAGCCTGTTATGTTATACTGTGACTATGAGGCATATATATTTTTTTAAATGGATTGTAACTACAAATGAAAAGCGTTTGTCTCGCTTAGGCCGTTGGCCAGAGGCCTCAAAATGACAAACCGTTGCCATCAAAAGGGACAAAACATAATGTGATATCATTACGTTAGTATGACATCCAGGATTGCAAAAATGTGTAATAGTTTCAGAAGGGTATAGCTGAATCCAGTGCGCCTTATACAGTCATGGACGAAAGTCCTGTCGCCTATCCATTGTGTAGAGACAACAGCTCATAACTTGACTTTAAACTCACCCATTGTTTCTAGAAATGGCTCATATGAAAGCTAAAACCCTCTAGAATCATGTGTAAAAACTACATTAAAATCCCTTTAGTGAAGCAAGATTGATCCTTTAATGAACACAGAATGGTCAGATTTTGGCCGGACAAAAGTCTTGTCGCCTACATAAAATTATGTGAAAACTGAACAAAATATTTAATTCAAAAACAAAAAAAATGTTGCAAAACATCAGCAAATTAAGTAGTAGTGCTGTGACATCCATATTTAATATTTTGTGTGACTTCCAGGAGCCTGAAGAACTGCATCAATGCGGTTAGGCAATGACTCATACAATTTATTGATGAAGTCATTGGGAATAGCAAAAAATGCAGTCTTACATGCCTCCCAGAGTTCATCAAGGTTCTTTGGTTTCATCTTCCATGCTTCGCACACCTCCATACTGGATGTAACCCAAATCATGGTCTGGGGTTACATCCAGTATGGAGGTGTGCGAAACATTTGCATGGGTTACATCCAGTATGGAGGTGTGCGGAACATTTGCAGAGTGCAAGGCAATGTCAATAGCTTAAAATATCAAGAAGTACTAGCTACCTCTTACATTCCCAATCATAAAAGGGGTCAAATTTTGCAACAGGATGGTGCTCCATCCCATACTTCGAGCTCTACAACAAAGTTCCTCAAGGCAAAGAAGATCAAGGTGCTCCAAGACTGGCCAGCCCAGTCACCAGACATGAACATCATTGAGCATATCTGGGGTAGAATGAAACAGGAAGCATGGAAGATGAAACCAAAGAACCTTGATGAACTCTGGGAGGCATGTAAGGCTGCATTTTTTGCTATTCCCAATGACTTCATCAATAAATTGTATGAGTCATTGCCTAACCGCATTGATGCAGTTCTTCAGGCTCCTGGAAGTCACACAAAATATTAAATATGGATGTCACAGCACTACTACTTAATTTGCTGATGTTTTGCAACATTTTTTTGTTTTTGAATTAAATATTTTGTTCAGTTTTCACATAATTTTATGTAGGCGACAAGACTTTTGTCCGGCCAAAATCTGACCATTCTGTGTTCATTAAAGGATCAATCTTGCTTCACTAAATGGATTTTAATGTAGATTTAACACATGATTCTAGAGGGTTTTAGCTTTCATATGAGCCATTTCTAGGAACAATGGGTTAGTTTAAAGTCAAGTTATGAGCTGTTGTCTCTACACAATGGATAGGCGACAGGACTTTCGTCCATGACTGTATATGAAAACAGTTCTAAAATAGGCCATTTATTGAAGGTGCACCTTATAATCCAGTGCACCTTATACTGCGGAAAATATGGTAACTTCCAAAAATCTTCAAAATTATCAATGACTTCATAAAAAATGGCATCCCTAGCCATCAAAGCAAGTCGCTATAACAAGCCATTGTGAAAAGCGTGGTATGAAAGGGCGTTAAAGCTTTTATGTAAATTGCCTGCTGTGTTCATCATTTGATGCTTTTTGTTGTAAACAAGTCAATCTTACAAACTTTGAAAGCAAATTGTAGGCAATTGGGATGGAATATGAAATATTGGACACAGCCGTCATGAGCACATGGCTGCAGAAATAATACTACGAATTGCGGATTTTTGGCCAGAATCTGGATGGGTAATGTATGTGTTTAAAAAGCTGAAATGAGAAATACAGGTCAAAGGTTCATCTTTGTCCTCTAAGGAGTGTACACGCAACATGCAGTTCAATGCAGGTATATGTAAAGCTGTGAAAAGCTGCCCAAGGGTGTCGCTCTAACGGACGGAGTGCAAAACATACTCCCTAGAAACTGGAAACTATAAGGCCTCATTACTGAGTCATTCCACGGAAACTGTATAATTTGCAGTCCCTCTGACTGTTTTAGCTGTATTTTATTGATTGAATCACTGAAAAATATTTTTAAAAGATTTTTTAATCAATCAATCTCTTAAAGGGGAATTCCACCCATTTTCATTTTTTTTTTTTTCTGTACAAATGTGAACCAAATGGACCCGCTAGGGTCCATTTGGTTCCATTTATACACTCTCAGAAAAAAATAAACTCATTAACATGGTGAAACACATCTTGATGATGTCGTCAAGATGTATTTCACCATGCTAATGATTTTTTTTCAGACCTCCATTTCTAGGAAACACAGAATGGGGGAACTTTCTTATCATCTCTCCACACAACAAGTTATATATTTTTTAATACTTTTGCCCCAAAAATATTTCAGATACGAGAAGTGGTGGGACGCCGTCCCCCCGCGTCCCCCCTCCACTACACCCATGCCTAAGTCCTTCTGGCTGTACAGGCTTTGTAATCATAATCACATGATAGAGCATAGAACCAGGGCAGCAAACCATGGTCGCTCGCTAGCATCATTGGCCTTACTCTGTTCGATCTGTTTCTATGAAGATACTGGCCCCTGCTGCCTTTTAGTTTGTTGCTGCAGCTAACTGCAGCAGATTAAATGTGCAACAATCATAGCTTAAGATAAACATACAGTAGCCTACAGTGTTTCAATGGAGTTGGCATTGAAACATGTGAAAGCATTGTAACTGGCATATTTAACCTTTGGCTTTTTAAGAGCCATTAGATGGCCCAATCTGTTCTAATACAGGCTTTACAAACTACAGAACATGATGGTTTCGCAGCCCTGTGACCTTTGTTTAACCTTTGTCAAAATGGACCCTTGCGGGTCCATTTGGTTTCATGTTTACACTCTCAAGAGTTAAAATATTCATCATCTTAATTAGCCCAAGTCTAGACAACTAGAGAATGTAGAAGATTAATGGCCATTTTGGTCTGTATGTTTTGCCTGTTTTGTTTCCCAAATCCAGCCACGAATTGGGGACAAAAGCAAAAGACATCTTTAGTTTCGGGGTCTGTGGGGCTAAAATTACATCAAATGGTGGTCCGTGGCGCAAATACTGAATAAATGGTGGTCCCTGGAGTCAAAAAGGTTGGAAACCCCTGCTATAGGTCACAGCAGATATCCTATCAGGGTATCAGATTTGGAACTTAAATTGTTTGAAATAGTTGCCATTAATATAGTGGTGTCAACCATCAACTAGTATTAATTGATGTCTAGAGTCCCTCTAGACATTCTTCTCTGGTTTTGGTCAATGTTGATTAGTTCTGGTGATTTTGTGGAGTTCACTGGAGCCATGAAGTAAAAGTAAATAAATCCACAAAACCAACATGATTTGTATTGTTGAATTATTTCTAAAATATTTGCACATCCTTTTTTTTACCCCTCTATCACATGGATAGAGGTGATATAGCGGTCAAACATTAACAAAGGATGTGCTAATATTTTAGAAAAGGGTCAATAATACAAATGAAGTTGTTTTTTTCTTTTTATTATTCATTTACCTTTACTGCGTGCCCTCAATGACCCCCACATATTTCACCAAAACCAGAACAGGATTGTCTGGACATCAATAAAATACAGTTCCAACCTCTACCAGGGGTGCCCACACTTTTTTGACTTTTCAAAAAGATGTACACATCAAAAATGTGATTGTTCCATTACTGAAAATCCATTGCAAGGCCCCCTAGAAACATTGAGCTTTGAAATAGTTGGCGGTGGTGTTATAGTATTATTCTTAAACACTGTTAGTGTTTAAGAATAAAGCAGTTATAACAAACAATAATGCAGGGGAATTGGAAGGTTTTGCCGTGTATTCCACTATTGACGTTTGAAAACAGTATTTGGGGTTTGAGTTGACAGTTCATGAAGTTGAGTTTAGTGTCTTGCACCCAAAACTAAGAACGTTTTTGTCCACAATTGTGAAAGAGAACTGGCAAAATGTTGGTCAAAATAGCAATTATTTTTCCATTTTCTAATTGTGTGGACTTGCGTAATTCAGACATTTAAATATAACTTAACTCTTGAGAGTGTAAAATGAAACGAAATGGTCCATTTGTTTCATTTTAACGCTCTCAAGAGTTACAGATCTATAAGGATCCAAGTGTTGCGGGGACTGTCATGTGAGGTATTTTTTAGGGCATTAACTTGAGAAGTCAACTAGTCAGACAGTGTAGTCGAAGTTGTATCGACTAATCGTTTTATGGGAGGGGGGGGGGGGGGTACGCTGCGCAGTGCTCATACAAAAGACTACACATAGACTATACATCTAGGGCGAGGTGCATAATATCAATACATGAAAATATTGGCACACAGTGCAGCAAAACGTCACGGCCTAGCCAACATCTAGTACCTTTCAATGTGTGTACGCATGGACTAGTGCATACCTGGGCATTATGCGGCCCGGGGGCCAAATGCGGCCCTTTGGCTGACTCTGACCGGCCCGGGGACCACCAGTGGTCCTTGAGAGTTTCAATTTCCAATTTAGTTGGTTAACCAGATGTAACTCTTTGAGAGCGTATTTACACTCTCAAGAGTTAAAATATTCATCATCTGAATTAGCCTACAAGATGTGTCCAGTGCACTCGTTTCTGAAGGTTTTGCCCTGAGAAGTGCCGATTCTATATTCCTCCGATACTCTGCAATCCAATCTGATCAATGTAGGTATTGGTAGTTTGATATTCACTGTGCCAGCGGGAGACAGAGACGGACAGTCACTTTGGAGATAAAGTTTGCAAGATTCTGTATTTCTCTGACACTGTGCTGTTCGATCTGTGTTCGTATTGATAGTTTGATTTTGGAAGATCCACTCCAAAATCAAACTATTAGTGGGACGCGCTGGGAGCACAGAGATCAAAAGGTGAACACAGCTGCAGTCAGATGGGTTGTTAATTAGGGCTGAGCTACAATACAGTTGCAAAAGTAAAGAATGACTGACCATCCGTCTGACCAAACAAACATCTAAGTCGAGAAACTTGAACACATTTAAGACTGGAAAGTCTATATATCATCTAACGACAAATGCACCACATCAGACATCTACATATACGCCATGGGCACAAAAGGGACACAGGCATAGGACTATGACAAGTTAACAGGGAACATGAGGCTCCCATGTATCTGTCCCAAGTTTGCCAGTGTCCAAAGATCTAGTACCTTTCAATGTGTATACACATGGACTAGTGCACATGTGTCAAAGTCAAGGCCCGCGGGCCAGATCCGGCCCGCAAGATGATTTAATCCGGCCCCAGGCTTGTAGAGCAAAAATGTATGAGTCTATCAAAAAAAAAGTAAGTCTCTAGCACGTTCCTATCAAAAGTTATGATCGTTTAAAGAAATGCTTTTGAGCTCTCTTCTGAACGGCATGTAATGCATGTTGTCCAGCAGGGGGAGTTGTTTTACCAGGCTAGGCTGCTGGCGCTGCAAAGTGAGAACTATACTTCAGCAGTACAAGGGTGTATAACCGAGAACTATACTTCAGCAGTACAAGGGTGTGTAACCGAGAGAACTATACTTCAGCAGTACAAGGGTGTGTAAACGAGAGAACTATACTTCAGCAGTACAAGGGTATGTAACCGAGAGAACTATACTTCAGCAGTACAAGGGTGTATAACCGAGAACTATACTTAGTTAATTATACATACTTACTTAAATTTAGTATTTGAAATTTAAATGCTATTTTCGTATGGTTTATTGATGCTCTGTAAATAAAAATAGCATCTTTCATAGCAAATGTTTTAATCTAAGCTACAAGTATAAAACCAATAATGAAAAGTCATTAATATATATTTATAGCTATTCTTAATAATAAATATGACTTGTGTGATATACTGCAGTGTAGAAGTAACGGCTGTGTACGTAAACATGCGTGTGCCGTGCATGCTTGCGGTCTGCGACTGGTTGCACCAGCGTGCACCGCGGTGCTCCGGCCCCCATGAAGTCACATTAAGTCCAATGCGGCCCCCACCCCAAATGACTTTGACACCACTGGACTAGTGTCTACATATGCCTGTATAATAGATGGCAACGATTCATTGAATGCAAATGCCTAGATAATAGTATGGCACAGTAGGGAATTGAACCCCATCCCGGTAAACCAAGAGCTCCATGCCTATGCCTTGTTTTTCGGTTTTATTTTTGTTTTATATTGAGTATATTACACACACACTACAGAAAATAGAACTACCCTAATAAAGACTACTATTTGTACTATCTTGTCCTTGCTCATGTAAACAGAGCTTCAGCATTTACACAGACCTTATGTTTCTCTCTATAGTCTTGAGGACAATCCTGAAGAGACTGCTAATAATTGCTGCCATTTGTTTAAAAAAAATCTTTAAATGCAATGCAATGTGCCAACTTTCTTTACAAAAATGCTGTACCCCGTCCAAACCGTTTGCATTGTATTTGTGGCAATGCAAACTTTTTTTCGGGCAAGGGGTGGATTTATTCATTCACTCTGGCGGTACATAGTTAGGGGTTAAAATGGCCTGTCTTGGTGTTAAAGCCGGCTCACCAACGACAAGGTGCAGGCCACGAGCCGGGACGCCCCACCCGTCCCCCCCACAACGGGGGGACAGGAGGGGTTGAGCACAGCGTACGTTAGGGGTGGAAGGTTATCGCAACGGTCTCGACATATTTTGATTTTAATTTAAATTGAGTACATTTATATTTAAATCATTGGGCTTTGTATCCCATCGTATTGCAATGGAAAGAATCGGTATCGAATCGCTACCAATACTACGTAGGTACTAGTGCATTGTATTTAGCAATTTTAAGACCAACACAAGATAATTCATTCAAAAATACATTTGATTAGCTGCTGATTCGGCTTCCATTAGAATAAGACAATTTTAAAATTAAAGAAACTCTTTGGACTTTTTCGGACTACACACTTCAGACTAAAATACTCTTCTGAACTCAAATAGGTCATTTAAAAATATTGAAGCCATACTTTTTGTTTTTGATACTATAAACATTGTCAATAAATCAGTCTACTGTGCATGTGCAACCATCATCAGATTGTATAGGTGGGGAGATGAATTCCTGCTCTTTAGTTTAGTTACACTCAACACTGGAATAATGATGGTTAAAGTTGAAAAAACACTCCATTCCATAACCATTAGTAGTTGTTTCAATTAATCAAATCGAAATGATTTGAACACTAATGTAATTATCGATTCATTTATGATTAATCGATTTATTGTTGCAGCTCAACTTCTTCCCTGCACTATCCACTTGTTTCACATCCATTTAATGTATTGCTAAATATATAGTTACTCTATCAATTGCAAATCATTGAATCATATCGTCATAACGAACCAATATCGTCGCAAAACAAATCAAATCACGGTTAAAGCGCATCGTTCCACCCCCAGAGTACGCCATGCACACATAATATTAGACCAGAATGAAACATACCATTACATTCAACATGATACAATTCATAAAGACATGTTACAAAATCAGTGAGACTTGAGCGTCTTCATCTTCAGATGTCCAGGTCAATGCTGTGCAGAGTGTAGACACGTCCTCATCTCATAGCTGATCTTCTGCGAGGTCAGTCAGTCCGGGGTGGCAGGTCTTCCGAGTGCACGCGTAAGGAAACGGAATGAATCTCTGTACAGAGTACACAGACTACGGAAGGAAGTAAAAATACTCTACTCGAGTAACAGGCTGCGAATGCAACCGATTTGAAGAAATGCCAGCTTGTCGCTTCAATCTGACGGAGACCGATTATCTGGGGTGCACAACCGGATGAGGCTGAATAAAACCTCAAAGAAAGTGGGAAAAAATGACTGAATGGAAACCGATTTAATTGCCTACCTGATCACACAGAGTAAACAAACTAATCAGAGTATGAACATGAACCGAGAAGAGATGCTAGAAATTCATGCTGTTGATTGTACTTACCCGAGTGATAACTGCTTTGACTGAAACTATAGGAAAAAAAAAGAACTGTACTTCAGTAAATCTGGAAGTATAGTACAGTTGAACTATACCTACCTGTGATATCAAGCCAATGACGATTCCCATGAAGACTTTGTAAACCCTCATCTCACAGGCATAGTAAATAGATACACACAATGGATTACAAAAACAATGTACACTACAGTATGTAACATGCTGTAAACGCAAATGTGAAATTCAATGGACAATTTAAAAAAAAGAAACTATCAAAATCCATAAATCAATCCATCCATTCATCCATCACATACATACTATACATGCATATTACAGTCAAAATGAAGCCTAATATAGTAAGACACCCTGAGAGTGAGAAGCAACATCGCCCTGAGGGTGAATAGAGGGTGTACAAATTGAACCAAACCAACTTGGTACACCCTCTGAGTGACCTCACCTTACACATGTGCGTAAGGCAAGGCCATCTGCCTTGAGTCATGGCAGACTGCTGAGCGAGCAAATATGGCTCTTTGTTATAGGGGTGGGGGTCAGATCAAAATATGTAAAGAATTTTAGCCAAATATAAAAGCATGTCTTGAATTTATAAGGTATGAAATGTCATACCACGTCAGGTCCATCTATGGAGATCCATGGGTGGCAGCGGGGAGCAGCGTCTTGAAGGTACAGGGCTTGATAGGTCTGGCCATATATGCAGTGTGTCTTGAGTATAGATGGTTTTGTGAGGTCATAACATATGGAATGTTACAACCGGTAAGCTTCATATATGTAGATCTATGGGTGGCAGCAGGGACAATGTCTCGAGTGCACAGGGTTTGATGAGGGCCCAGGTAGGGTAAGGAGTAAACTTCTAGGCCTGTTGACAACTCCTACCAGGTGCAGCCGCACAAATAACTTTGGATTGGGGCCATCTGAATAGACTGTCAGTCAAAAGGGATACATCACAGAAGGACGGGTGGGGAGGATAAACATGTGGAATACATATCAGTACAGGTCAGCTTCATATACAGTATATAAGGTTTGAGGTCAGGTAAGAGTTGCTGGCCAGCTCCACACGCAGATCTACATAGTTAATCCAGTCTTCTCCATGAATGGCTATCAAAGGTTTGATGAATGTCAGTGTTGTGGTCTTTAAATTATGGAGACGACCATCTATGGAGCATGTCACGAGGCGTGGCAACCGATGACCATAGGTGGCGTGATGTGTCATGAGCCATGACGGAGTGGCGGCCAGATATGGTTGGTACTGGATTTGCAGGTTTTCATATTAATCTCTTACCTATATGGTAGCAACAATAGGCAAACAAATATGAATTACAATATGAGGCTGAGAATTGGGCGTCTTCTTTCATGCATCATTGAAGCCCAACTTGATATGGTGCCACAATTCCCTTGTCTCAGGTAGCCCAACACATCGATGGTGGCCAATAAAAGGTAACAGGTGGTGATCATGTGATTGGGAGTCTGGTCAAACATACACTGCGCTGTGTGACAGGCCCCACTTCTCTCTCTACGTCCTCTTCAGAAAAGCCCTCCATCGCGGTATGCAGTCGTCTCGGTTATCCACACATCTTATAACCAGCATCTTCCTTTTCCCATGTCCACATACAGTAGGTGTGGGATGTCCTCTCAATCGATGCTTATGTGTTGGTTCCCACAGTAAAGGCTTTATGGCTGGGAGTTCTTGGTGTTGGTTGGAGTGGTCAACTAATCTCATCGTCCTTAATGCCATCTTCTCTAATACATTTGGCAATGCCTCGTACAGAGCCTTGTTGCTGTGCTCATCCTGGTTGATGTTCAGTCGCACATGTAGCATTCTGGTGTAGCAGCCTGCTCAAGCATACACTGTGCTGTTCTCTTCACGTCGACCCCAGACAAGTCCTCCATCACCGTCTCTGGTCATCTCGGATATCCATACATCTGGAAAGCTCATTTGTCCTCTCGGCACCAGCATCTTTCTTTTGGCATGTCCACATAGGTGGGTGCAGGACGTCCTCTCGATTGATGCCTTGTGTTGGTTCCCACAGTACAGGTTTTTGGCTGGGAGTTCTTGGTGGCAGTTACCAGCTAACCTCTTCCTCCTTAATGCCATCTTCTGATACATTTGCTAATGACCCATACAGACCCTTGTTGCCCTGCTTGTCCTGGTTGATGTTCTGTCCCACAGGTAGCATTCTGGTGTAGCAGCCATCCAGGATTTCTGTAGGGCTTGTGTTAGTGTCCAGCATTCATAGAGGAGAACAAACTCCACGGTCAGAAAATAAACTGATCTTTATATGCAGGGGGAGGTTTCTGACACTTGGGCGTCTTCTTTCGTGCATCGTTGAAGTCCAACTTGATACAGTGCTATACAACACCCTCATCGCAGGTGGTGATTACGTGATCTTCCGTCCCACACATACATTCTGGTGCAGCATTCACAGCCATAGAGGAGAACAAACTCCACGGTCAGAAAAGAAACTGATCTTGATATGCCGGGGGAGCATTTTGAAACTTGTCTTCTTTTGTGCATCACTGAAGTACAAGTTGATATGGTTCCACAACACCCTTGTCACACGTGATGATTATGTGATTGGCAGTCAGTGTATGCTCTCTTGGCGTCGACCCCAGACAAGCCCTCCATTGCAGTCTCTAGTCATCTCTGTTATCGATACATCAGGCCAGATCATTTGTCCTTTCTGCACCGGCATCTTTTAGTAGGTCTACAAAGGTAGGTTGATGCCTGTGTGTTGGTTCCCACAGTACACTGCTTTTGGCTGAGAGTTCTTGGTGTCGGTGGCAGTGGCCAGCTAACCTCATCCTCCGTAATGCCATCTTCTCTGATACCGATGGTCATTTCTGTTACTAGCATCTATAATAAAAAGGCCCAAATCATCCATGCTACTCCAGTGTCCTCCTTTCTGCACTTTTCCGTACAGACCCTTGTTGCTGCGCTTGTCCTGGTTGATGCTCAGTCCCACACTTGCATTCTGGTGTAGCAGCCATCCAGGTATTTCTGTAGGGCTTGGGTTAGTGTTCAACATCAACCACCGCCATAGAGAACAAACTCCACGGTCACAAAAGAAACTGATGTTGATGTGACGGGAGAGGGCGGGTTTCCACATGGTGATTATGCAAGCATACACTGTGCTGTATGTCAGTGTAAGCTCTCTTTACGCCAACAAGCCCTCGTAGACAAGCCCTCTATTGCCATCTCCAGTCATCTCTGTTATCTATACATCTGGACAGCTCATTCCTCTCTGCACCAGGATTTCTTTTCATAGGTCTACAAAGGTAGATATGGGACGTCCTCTCTATTGATGCCTGTGTTGGTTCCCACAGTGCAGACTTTTTGGCTGGGAGTTCTTGGTGTTGGTGGTAGTGGTCAGCTAATCTCATCCTCCTTAATGCCATTTTCTGATACATTTTGTAATGACCCGTACAGACCCTTGTTGCTGTGCTCGTCCTGGTTGATGTTCAGTCCTACACATGCATTCTGGTGTAGCAGCAATCCAGGGATTTCTGTAGGGTTCATGTTAGTGTCGCGCATTCACAGCCATAGAGGAAAACGAACTCCACGGTCAGAAAAGAAACTGATCTTGATATGCCGGGGAGCATTCTGAAGCTTGGGTGTCTTTTGTGAAATCATTTCATTCATTGAAATCATTGAAATCCAACTTGATACGGTGCCACAACACCCTCGTCTAAGGTGTTTATTATGTAATTGGCAGTCTGCTCAACCGTACACTGTGCTGTATGGCAGTGTATGCTCTACTTTCGTCTACCTCAGACAAGCCCTCCATCGCCGCCATCTCGGTTATCCATACATCTATCCATTCAGTCCCACATGTGCGTTCTGGTGTAGCAGCCATCCATGGATTTCTGTAGGGCTCGTGTTTAGTGTCCAGCATTCACAGCCATAGAGGAGAACAAACTTCACGGCCAGCAAAGAAACTGATCTTGATGTGCAGGGGGAGGTTGGGTTTCCACGTGGTGATTATGCAAGCATACACTGTGCTGTATGTCAGTGTATGCTCTCTTTACGTCAACCTCAGACAAGCCCTCCATCGTTGTCTCCAGTCATCTCGGTTATCCATACATGTGGCCAGCTCATTTGTTCTCTCTGCACCAGCATCTTTCTTTTAGCATGTCTATGAAGGTAGGCGTGGGGCATCCTTTCGACCGATGCCTGTGTATTGGTTTCCACAGTACAGGGTTTTTGGCTGGGAGTTCTTGGTGTCAGTGGCCAGCAAACCTCTTCCTCCTCAGTGCCATCTTCTGATACATTCGGTAATGACCCATACAGACCCTTGTTGCTGTGCTTGTCCTGGTTGATGTTCAGTCCCACACCGAGCATTCTTGTGTAGCAGCCATCCAAGGAATTTCTATAGGGCCCATGTTAGTGTCCAGCATTCACATCCATAGAGGAGAACGAACTCCACGGTCAGAAAAAAAATGTTAATGTGATTTTAATATGCTTAATATACTTGGGCATCTTTTGTGCATCATTGAAGTCCAACTTGATATGGCGCCACAACACCTCATCTCAGGTGGTGATTATGTGATTGGCAGTCTGCTCAAGCATACACTGTGCTGTATGCAATTACGTCGACCTCAGACAAGCCCTCCATCGCCGTCTCCAGTCATCTCTGTTATCCATACCAGCATTCACAGCCATAGAGAACGAACTCCACAGTCAGAAAAAAAACTGATCATATGCCAGGGGAGCATTCAGAAACTGGGTGTCTTATGTGCATCATTGAAGTCCAACTTGATGCGGTGTCACAACACCCTCGTCACAGGTGGTGAATATGTGATTGGCAGTCTGCTCAACCGTACACTGTGCTGTATGCCAGTGTATGCTCTCTTTACGTCACCCTCAGACAAGTCCTCCATCGCCGTCTCCAGTCATCTCAGTTATCCATACATCTGCACATTCAGTCCCACATGTGCATTCTGGTGTAGCAGCCATCCAGGGATTTCTGTAGGGCTCGTGTTAGTGTCCAGCAATCACAGCCATAGAGGAGAACAAACTCCACGGTCAGAAAAGAAACTGATCTTGATGCGCCGGGGAGGTTTCCACATGGTGATTGTGTGATTGGCAGTCTGCTCAACCGTACACTGTGCTGTATGCCAGTGTATGCTCTCTTCACGTCGATCCTAGACAAGCCCTTCATTGCCGTCTCTGGTCATCTCGGTTATCCATACACCTGGCCAGCTCATTTGTCTTCTCTGCACCAGTCTTTTAGTAGGTCTACAAAGGTAGGTGTGGGACATACTCTCAATTCATGCCTGTGTGTTGGTTCCCACAGTACAGACTTTTTGGCTGGGAGTGGTAAGCGAACATCATCCTCCTTAATGCCATCTTCTGATACAGTTGATAATGACTCGTACAGACCCTTGTATGGCATTGTATGCCCTCTTCACATCGATCTCAAACAAGCCCTCCATCGCTGCTTCCAGTCATCTCAGTTATCCATACATGTGGCCATTCACTCCCACACGTGCATTCTGGTGTAGCAGCCATCCAGGGATTTCCGTAGGGCTTGTGTTAGTGTCCAGTATCGACAGCCATAGAGGAGAACGAACTCCACGGTCAGAAAAGAAATTGATCTTGATGTGCCGGGGGAGGTTGGGTTTCCACATGGTGATTATGTGATTGGCAGTCTGCTCAAGCATACACTGCGCTGTATGCCAGTGTATGCTCTCTCCACACATCGTCCTCAGACTAGCCCTCCATCGCAGTCTCCAGTCATCTCGGTTATCCATACATCTGGCCAGCTCATCTGTCCTTTCTGCACCAGCATCTTTCCTTTAGTACGTCTACAAAAGGTAGGTGTGGAATGTCCTCTCGATTGATGCCTGTGCCATCTTCTCGGACACATTTGATAATTACTCGTACAGACCCTGGTTGATGTTCAGTACCACATTCAGCATTCTGGTGAAACAGCCATCCAAGGAATTTCTGTAGGGTTCGTGTTAGTGTCCAGCATTCACATCCATAGAGGAGAACAAACTCCACAGTCCGATAAGAAACTGATCTTGATGTGCCGGGGAGGTTGGGTTTCCACATGGTGATTATGTGATTGGCAGTCTGCTCAAGCATACGCTGTGCTGTATGTCAGTGTATGCTCCCAGTATGTCGACCCCAGACAAGCCCTCCATCGCCGTCTTCAGTCATCTCGGTTATCCATACATCTGGCCAGCTAATTTGTCCTCTCTGCACCAGCATTTCTTTTCGTAGGTCTACAAAGGTAGCTGTTGGACGTCCTCTCCATTGATGCCCGTGTTGGTCCCCAACACTTTCTGGCTGGGAGTTCTGAGTGTCAGTGGCCGGCTAACCTCATCCTTCTTAAAGCCATCTTCTGATACATTTGGTAATGACCAATACTTGCCCTTATTGCTGTGCTCGTCCTGGTTGATGTTCAGTCCCACAAGTGCATTCTGGTGTAGTAGCTTGTGTTAGTGTCCAGCATTCACATCCATAGAGGAGAACGAACTCAGAAAAGAAATTGATCATGATGTGCAGGGAGAGGTTGGGTTTCCACATGGTGATTATGTGATTGGCAATCTGCTCAAGTGTATGCTCTCTCTCCACGTCATCCTCAGACAAGCCCTCCATCACCGTCTCCAGTCATCTTGGTTATCCATACATCTGTCCTTTCTGCACCAACATCTTTCTTTTAGTACGTCTACAAAGGTTGGTGTGGAATGTCCTCTCGATTGATGCCTGTGTGTTGGTTCCCACAGTACAGGCTTTTTGCCTGGTAGTTCTTAGTGTTGGTTGCCAGCTAACCCCATCTTTCTTAATGCCATCTTCTCAGACACATTTAAGGACTCGTACAGACCCTTGTTCCTGTGCTCGTCCTGGTTGATGTTCAGTACCACATGTAGCATTCTGGTGTAGCAGCCATCCAAGGAATTTCTGTAGGGCTTGTGTTAGTGTCCAGTATCGACAGCCATAGAAGAGAACGAACTCCGCGGTCAGAAAAGAAATTGATCATGATGTGCCGGGGGAGGTTGGGTTTCCACATGGTGATTATGTGATTGGTAGTCTGCTCAAGCATACACTGTGCTGTATGTCAGTGCATGCTCCCTCTCCACGTCCTCCTGAGACAAGCCCTCCATCACCGTCTCCAGTCATCTCGGTTATCCATACATCTGGCCAGCCATTTGTCCTTTCTACACCAGCATCTTTCTTTTAGTACGTCTACAATGGTTGGTGTTGGACGTCCTCTTGATTGATGCCCGTGTGTTGGTTCCCACAGTACAGACTTTTTGGCTGGTAGTTCTTGGTGTCTGCGTCAGTGGCCAGATAATCTCATCCTTCTTAATGCCATCTTCTGATACATTTGGTAATGACCAATACTTACCCTTGTTGCTGTGCTCGTCCTGGTTGATATTCAGTCCCCGTATCATTCTGGTGTAGCAGCCATCTCTCTAGGTCATCCTCAGACGAGCCTTCCATCGTCGCTTCTAGTCTTCCCGGTTCTCCATACATCCAGCCAGCTCGTTGGTGTTCTGTGCCCCTGTGTCTTTCTTGAGTACATCCACATATGTTAATTTGGGACGTCCTCACGACCGGTGCCCATGTGTTGGTTCCCACAACACCAGTTTGCTGGCTGGGAGCTCTTGGTGTCTTTGGCAGTGTCCTGCAAGCCGCATTCTCCTGGCTGCTATCTTGTCGTTCACCCTGAATATCACAGCATACAGGTACTCATTTGTAACATGTGCACTCTTGTTGATGTTGAGCATCACACGTAGCATTCTGGTGTAGCAGCCGTCTAGAGATTTCTGCAGGGTTGGCTTCAGGGTCCAGCATTCACTGCCATATAGGAGAACAGATTCCACCGTTGCGTAGAAGAAGTTGAGTTTGATTGTTCGGGGGAGGTTGGAGTTCCATACACTGGCCATGCCGTTCAGGGCCGTCCATGCAAGTGCCTTCCTCACTTTTAGATGCTGCTCTGTTGAGTTGACCCATGAGCCAAGGTACTTGAAGTCATTAACTTCCTTCAGAACCTCAGCTTCTGCTGTTGTTAGAGGTGCAATGAATTTTGTAGGGCTTGTGTTAGTGTTCAGCATTCAGAGCCATAGAGGAGAACGAACTCCACGGTCAGATTCTGAAACTTGGGCGTCATCTTTTAGGCATCATTGAAGTCCAACTTGATACGATGCCACAATACCCTCGCCACAGGGTATTATGTGATTGGCGAACTCCAGTCAGAAAATAAACTGATCATGATGTGCAGGGAGAGGTTGGGTTTCCACATGGTGATTATGTGATTGGCAGTCTGCTCAAGCATACGCTGTGCTGTATGTCAGTGTATGCTCCCAGTATGTCGACCCCAGACAAGCCCTCCATCGCCGTCTCCAGTCATCTCTGTTATCCATACATCTGGCCAGCAGTCCTCTCTGCACCAGCATTTCTTTTCGTAGGTCTACAAAGGTAGGTGTGGGGCGTCCTCTCCATTGATGCCAGTGTTTGTCCTCAACACTTTTTGGCTGGGAATTCTTGGTGTCGGTGGCCAGCTAACCTCATCCTCCTTAAAGCCATCTTCTGATACATTTGGTAATGACCAATACTTACCCTTGTTGCTGTGCTCATCCTGGTTGATGTTCAGTCCCACATGTAGCATTCTGGTGTACCATCCATCCAAGGAATTTCTGTAGGGCTCATGTTAGTGTCCAGCATTCACAGCCATAGATGGAACGAATTCCACGGTCAGATATGCTGGCGGAGCTTACTGAAATTTGGGCGTCTTCCGTGCGTCATTGAAGTCCAACTTGATACCGTGCCACAACACCCTCGTCACAGGTGGTGATTATGTGATTGGCAGTCTGCTCAAGCATAAACTGTGCTGCATGTCAGTGTATGCTCTCTTTACGTTGACCCTAGACAAGCCCTCCATCGCCGTCTTTCCATACATCGGTTGTCCATACATCTGGCCAGCTCATTTGTCCTCTCTGCATCAGCATCTTACTTTTAGTAGGCCTACAAAGGTGTTGGACGTCCTCTCGATTGATGCCCATGTGTTGGTTCCCACAGTACAGACTTTTTGGCTGGGAGTTCTTGGTGTCTGTGTCAGTGGCCAGATAATCTCATCCGTCTTAATGCCATCTTCTGATACATCTTCTTTCGTGCATCATTTAAGTCCAACTTGATATGATGCCACAATACCCTCATCACAGGTGGTGTGATTGACAGTCTGCTCACTGTGCTGTCTCCATCAAGCCCTCCATTGCCGTCTCCTGTCATCTCTGTTATCCATACATCCATACATCAAATGCTGGTGCATTTGTCTTCTCTGCCCCAGCATTTCTTTTTGTAGGTCTACAAAGGTAGGTGTTGGACGTCCTCTTAATTGATGCCTGTGCGTTGGTTTCCCACAGTACAGGCTTTTTGGCTGGGAGCTAACCTCATGCTCCTTAATGTCATCTTCTGATACATTTGATAATGACTCGTACAGACCCTTGTTGCTGTGCTTGTCCTGGTTGATGTTCAGTCCCACATGTGCATTCTGGTGTAGTAGCCATCCAGGGATTTCTGTAGGGCTTGTGTTGGTGCCCAGCATTCACATCCAGAGGAGGTCTACAAAGGTCTACAAAGGTAGGTGTTGGACGTCCTCTCGATTGATGCCCGTGTGTTGGTTTCCACAGTACAGACTTTTTGGCTGGGAGTTGTTGGTGTCGGTGGCCAGCTGACCACATCCTTCTTAATGCCATCTTCTGATACATTTGGTAATGACCAATACTTACCCTTGCTGCTGTGCTTGTCTTGATGTTCATTGATCTCCAAAATCTGCTGGGAAGACCACTGGGAAGACCACCATCCATACGCTGGTCATTCCTTTCACGACCGCCCATGAAAGTACATTCCTCTTTGAGACCTTGGTCGGTTTGAGCCCAGTTAGTTGTCAGGTGGATGTTCCAGTAACATGTTATAATCAAGTTTTCTTGGCATTTAGACCAAGACCAACCTTGGCACACCAACTGCACTCTTCGGAAATTGTTGTACTTCAACATTTTCGGCATGCAGGCTGATGTCATCTACATGTCTGGACTACTGGGGATGCCTTCTTGGAGTTCGAGTGAGGAAAAGATCCTAGTCTCGTCCACGGATGGTCTTCCTCAGTGTATATAGGTTCTTGCTTTACTCCCAAGGATGTTGGAGCAAAGAACAGCATAGGACACGAAGACTTCCATGGTGGAGTCCATACTGGTTCTTGGAAGGAACCGGTCGCTCTCAGAGGGAGTACGTCCAGACAATCTCTTGCTTTTTTCAGAAACGTCCGACATCATCCTCAAGATGGAGCTGAGGCACCAGCTGAAGCCGTCTTCATCCACGTCTCACGCCTTGGGACCACTAACATGTCGAGGCATAGCCGTAGCGATGGCTTTAGAGGACCAAATGATACAGAGCCGTTTGAACATTCCTACCAGCAAATCTGTTTTTGACGTCTTTCTCCATGTCTCTTCCACATAGTTGAAGTTGTCATCGTATTCTACGTCGTTGGCCATCTTCCAGAACACCTCGGGATCTTCCAGAATTAAGTCGCCAACGTTGCTTTGGAGAGGGACGTCTGGAGTTCTCTGGTGGCTGAAACACTTGACCTGATGATTAAGGAGAAACATTTTTAAGAGGTCTCCAGCTTTGGAGGTATTCTATCCGGCCAGCCAGCCGAGCACCTTTGCCCTCTTCTTACTGTGCATTTCGGCTAGTCGATGTCCAGGTTCTGTAGGAATGCTGGTATAGTTTCCTCACATCAGTCACATCACTCATCAGTCTTCTTATTCCAATTCTTCTTTCGTGTAACGCCAGAGGTCCAACTTTGTGTCGTGGAGCCATGCCAGCATCTCTGGTCCCAGGTCGAAGAGGCCAGCCTCTTAGGGTGGTCCGTGTAAGGGGCAGGTGTTGATGATGTGGTCGGTGGTCTGCTCAGGATCACCGCACTCACAAGCCGCACTGTCCGCCAATCCGCAACTTCTGCATCGATGCTTTAAAGCGCCCAACACCAGTTCTTAACCAGTTCAAGGTGGTCCATTGCCAGCAAGGTTGTCTCTTCCAATGGCGCCGTCTCCTGGTTCCCGGATGTAATGATGTATGTATGCAGGAAGGTCCGGCTTCCATGCTGCTGCCAACCAAGCTTCCCTGGAGATGTCCTCAGAGGTGGAGTTGAGCATCTCCTGGGGCTGCCTTGTTGTAGGGCTGTTGGGATTTGAGTCTGCTAGGGAGTGCTGGAGTTGGACAGGATGTGCCAGTCGTGGTTTTTCGCTTTCCTGGCCAGGGCAAGGGTGGCAGCGTCTCGTCGGAGGCCCGTAGGTGTTATGCCTGCAAGGATTGGCAGCATGGACACAGCATTCCAAGTAGCATGACTGTACGGTTCTTCATTGGCAAGCATCATCTGTTGACGTGTATTTTTCAACATGTAAGCTCGGTCCTTTAGAGAAAGAAAGAAAAGAAAAATGCTCATTATAACATTTGATGTAATACGATGTGTAAATTGTACACGGTTGATAAAATAATATATACACATCTTGCTCTGTGTATGTATTTATATTATTTTATCAACAATGTACAATGTAGGCATTTCGCCCTTATTCCATATAGCAGAGGTAGTTACAGTACCTTCTCTTTGCGCAAGAATATTCCAAATTCGAGCTTTTCTTCAGGCGAGAAATGAAACGCGTCTTGAAGAAATGAAATCCGTCTTGGAGAAATGAAATGCGTCTTGAAGAAATGACAGAAATGCGTCTTGAAGAAATGAAATCCGTCTTGGAGAAATGAAATGAGTCTTGAAGAAATGAAATTTGTCAAATTGTTTCATCATCATCCTGCCTATGTAGCCCTGCCTACCCGAATGAACAATCTATGATGATGAAACACATGCACGCACACACCACAAACACACAACTACAAGGTCCTAATAATAATGTTTGTCAGCTGAAAAGACGCAGAAAAGGGGATTAGACAAAAAACTACGACATTTTGAACAACCTGTGGGGAAGAAACAGACAAAAAAAACTACCGACATTTCGGACAACCTGTGGGGAAGAAACAGACAAAAAAACTACCGACATTTCAGACAACCTGTGGGGAAGAAACAGACAAAAAAACTACCGACATTTCGGACAACCTGTGGCGAAGAAACAGACAAAAAAAACTACCGACATTTCGGACAACCTGTGGGGAAGAAACAGCAGAGGGAAAATACATTTGGCAAGACATCAACAACATCATCACAACTTACACAGCAACTTAGGCCCATCACAATTATTACATTATAATAGTATGTAGTATTGTAGTAATTTTAAGTATTTTAGATAATCGCCACACTTGGGGGATAACAATTACAATCATGCTTGTTTCCAGGGTGGAAAATAGTGGAGGTCGCAGATCTACGAGCTCAAAACCTGGTTTGATGTCGTAGATCCAATACTTTCACTATCCATACATGCCTTTAATCTGCACAGTGATACAGTTCATTATTTGGGTGACATTTATTAGTCAACATTTTTTTACATTGTAAATTGTGACGGGCCTAATGGCTTACCTGCTGCCATTGGGGAATCCGAGACTAGATAGGTGCCACTATTGTCGTCCGGACTCAACCCAAACCGATGAAACAGCAAACGTTCCAGGATCAGCTCCAGGATCAGCTACACAGGCAGTCGGGACATCAGCCAGGAGGGGGTATCGTCATCCAGGTCGGTGAGGACGCAGACTCCATGTGGTGATTTGAAGATCGGGCATTCATCCATGATGTCTTCTGTCTGTGGTTTTCCACATTCACAGACATCAATAGTAGCAGACGCTCCAATCATATGCAGATAAGACTTGGGTCTTTGCTACTCCAGAGCGCAGTCTATTGAGGTTGACCCCAGGCATTCCGTGGACAGGTCACACCCTGGCAGGTTGGTTGAGGGAGAGTTGAACTTCCTTCACATAGATTTTGACCATTGCTCGTCCCAACAGCCAGTCGTTTTGAGGAGTCTCCTAGCTTCCAAGACCAGTGGTACCTTAAAAAACAAAAACAAACAAAATATAATAAAATAAAAAAGTAACAGGAAGGGTGAAATCCACTAACAACGTACGACTTTGTTGCAAACCTGGTCATCTGGTTGCGTTTGGCTATGAACCAGGTCATGACCAATTGCTTACTAGTTGGGACCAGTTTGGTGAACATGCACTGCTCCGTGCTTGCAGTTATGTTTATGCTTAGGGTTAGAGATAGGGTTAGAAGTTGAACCTCTAAAGTACAGTAGTCGCGATTGTAAGGCAAGTAGTCATGACAAGGTTGCCACTAGTTGCTCACTAGTCGTGACCAGTAAGAAAGCAGTCGCGACCAGGGTCTTTGTCGCTACAAGATTTTGGTCTCTCAAAAAGTAATAAGGACAAACAAAGAAATGAAATAAGTTATTTCAGACCAAAGGTCAGACATTACTCCATTTGTCAGAATGCGAACCCAGGTACAGTGTTGCCAACTTGACACATTTGTCGCTATATTTAGTTTTTTTTTTTCCCCAGACACCCCTAGCATGAAAATTAGTGAAAAACTCCTAGCCCATTTGTTACATCTGGTTAACCAACTTTCCATCATTTAGCCTGGGGACGGCCTGGAATCCTCTCAGGGACCACTGGTGGTCCGCAAACCACCAGGTACGTACCGCGTGGGGGGCTTCTGTTGTGCGGTTGCAGATAGCTTGTATGAACAGAGCATCGTCTCTCCGGTGGCACCCGGAGATCAGACCCTGAGTAGACACAAGCTATACTACTGATGAGCCCCATCCACCGTCCATCCAAGGTCACGTGATTGAACTGTAAGACACATACACATACCAACATTACACTCTGTATCAGGGGCGGATTTAGGCATGGCAATGCCCTCCTAAATGCCCAGTCTGCCCCACCAAACACGATGGCATGCAAAACAACCCAAGATGTTTCACATTAAAGTGCCTATATTCAAAAGGATTTGAAACACCACCACTGCTACAAACTAACTACAGTTGTGGCAACACTAAACCAACAGCATTTCATCATTGAAAACAGAAAACTCTGAGTCAGGCCTTTAGCTTTATGCATGCTGTGTCTGTTTTAACTTCGACAAATGATATAACTGAAAATGGTATGGGTGCAACCTCATCTCCCGTGGCGCGAAGTGGCGATGAAGTCGCCCCAATACCACCCCCCCCCCCACACACACACACACACACACACACACACACACACACACACAATTGGGAAAGGTAACATCCGCCCCTGCATTTTATGCTGTTTGATTTAGGGCTTCACAATTAGTCAAAATCGAGTTCAGAATTTGGACGATGTTAAAAATAAATAAATAAATCGTGGTTTCCCTTTTTCTAGCACATTTACAGTAGAGCTGTGTCACACTGGCTCACAGCCTACCTTAGCGTGAAAAAAGTGTTCTGTTAAATAAGAAAAGAAAAATGCAACGTGTTCTGCTGATTTACTTTATGAAAAGGTAGTCCAAGATTTCTACTTGAATGTTCATTAGGAAAAAAAAAAGAGTGAGGTTTGGACTTTATCCATCGTCTTCGTTCATCCTTATTCTCTGTTGGGAGGGAGGAGAATCAAATAATAACATTTAAAATAAATAATTGTCATTGTTTGTACTTTTACTAGTAGTCATAGGGATAACACAATTAACTGCCCAATTACGTACAAAACCATAAAAAAGTTCACCTGTTTTTATTCACATTTACCTGTATTGGTACCATGTTGAAAAAATGTTCATTTTCAAGCATGAAAAAATAAACAGTGGAAGTAGCTAAAGTTAAATGAAAGCATAAATGAATTATGCACACAGTTGTAATATTAGGCCGTGGACCAGAGGCCTCAAATTGAGAAACTGTTGCCATCAAAAGGGACAAGACATAAGTGGTATCATTACGTTCACATGACACCCAGGATTGCGGTATGATAGCAGTTTCAGAAGAATACTAAATACAGGTTTTTGGCCTTTGTATCTGATCAATTTCTGACATCAAAGCATACATTATCTGGGGTGCCGAGTTGATTTATGAGCTGACTGAAGCATTTCAAGCTCAGGGTCATGTGTCAAAGGTCAATGTCATGGTCATTTCGGATCAAAATGTCCTGTAAAAGTAAAGTGGCCGACGTAAGTTCAAAGACCTAAATTTGGGAATTATTTTCTCCACCTTAATAATACCAATTGGTATTTGTATCTTATATCATTGTAATCGTTGATTAGTCATCTTTACAACAAGGTATGGTATCTAGAGATGGGACATCCCTGGAATGAGTAACATTGCTAGTAAACATGAGGGTTGCACCTGCCAAAAGTTTGCCAAAATGGCAAATGGCTTGCATCAACATTTGCTTTTGAGTGTCACTAGGCACAGATTCTGAAGATATGGGCTCTCACAAAACTTGGTCTTAAAGGGATATTCCACTATAAAAAAAATAAAAAAAACTTTTGCTCCTTTTATGGTCTACCCAGTCTCATGTGAACAGACCAAGCAGTTTATAAGTTACTCCTTTCAGTATTTAGATATTTGATGTTCATTTTAGTGCATCCACCTCCTTCCTATACAAACCTATAACTTAAAACTCCATTTTAACCATGACAGTTTATTCGAAAACAACCCATCTTTTTTCTGGTGACTGATATTGTCCTCCTAATACGTGAGAGGTCCGTGGAATTTCATTTACTGTTTTCATTCATTTTTAAAATATTGTTTTGGAAAATGTAGCAGGCTCCATATTTGGGAATGCCCACCCAAATGAATAAAACAATATTTTAAAAATAAATGAAAACTGTAAATGAAATTCCCTCTCACGTATTAGGAGGACAATAACAGTCACAAGAAAAAAAGATGGGTTGTTTCCGAATAATCTGTCATGGTTAAAATGGAGTTTTAAGTTATAATGGGTTTGTATAGGAAGCAGGCGGGGCAGCTAAAATGAATGTCAAATATCTAAATACTGAAAGGAGTAACTTATAAACTGTGGAATGCCCCTTTAAGTCTATGAGGAAAATGAATGGGGAATCCATTTCTGGAACAAGTGCGGCGTAACCTAAAGGGGTCCAACCTAAAGGGTGTTCGTTCGTACCTTTCAGCAGGGGGTCCCCGCCATGACAGGTGTATGCGCGGGCAGGGCTGGCGAGGCCCATGGAAGGGGTCCTCTCCTTCCAGGCTTTGCCTGAGCCGAGTTGTATAGAGTCAGCCGAACTGACCCATCTCCCAAAGGCAGGGTCACCCTATACACCTGTACAGGCGGGGACAGAGGGACCTCTCCAACTCTCTATACCGCTGCAGTTCTGAGGACGACTCCTGGAAAGGAGAGGAAAACAATCAATAGTGTGTGTGTGTGTGTGTGTGTGTGTGTGTGTGTGTGTGTGTGTGTGTGTGTGTGTGTGTGTGTGTGTGTGTGTGTGTGTGTGTGTGTGTGTGTGATGCACTCTGAGCCCCCACCACACAAATATAATAAGATAATATCTGTGTGCATTATATTTGTGTGGTGGCTCAGAGAGGATTATATTATAATACACTCTGTATTATCCACTCTGAGCCACCACACAAATATAATGCACTCTGAGCCACCACACAAATATAATGCACTCTGAGCCACCACACAAATATAATGCACTCTGAGCCACCACACAAATATAATGCACTCTGAGCCACCACACAAATATAATGCACTCTGAGCCACCACACAAATATAATACACTCTGAGCCACCACACAAATATAATGCACTCTGAGCCACCACACAAATATAATGCACTCTGAGCCACCACACAAATATAATGCACTCTGAGCCACCACACAAATATAATGCACTCTGAGCCACCACATGAGCCACCACAACCAGCCATGACTACACGGACACAATACACTCTGAGCCACCACACAAATAAAACACACTCTGCGCCCCCACCGATAAAATGCACATATCTTTCACAGAGCTCCACTGCAAGGCAGAATTATAGGAGCAGTGGAGCTATGGACCAGAGCTAGATCCATCCCGTTACAAAATAAAAAATAATAATAATCTAGAGTTGCAAATTGTTGCAAACTGGGGAAATGGGCAAAACATTTCCTTATATGGTTACAGTAGACTATTGGTTAGAAGAACACTCAATAGACAATTATTTGTTTACAAACATTGGGACTGGATTCAAGGGTGACTGTTCCATGTAATGAATTCCCAACACATCTCCAAACATATTGTTTTGGGGAGCGTTGGTTTCAGTTCATTCTTCGTCGTGCAACAGTCTTGCGCATAAAGAACAGCTGATATGCAAGCTCACATGGCGTCATGGACGTTACTGTTGTGAGCTTATACGTCTGCGTGCGCGATACCGTGACATGAGGAAGCATAAATTATTTTGCGCAGAGAACAGCTGATGAGTTGCAGGTGCGCGCGGGGTGCACAAACCGAAGCCATCTAGTAGAAGAGTTGCGACATTGAGGGGTCAGAAACTGAGCGCTCAAGCTGCTGTTCATGCAGCCTGAAAGAGGGTCAAGCTGGAGTTTAAAATGCATTGATTTCAACGAGGGCTGCGCAAAACATGTTGGCTGTTTCAAAGCAGTAGCAAACGAATCACTAACAGTAAAATAAAGCGATTTGTAGCCAGTGGTTGTCCCCATTCTCAATAGAAGTCTGACTGTAGGAGCCGCCGTTATACTGGCCTCATGAAGGGAACGAAGTTTGCGCAACTCTGCCTATGGGCCCACTTGAAAATCATTAGTTCTGGGTGCAAGAGACTAAACTCAACATCAAATGGTGGTCCTCCGTGACTAAAATGCAGAATAAATAGTGGTATAAAAAAGTATAAAGCAGTGGTTTTCAACCAGTGGTCCTTGAGAGTTCCAGGGCAGGTGATCCTCAGGCTAAATGAAAGTTGGTTAACCAGATGCAACTCTTTGAGAGCGTAAACATGAAACCAAATGGACCCTTGCAGGTCCATTTGGTTTCATGTTTACACTCTAAAGAGTTAAAGCATTCATCATGTGAATTAGCCAAAGTCTACACGACTAGAGAATGCAGAAGATTAATGGTCATTTTGATCGGTTACTGTATGTTTGACTGTTTTGTTTTCTCCTGAATCCAGTCAGGAATTGTGGACAGAAGCAAAATTAAATAACCCTTTAGTTTTGGTGTCTGCGGGGCTAAAATGTCATCAAACTTTGGTCCGTGACTCAAATTCTGAATAAATAGTGGGCCCTGGTATGAAAAAGGTTGAAAACCACTGGTATAAAGTGTTGATAAGTATCATCTCTACTCACCATTGTGCTTGTAGGGGGAGGCAGCCAGACCTGTAGGCCTACCTCCCCCCAACCTGGTTAGGATTATTATTATTACACATAGTAATCCAATGCCATGCCTGTACACAGGTATACACTGTATATCTAGCATCACACCCGTAATAGAGTGTAAATGTCTGTTAAGCTGCTGGAGAGGGTTTAATTTGGCATGAATTCAGGCAGCTACAGACTAGACTCGTCCACACGACAGACGGAACGAGATCAAACAGAGCTTCACGAGACTTCAGGACTTAAAGCTGCCGCTCTGCTCTGGGCAGGTTGGCTGCCCGCAGGTCCTAATGCCTCACTGGCTACCTGTCACATTCACAAACATGAACTGCTACTGAGAACGGGGACTTTTAATGTATTGATTGATTGATTTTTTTATTAACAGTTTATAGATTTCGGGGCATTCATTGATTGCACAATGAAGGTTTTAATTTGGTTTAAATCCAGGTTTATCAATGGACCCGTATCTGTAGGCCATACTCTAAGAGGACACAAGGGGGCGCCGCCATCTTGGAAGAGAAGAGTGCAATGGAATGCGGGTTAGCGATACACAGCAGAATTTTTAGCACTTTTAATGGAAACGGAGAGGAAAAGATTAATTTAATCGGTGTTGAGTCTGACCCTTATATAAGATACCTACGTCCAGTGTTGTAGTGGGACTTTTAGAAGTGGAGGGACGCCTCTTAAAGGGGAATTCCACCCATTTTAATTTTTTTTCTGATAGTGTATAAATGGAACCAAATGGACCCGCTAGGGTCCATTTGGTTCACATTTGTACACTATCATATATATATATATATATATATATATATATATATATATATATATATATATATATATATATATTAAGGCTGTTGAAAATAGTTAATTAATGGGATTAAATTAATTTTGTTGATTAATCTGATTAAAAATTTTAACGCAATTAACTCATGTGCACACTGACTCAACCCACTGAGCATTTTCTCATTGAAAACAATGGGTAAAGCACAGCTTTACGGAGACATATAGCTGTGTGTCTCCCTGTAACCAGAGCCATAGAGTATAGCTGGAGGATCTCCAAGCATTGAGGGCTTGTAGATCACCTATTTTGATCAATATTTTAAAGTTAAATGGTTATTTTTGTCACAGATTCTGTTTCTTTTTTAAATGTTGAAATCCTGTACAGGAAAACATGGCATATTTTGGACATAGTTCGAGTGGTGATTAATCATGATTAAATTAATTTTGAAGCTGTGATTAATTTGATTAAAATTTTTAATCATTCAACAGCCCTAATATATATATATAAATATATATATATATATATATATATATATTCAAAGCTCTCATGTCTCACGCACTGAGCGTGTGACACACTCTTCAGAGTGTATTCACACGCACACACGCCACACATGCGTCTTCACACGCACGTCAAAATAACTCGCCAAATAGTGCAGCGGTTAAGCAAATCAATTGTGCACTTTATGACTAAAGCATGAAATTTTCCACAGTGTTTCTACACACCATGAAGTTTGTTTTGAGATGTGGAAACACTTCTGAGCATGAATGTTTCTATATGCCAGAGGCTGTACAAATACCGGGTTGTCAAAAACATGTATTTTTTACTTTTCTGCAGACACATTGATAAGATATCAACAACAAGAGTTCTGGAACCCACTAATTATCATCAAATTTCTTCAATGGGTTATATCACCAGTATAAGATGTGTCATTTGTGTTTCAGGGTCCATTAGGTCACACAAACTTACCTCACATGACCAAAGACAAAAAAACGGATTTTCAACAATTTGTGTTAAATTGGATTGAGCATTTCACATCTCTTCTAAACATTTCCTAGTTAGAGTAAAGTGTCTCCTAGTTGCAATAAAGAGTGTCTATAATGCAATGACACTGTTAGTGAGGCCTAACAGTCTCCTGAGTAGGGATGACACGGTATGAGATTTTGGAAACCTATACCTCAGTGTTTCATGATTTTTGAAAATGAATAAATACATACTAATATAGTATGTATTTATTAATTTTTAAATACCATAGGTATGTGCTATAACCTACAGCAGAACTGCACTGTGCATGTTCAGAACGGCATGCCCGGAACTGTTAACACTGTCAGACTGACATCTGGAGACCTTGAGTCACCGAGAGTCATTGACTTCAGAATTGCTTTCTGACATGTGCCAGTCTCCATTAAATGGAGGTTTTGTTCTAAGGAATCACAACAGCAATACAATATAGAAAAAACATAATTGACAGGTGCTCTTCATACAAGACACCCTGGGGAACCCTGTATCACCCAGCATCGGGGCATTACTGCACGTAGAAGATAGCAGTACAGAGGATGAGATTAGCTGGACACTGACACCGATACCAAGAACAACCAACCAAAGGTACTGTGTTCCAGGACTCTTCTTATTGATATACTGTCTGTATGCCTGCAAAAAGTGAAAAATCCATGTTTTTGACCACCTTACATTTGTACAGCCTCTAACACATGAAAGCACTTCAACTGAGAAGTGTTTCCACACCTGAAAATAAACTTCATGGTGTATAGAAACACTATAGAAAGTTTCATGCTTTAGTCATAAAATGCACAATACCTTCCATTTAATGAGCTTAACCGCTGCACTAAAAGTCATTTTTTGCCCCTGGCAGCTTTCTAGAGTTTGCTAAGGGTGTAGGTAGACCCCTGCAGGCCCTGGCGTGCAAGACACGTTTAAAATCTAAGTTGAATGCATTAACCTAGAGGTGTTGTGCGCCCTTTCATAACAATGGTGACAACTCTTTAAAATATAAATAAACCCATCCACCCCAACATCGCAATCATAAACTGTTCAAAATAATATCCCCAGTATATTTACACCCACAGTACATTATTAAACATTCACAAACACACTTTAAAACCATAAACAGTAATAATTTATAGAATTTACACCCATTCAAAATGTGTGCATTTAGTTTATTAAAAAAGAAAGAATTCACTTCTTTGTCCATGTGTTCATATATCTGTATGTCGTGCAGTATTTCACTGGAAATATAATAATCAATGAAGAAATGTCAGTGCCAGCACCCATCTTTTGCATGGGCCTTTGGGTTTCTCAAGCTAACTTGGTTGTTTTGAAAGGCAATATATAAAATTATTATTATTATTATTATTATTATTATTATTACCCCTGACACACACAAAATAGTCAACATATTTTCGTTTTCTTTACTAGATGGAACAAATGTCTTAACTAGGCCTATTAGTGCTACTCTGTTATTGTTGTTGTGATAACCAGCCGATGGGCCGGTTCGGTGGTGCCCCCCCGCCCCCCCCCCCGGCGCCCCCCCGGCCCCCCCGGCGCCCCCGACCCATCCAATCTCACACTCCCAACAAACTTCAAAAGTTGAGAGCCCTGTATATATATATATATATTCCTGATGATTTATTTATTTATTTATTTTTTATATAGCACTTTGAGATTCTCCGCGAATGAAAAGTGCTTTACAAATAAAATTCATTATTATTATTATTATTATTATTAAATGGCATTACATAGCTGTGTCCCTCAGTTGCACTCAACTCCGTTAAACAAGTCATTCTTCTCTCCATAACCACAATTAACTGGCCCTTTAGTGACATCACCAATAGGAAGTAGTATTCTACAGCTTTTCTGACCAACATCCTACAGAAAGTGTCAATTAAAAACCTTATTTTACACCGCTTTAGAGGCATTTTGTACTCTCACGTGTGGTCGTAAATCATAACAGCTCAACTCTGTTACATGAAATAATGATATAAAACAATTAGTTATAAAGATTCTGTTTGTTATTCCAACAATATATCTGATTAGTAGTGGCTATGTTTAGTACAAAAATCACAACTCTGTTATTAACTTAATTGGCTCAACTCCGTTATCAATTACCATGTTAAAAGACATATAAAAAAATATATTGAATGCCTGAGATGGGAAATTATGTTTTTCTTATAGCTAAAGATGTCCTTAATATTGTGGGCCATTTAGAAAAGTAAAACCTTTCGGTCAAAATTTCAGAAAAAAAAGTCCAAATCGTACCGTTTCCATGGAATGACTCTCCTATGTATCAAAACCATCAAACAAATGTTTGGTCTTTTTTTCCGCAGCCACCACAATGCTTTTCCAATAGGAAAAGTCACATGGTTTGACAAATGTTTGATTGCTGATTGCTGGTGGTGTTCTGTTCCTCCCCTCCCCAAACAAATGTGTCTGATTAAACCAGGTCATGACTCCCATTGAAAATGAATTGGAGGCTGGAGCAGCAATCAAACGACAATCAGACATTGGACACAGATTGAACATTTTCTTGAAAAGCGTGAACCAGACGTAACCTATAGGTGATTGGTAATCAATGTTTTTAAAGAGCTTTTAAGATAGTTGACAATTTTCATCAAACATTAGACGTCCAGGCATGGCAGTTGCAGTAACTGGGTCAGTTATTAATCTGGGTCATATATTAATCTTATGCTTCCCCATCAGGGATACAATTATGTTCAGTTTACATATTGTACCATGTGAATTGTAATATGGTTGAATAATAACAATGTGCATTGTGTTAGGATACAACAAATTGTCACAATAAATATTCCCAAAACACAGAAAGGCTCACAGAATGAGAGAGAGCCTAATATCATACTTGTATCAAACGGTGGTTTGATCCATGAAAACTGCATGCATTGAAAATGTTACACTGGAGAGGGAAGTCTGGAGCTCTCTGGTGGAGCTGCTGCCCCTGCATCATGTATGGCAGTCCGTGGTGCGAAGTGTGAAGGCATGGCCAACATCATACACACTTACGTGTATGATGTATCACGTGTGCACGTGGTGTTACTTGTATGGTTATCAGAACACTCACCATTTTGTTCAAGTGGGGATCTCACACACGCACACGCGCGCGCACACACACACCTGCTAGCAAATGCTCACAATAACACTGGGTTGGATTTTTACATGGTTGGTAATTAAAACCTCTGAGACCAATGTCTATTATACATATAGGCCAGTGGGGGAGTACATGCACAGACTGCAGATACTGCAGTCTGAGAGTACACAGCTGGACAGATCAGGTTCCATAGACAGTTGCTGCACCTTCAGGTCATATGTGTTGTGTAAGTCATACAAATTGTAATTATAATGTGTTTGTACTACAGTAGTTAGCAGAAAAGGGCAAGCAGGTGTTCACACATGAGGCTGAAATGAAGCAAGTTGTTTGTTGGATTATGCAAATAAGCATGATATATTCTATGAACTACAGTAAACAGTACACTGTAGACCAGAACCAGACCATATATGGTTATATGCTCATTCCTGACTAATGGCTCCCAGTTATTTCTATTTACACAAACACTTCGAGTTTGTGTCGAAGTGTCCTTGAGCAAGACACTGAACCCCTAATTGTTCCTGATGCGCTAGTAGGTACCTTGCATGGTTTCCACTGCCATCAGTGGATGAATGTGTGTGTGAGAATGGGTGAATGTGATGCACAAGCTACAGTATGTAAAGCGCCTTGGATAAAGGCACTATATAAATGCACCATTTACCATTTATCATGAAGAACATGACAGTTCTCCAATAGCAGCATCTACAACATAATAGTTTACTGCCACTGTTGTTCTCCAGCACTGTTACCATTATCGTCAAGGTGATTACCACTGATGAAGATTTATGGGCAGACAGACTTGCACATATCATAGGCACTCACAACTTTATGTCTCAAGCACGCACACGCACGCACATGCAAACACACAGATATCAGCTCAACAGCCGACAATCAAACTCCTGTTGACTACAGGTTGTAAAACTGCTGCCAGTGACAGACAGCAATACATTGTTAAAGTCAACATGCCATGGGCATAGTTACTCCTAAATAATGAGCATTGTGTTTACAAGGAATGTCTCTATCGAAGTTTTGATTTTTTGTCTTCATGCGCCCGAAATTCAGCCAAGTCTATAGAAAGCGTTATGTGGCACTGTGGCAGCCAAGTCTATGGACTTTGTTTGCTTAAGTGACATCAAGCGTGATTTTGTTTGAGGCAGAATGGCCCTAGCAGCCTGGGAAGCATTATGCCAAGTCTCTTACTGCAAATGGAGGCTTGCAATCAAGGCAGGCACCCAGAGGAGTGAGGAAATATGAGAGGACCTCCGGGAGGAGAGGAAAGAGTGCAGACGACAGAAGGCATCAGCATGCATGCACCGACAGGGGCAGGTGTACAGTACATCTGCAGAAATTGCAACAGAGACTGCCACTCAAGCATCTCTCCAGTGTTCAGCCACAGCAAGCGCTCTAACCCAAAAACAGAGTAATGCCTGCCTTGCTACATAACACACTGGAACCCAGCTCTACAAACTCTATAGGTGACAGACACACAGATTCATCAGTAATCAAGGTATACATAAATGGTGCACACCATGCAAAGACACCACTTAGTTTACACATCTGATAATTGCAAAACAAGGGCAAACTGCCGTCTGTGTTCCCACCGGCCTACAGTAAGTGCAATATATCCTCTGTGAATCAGTCTTTAAGACATGGGTGCAATTGACACAAAATTCACTGTGTCATCAGTACACTCTTTGTGAATTCTCCTTCCAAACTGAATTACGGCAGCTGCTATGGGAACAGCATGGTTAACAAACAATATATGAAATCCAGGCCTGCCTGGTATAACATGCTGTTTGAGCCGACTATTCTAGGTTAATGGGCCAAAGTGGAGGCATTTACATCTGTCCCAGAGGTCGAACTGAGCCTTATTGAACTGACAGCCCCTCTAACTCACACCTGTCTCTAATAGTCTGCATCCCTGGCTTTTACATGGACTTTTGTGACTTGATCCACAGCACCCCACCCCCCTCCCCGCCCCTGTCACAGGGTTAAACAATATGCATAGTGAAAACTGAAAACGCTGCTCTGACAGAACTACTTGCAAGACGTGAAAGGTCAGCATTAAAGGAGTACTTGTGCCAAGGACGACGCAAAGGAGGGCCTGATGGGCAGGGGAATGCCAGAGCTGTCTGACACATTTCCTTTGGAATGAGATCTGAATGTGACACTTGTGGGAGTCTCAGGCAGACTCATAGGCACAGAGGCAGGTAGACAGCGTGAGGCAAACAGTGTGGGTGGATAAACAGCAGGCAGACTGACTGAGATGTGGATATTGCTTAAACAGCAGACGGTCACACAGAAAAGCAGCTGGTAGACAGAGAGGGACCAGAGGGCCTAGAAAGACACGCACACACGAAGAGACACGCACCTTCTCTCCCTCTCTCATCCAATCATGCAACTTGTGTTCAATGTGTTGCTTATTTGATCAAGTATGCTGCCTCTAATGATCCTGATTTCCCTAATTTCCTGATGCACCTCAACTTTATGCATTGTTGTAGGATGGCATAGGCTACTCAATGTAGGCTGTTTATTTAGCTTAGTCATTGTTTAATGCAGGGGAGGATTATCCAATGGGCGGGCCTGTTGGGTCCTGGTCCAGTGGAGCTTCAGCTATAGGGGGTCCCTGAGCTCTACAAACCCTCCGCCAGCCTACATTACAGGCCTATATCTCATAGATGTTATGCGTGTGTGTGTGTGTGTGTGTGTGTGTGTGTGTGTGTGTGTGTGTGTGTGTGTGTGTGTGTGTGTGTGTGTGTGTGTGTGTGTGTGTGTGTGTGTGTGTGCGTGTGTGTGTGTGTGTGTGCGTGTGCGTGTGTGTGTGTGTGTGTGTTCAGACACTATGCACAGTATCAGAAAGAAAAAAGCTCCGGTGGTGAGGGGGTGGCGGCAGGCCAAGGGCCTATAATTTCTACATCTGTTTAATGTTCTCTCATGTAGTCCACAAAATTATTTCTCTCTCGGGCACCGCACTGTAGATTTGTCTATGATCGATGTTCTCTCTCTCTCTCTCCCTGTTCCATCTTCTTACACGGGAAGTTCCGATTAGTGTTGACCTTTTTCTGTAACTTTGTTAGGCAGCAGAAGACAACAGCCATGCTCTCAATGAATTATCTGTCAAGCGGCATTATTTGGGATTTCTAGTGTGAGAGACACCCATGTACAAGGTTCTCCTAAACAGAACACATGGAATTAAAGGTAGGGGAAGTGATTTGAAATTCATGGTGTAGTACCAGCCTGGTGCACTAGGGGCCCCCAAAAGTAGCTACACTATGTGAACCTGCTGCTCTCTCCTGATTGGAGGAGAATTGTGGTGACCTGGGGAACTTTTATTAGCTCCTCTGCTAACGTGGGGGAGGGGGAAACTCCATATGTGGTTTCCACACCTTATAATAGAGCATTTTAACAGAAAAAAAATATTTTTTGGGTGATATCTGACAAAAGTGAAATCACTTCCCCTAAACAGAACACCTGGAATTAAGTACCCCAACCACCCACTATGTTCTAAAAAATAGTAAGTTCAAGTAGGTTCAATAAAGGCAAACTTGCTGAAATGGCCCAATAGTAATAATAGCATTTTCACAGAAATGCGCTCTCAAATGGCCCGCATTTGAGAGCGCTAATACCCATTATCAATAGCCATAGGAAGGAAGACCTACAGGACGAGGGCTTTTACATGCAGATAAGTATCTTTTCGTCTTGCATGACATCTCAATCATGCAGTAAGCAAGAGGATGTATGTACAGTATAATTGAGAAACAGCGAGATGTACGTTGGACCGTCTGCCACCGCTGGGTGGTAAAACGGTCGTGACTGTTTTAATTTGTCTCGACCGGTGAACCGTTATTAAACAGTCACAGTAAACGCAGCTTGACACCGCAATGGCATTATTTGGAATTTGTAGCGTGAGAGACAGTCACCCATGTACAAGGTTCTCCTGTGTGTGTGCGCTCATGTGTGTGAGCATGTGTGTGGTCTCTACGGCTCACTCCAGGACCCAGAATTCACCCAAACACATCCTGTTAAAGCCTCGCTCTCCTCAGACTCAAACTATCGGTTCCACACTCTCAGCATGATTATGTTTACCCAAAGCTTTCCACTCACTGAAACATCAAGTGGTGGAGTAATTGGGCATGTCACCTAACATCTTGACACGTCACACATGATAATCACAGCCCTCAGCTCCCTTCTTTAAAAAAATCTATTAAAGTTTAACAGAGACCATGGCAGAGACCCTGGCACACCAAGACCTTAGCCAAACCCTTACCGTAACCCTAACATTAACCTTAACCAAACCCTTATCTTAACCATCAAAGACACCGAAGAGGAAGGATGGGAAAGATCAACATATGGAATATCAGTACGGGTCAGCTCCATATATGGAGATCCAAGGGTTTGAGGTATGAGGTCAGATGTAGAATTGCTGGCCGGCTCCATATATGCAGTTCCAGTCTTCAGATAGATAACGATATTTTCGAAACGGTTGCTGTTACCAAATTACTTGACAAGTTTCTAGCAAACTAACTCATAACCACTTTACTTGACAAACAAGAACTAAGCTGCCAGCCCAGAGGTATTTCCAAGATGCCTAATTGCCTGAAATAAATGGAGCAGATCTAGTGATCTCTGATCCATGTGTTAATTTGGTCTTTATGTATATGTCTGTCAATGCCTATCTGCTGCCAGTGCCATTTGTATTAACTCTTGGGGAGCTTTTGTTTTCAGAAGGCATTGACAGATTAGATTGCATCGTTTCTGCAGGCTCAGAGAGAGATCCCTATTAAGATAGACCTGAGTGACAAGAGCCCCAGGTGCTGAGCTACACGTCTCTGTCTGACAATGATGGGAGGCGATTTAAAACAGCCTTAAACAGTGCTGGCAGGAACACCAGCTGACCAGGTGAAATCCTTGGAACTTGGAAGGATGCTCTATAATTCTACAGACATTCTGCATTTCGGGGCTCTTTTTTGAAAATTTCTAATAAGAATAAAGAAGGAAACAAAAGACTGCATAATCCAACCATAGTGCTTTGCGTGAAGACCAGGACAAACAGATCAGAGGTTGAACTGAATAAAATTACATAAATGTTAATTCTCAGCCCTGTGGGCCAAAGAAGAAAATGTCCAGGGTCTTGCATGTTTGGTCAGCTCATTTCAATTCTCTCTGCATCTCTCAAAGCGAATCTGGTCAATTTCTCCGATATTGCAGCTTTATGACAGAGAGGAGAATAGCACGTTGCTGAGTTAATGAGATTTATTCAGAAAAGGTCGATCTGCTGATTGACAAAGAAACTGCTGACATTTCTCCCTCTTTAGACTAGGTCAATAACTTCATTTAACAGCGGATCCATGAGATAAACCGCAAGGCCAACATAGGTCTTATGCCGTTATCCTGCTCCGTCCAGATGATCTGTCCTCACTCAAACCAGAAGTCAATGTCCACCATTTTACAGACCATATTATGCCAAGTCTCTTACTGTATCTTATTCCATACTGCCTAGCACGTCTCTTATCTTATTCCTACTTCCTTCCTAAGGATCTAGGAATTAGAAACAGGATATCAGTGAGGAACTATGACCAAGGAATGGATCTGTACTGTGTGAGGACGTATTTACCTTCTCCCTGCCTCTGTTGCTTTGTTTGTCATGCGAAACAAGGTGAAAGAATAAAAGATGAAAGCGGTGGGAGTTATGTAAATATGTATGTAAATTCCCAGCTTATATTTTTAAATAAACTGTCAGCTTTGGCTGCTGTTGGCTGCTGATAAAGCTGTGCTGCAGATTATCGTCCGGTAGCCTATATATTCGATTAGAACAAATCAAACAGAAAGCTGTAGCTTAGGAGAGAGCGGGACGATTTTCCAATAGCTCCGTGTCGGTGCCTCACCACCAACATAGCTGTCTCAGTGACAGCCAAGTAATATCAGCATCATCATAACATAATATATGGACTTAATGTAAGACAGAGGAAGAGAAAGAAGCTTCTGCTTGGCCGCTGTGCCTGTGCTATAAAGAATTATTTTCTGAAGCAGAATTTACTCTCAGATCACTCCATGAATTTAAGATCAAATGTATCATGGAAATGATGCATTTTGATACATTTTTACTCACTTGTGTACTCCACTTACATAATTATTAATTATTAGATAATTATTAATATTTTGTCAGACATGCTATAATAAATAATAATAAATAACTATAGTTATTGTTGAGAATACAGTGTCAGAGACCAACAAAAGAGGGGAAAATTTCCCCCAAATGCCTAGTATTGCCTACTAGTGCAGTAGTGCCTGCATGCCTACCTCATAACTATAAAGTATAATTATTTTATTTCTGCCAATAAAGCGGCTTTGAGTTATTGTTTTTTTTTTGTAGGGCTAATTATAAATATATATTAGGACCCGTTAAGGGCCTACCCCTGCACGACCTTGAATTAAGCACAATGATCTTAATGCACTGAAGAGAACTAGAACTACCTTTTGTTTGAACCCTAAGGGAATGTTTCGGGGATGTAAATAAAAAAAAAAAAAAAACGATATTTCAAATTTCCGATATTTTTGGGGGGCAAGTGGGCTTGACCTGAGGGCAAGTAGAACATGACCTTTACTTGCCCGACGGGCAAGTGCCTCTGAAACCTTAGTGTCAACCACTACCTGGTAATTAAAGCAATCTTTTACATCACAATCCGCTTTATTTGTTTACATGTAGATTGGAATGTGAAATGTTTAAAAACAAAATCCTCTTGGACTTTTCATCAATATGACGTGCTTTAATGACTAGATAATATTTACAACAAATCTTCAAATGTCTTTTCTTCACTTTCACCAGGGTTTATACTTTAAGCTGCTCAGGATGAATAATTTATAATTGTTTTTGCTTACTGTCAGTCGTTCTGCTAAATTTTAAATTGTGTAGATGATTAATTTGATTCATAGAACCTAACCCTAAAAAGAAAGTGTTTGACTGTACAGTGTTGCAATTCTGTTTAATAAAACATTCAATGAATCAATCAAATCAATCTCCATCTTGACAAATGATTGAAAACCCTTTGTTACTCTTTGTAACTGTATTTGTAACTCCTGCTGCTTTTGAATGTCGAGGAAGTACAAGCATCCTTCTAAGTCCCTGATGTTTTTTGAAATTCTGACAGCAAAAGAATAATAAACAACAACAAAATGTGTTTTTCCTCTTTTTCTTTGTCCCTGGGGGTATGTGGACTTCTGGGTAGAGCCATCAGTCCCCACACTATAAGGTGTCCTTGGCTAAACAGTCACTGTCTTACACAGCTGATAAGACAAGCAGCTGGGAATGATAAAATAAGGGCTTTGAAACACCCAGTGGGCTTAAAAGTCCCTAGGCACACTCGTTTAGCCCCCGCCCCCCTCCTATTGAATGCCTTTGCTAATCCAGCCTCTGAAGAGAGATGTGAAGAAATTTAAATTCCAGCACTCAAGGTGACACGAGTTGAGAAAACTGTATCACTTGATGAGCTCTGACACATGAAAACAACAGAAAATGCTGAAGTGGCAGGCTAAGTTATGTCTGTGTCACTGTGGGGCTTAACCACTGTGGGGCTTAATTAACCCTATGCCCAGATGGCCCTATGCCCAGATGTATTGTTTGCCCAGTTGTCTGGTGTGGCCACTGACCTGTTACCATCATGAGTCCAGAAAGATAGTATTTCCATCTGTCTATAAATCATTTGATTCCAGTCATGTTCTCCGGAGTGCCTCTCAGCAGAATCATTCACCAACCCTAGTTAGACAGACTAATGATAATCTCGATATACAAAAATGACCAATACAACTTTATCAAGAACCAACACATTTATCATGATCTTTGCCTTAACACTGTACTAGTATAGAGTGTGTAGGTACACAAGCCAAGTACAAATAATAATGAAAAACAAAATTAGGAAACAGTGGTCTTGACAAGTGACCAGCTCAAGCTGGACTATGAAATTATGGAGATACGTTACATTGTAACTTTCTGTTCCGCTGTTAATGTCTTCCATAAATCTACAGTCATCCCAGGGGACAATACACGTCACAGGATATTTGCCATTCTCTGGGCTAGTTAGTTGCCTATTCACATTATTGTTTCACTTGTTCCTCACGGGCTCCATGATGCTTGAATTCACAGGCAACCTGCCACTAATATGTTTTTCCACCCACTTACAGTACGCACAGCTAGGATTTTGTTTGAGAAGAAAACAAAATAAATCACACCTGTGTCATTAGTAAAAAGTATATTCTGAAGAAAACCTGCATGAAGACTTGACATTCAGTAATTGGGTCTTGTGATCGAAACAGGAACCTTACATTATAATGGTGTGTTGTAAAACAGAAAATCAGTTTCCCACAAACTAAATTAAGTCTGTCACACACACACACACACACACACACACACACACACACACACACACACACACACACACACACACACACACACACACACACACACACACACACACTTATCAATGTGTCCGTCTATGTAAGGACACATCGATGACTCCTGCTTACAATCATGATTGATCAATTTGGCTACAATTGGTAGACCTCCTCCTCCCAGATTAGCAGGCACTGTGTGTGAACACTGTGTGTACACTGACAAGTGTTTGGGACCATACACTTGTGTACACCTTGTGCCCAGCCAAACAGAGTGGTTTACAATGCTGTTTGACATGCATGGACTGGAGTGTGTTGGTAACCCATCAGATATATTCCTAATTCCTATAGCTTAAGTACAGTGCAAAATAAGATCCAAATATAAAAAGTGGTAATACCCCCTGCTGAATGACTAGGCTACTTTGTTGTTTAAATTACAGCCTCTTCACGTTTGTGTTGCATCTCTGTGTATCTATAGCACCACCATGGGATTAAAGAGGGAAGTGACGCGCTCTCTCTCTATGTTATATTCGTTTTAATAATACAGTACCAATTTTGTATTGCATCTCTTAAGGGGAATTCCACCCATTTTCAAAGTTTTCCTGAGAGGATACAAATGTGAGCCAAATGGACCCTAGTTGGTTCCATTTGGCTCTCGGGAAAAGGGGGTCTGAAAGAAAAGTCATTAACATGGTGAAATACATCTTGATGATGTCATCAGATGCATTTAACCATGTTAATGATTTTCTCAGACCTCAATTTTTAGGAAATACAGAATTGGGGGAGGTTTTTTTTTATCATGCCCTCTCTAAGGTATATTAATGGCATTAAAATATTGAAAATGGGTGGAGTTCCCCTATTTATTGTTTTACGCGTTGATTAGTCGCCTATTCTGTTTGTTGTCATGATTTGTCATGGCCCGAGTTGCCTTTGGCCGCGGGGCAATCGTGTTTTTATTAACCATTTTCTAAAAGTCTATGAGGAAAATGAATGAGGACTCCACTAGTGGAACAGGGCTGGTGACGTCACTGCGCAGGTCTATATAGGTTCTACCTTAAAGGGATATTTAAAAAAACATTTGGTCATTGGTCTACTCAGTCTCAGGTTGCTCCATTGAGTATTTAAATATTTAATGTTCATTTTAGCTTCCCCACCCCCATTCCTATTCAAATCCATTATTTTAATCATAGGTCCTAATGATTAATTGAAAACATCCAATCTTTTTCTGGTGACCGATATTGTCCTGCTAATACGTGAGGCGGGCGTTTACTTTCATTTACACTTTTTTTTTTTTAATATTATTTTAAAACATGTAGCAAAGAAAGAATAATAAAACGGTAAATTAAATTCCACATAGGACAGTAGGCCTATCTGTCACATTGGTTTAAATCTGGGGGGATTCCTTCAAGGTCCCCTGGCCCCGGTGCCCCACTTGGGGAACCATTTAGTTCAGTCGGTTTAAAGGCCGGCTATTTATTCCGTACTTGAGCCACAGACCATCATTTGGTAGGCCATTAGGAGATGGAGATGGCAGGCAAACATTGATCGCAAATTGCTGATGGTTTGAAATATTAACATTTTGGAGAATGACAGTTAGGGATGTAAATGATTGCTGAATTCATAAAAGGTTACTGGAGCTTTTCTTTGCATTGAACAAAACAAATAATCGTGTGTCCACTACAGGGTAAATACCGTACATTCTGAATACATTTTTATTATTCTGTTCTGGGGGTCAGATTCATGCTCTATGACTTGGGAAAGTGGGGTCGTAGTAGCAACATTTTCATTTGTGTGGCCAGACTCAATAATAATAATAATAATATAATAACAATAATGCAGGGAACAAATAATAATGCATCTCTGGTATTGTTCAGGGGGCCGGGTCAAGTGTATAGGTAGAGGTGGGTCGTGTCCACTCCAGCCCACGGGCTGTATTGGGGACCACTGCAGTAGGTTTAACATGGTCACTAACTAACTGAGGATACCTTTCAACATATGGCAGGCAGAGCGGAAACTAGAAGTGTCCTTCTGGGTACAGGTCTACAGGCCTGGTGAAGACAATGAGATTTCAGCTTCACAGTCAGTGAGTCAAAATGCTCTCATCAGAACTGAATTTTATTTATTCGCGTCAGAGACAGAGTGATCATCAATTCTCATGTTAAAGGAGAGAAGCAGAGAGAAGCATGTGACAGTATACAGTACCAACTTACAAACGTACAAAAAACATCCGTTCATCATCCTGTATGTTGCATAACGTGAAAAAGAAAATGTAAAATATAGCTGCAAGCAGGGATAAGACGGGACCAAGCAAGCAGGTTAGGCAATAAGAACAATATTTACAAATAAGCCGTAGAAACATGGAAGTCTGAACTTGAGAAATATGTCATGTAATTGTGGGACAAGCAATATAAACAATATGCACAAATAAGCCATCCAAGGATGGAGCTTACTGGTCAGAGTGACAGATGTGTTCTCCATGAGTCAGGGAACATATGAAAAGATGTTATGCAAACCTTTGGCCAAACAAGACATGAGTTACCCCTGTTCAAAAGTTTTATTTTCAAAAAATCGCTGTAGCACCCCCCCTTTGACCAATTGCAGTAAGACTGGTTTTAGTGCCACCTCTACCAAACTGTAATTCTCATTAGGAGATTACACTGCATCTGGGCATATTACACTGCATCTGTGCAGAAGAGGAATTTTCACAAACAAGCAATTTTAGGGTATAGGTTTAAGCATTTTTAAACTGCTTAAAATGGCAGAAACTCTGAGGGTGGAGCTTACTGGTCAGCTTAAAGAACATGTGGTAATGAGTCCCAGAATTTTTGGCCCAATGAGGCATGGGTTATGCCTGTTATAATGTTTCAGTTAAAAAATGCTATAGTGGCCCCTTTTGACCAATTGCAGTAAGACTGGTTTTAGTGCTATTTGGCATCCCCCTCTACCAAACTGTAAATTCTCTTAAAGGAGAATTGCACACCAACAGTTTTTTTTTATCTTTATTTGCACTTTATTTGTTAGAAAAAAGTGGTCCAGGTGTTATTTTGTGAAAACACCCCTTAATGCCTGTTTCCCCTCTCCCAAAATAGGCTTATAATGGGGCTAATGGGTCAAATGCAAGTTCACCTATATACATCGCTCCAAAATGAAATTTTCTGCTATATATTGTCTCTCCACCATGTCAGTAGTGTGTTAACACTCACACTTTCACTTTCACTTTTGGCACAGCAGTGATTCAGGTGTCTCAAAAGCTGGGGGCATGGCACATGGTTTATGGCTGAACCACTGCTGAAACGAAAGTGAATGTGTGAGGGTCAACACACTACTGACATGGTGGGGAGAAAATATATAGCAGGAGCGATGTATATAGGTGAAGTTGCATTTGACCCATTAGCCCCATTATAAGCCTATTTTGCGAGAGGGGAAACGGGCATTAAGGAGTGTTTTCACAAAATAACACCTGGACCACTTTTTTCTAACAAATTATGTGCAAATAAAGATAAAAAAAAAAACTTTGGTGTGCAATTCTCCTTTAAGCAGATTACGCTGCATGTGTGTATTAGGGGCAGAAGAAGAAATTTCACAAAACAGCCATTTTCATTGGCTCATAAAAAATATATATATAAAAAAACATTTTTTCACTTAAACAAATTATACGACTATTTCATGTTCATATGGGCCGAAAAGTCAGGTGCAGGTCATTTTCATTCATTTTGATCACTCAGTTTGAGTAGGATTTGAACTGTTTTTGATTACAGATGGAGGGTCATTTAAAGGTCAGAGGTCAAAAGTCAGAATACAAAAGTTGTTTGGCATAGGAGACACATAAATGAAAACGGTTCATGAGTTATGAGTGTTCAAAGTCTGCATTTTCAGTTAAGTGCTGTAGGGCCACCATTTGGCCAATGGTTATGAGTTTCATGAAAACCGACTGCACAGTTCAGCCAGAACAGCTATTTTTATAGAAGAATAAAATGACAAAAACAAGAAGGGACCAAGAAGGGACTGCTTGGTCCCTTAACAAGTCCACTTCGTGGACTGCTTGGTCCCTTGATAACAATATTTCACAAATGAGGGGTTTTCCATGGTTTGTTGGCAACGTAACTTCAAGAGCTGAATCTGTTTCATTTCTGACTGTGTCGGGGGCCTCTGTCTGCTCAGCCGAAGAATCCTCTTCTTGCTGTGTTTACAGAGACAAAACACTGGATCAGTACACACACACACACACACACACACACACACACACACACACACACACACACACACACACACACACACACACACACACACACACACACACACACACACACACGAAGAATGCACTCACAGAGTCTGTACCTTTTTCTTTAACGGTGTATAGGGTCTCCATGCCACCTTTGATGTGGTCAGCGACGTGACAGTGGAACAGCCAGGTACCAGCGTACGCAGCACGCATCTTCACCGTCTAAAGAAGACAAGAGACACTTCTAGTGGGTTTTTGTTTATTACCAAACAAAACCAATGAATTACCAATAAAATGGGAAGATCCACTGATTTCTTTTTATTGAAATTGCATGAAGGTAAGTGCAGACAAGGTTTTATACCTGGAACGTGGCTGGCAACAGGTCAAACACATCCGTACGATGAGGACCTCCACCCAGCTGGAGAAGCAGAGAAGGAATAAGGTAGAGGTTAAGGTGATAATAATACAAAATGACCATATAGTGGTCTTTATACTCCCACTTGACTTCACTCCCACTTGACTTCGGTGGTTGTGTGTGTGTGTGTGTGTGTGTGTGTGTGTGTGTGTGTGTGTGTGTGTGTGTGTGTGTGTGTGTGTGTGTGTGTGTGTGTGTGTGTGTGTGTGTGTGTGCGCGTGTGTTGTTGTGTTTGTTTGTGTACTGTAGTCCTACCTTATATTCCACACTGTGGCCATGCCAGTGGGCTGTATGGATATCCACTTCGTTGCCCATTGCCATCAGATACCAGTAAACCTTGTCACCGACCTCCATGTTCAAACCAACCAGGTTACTGTACATAAGGCCGTTAATTGCTGCACATAGACAGGGAAAACACAAGCACATATTAAATACGTTGTAGCAAAATTATTTTCAGAAGAAGAAAATAAAATAAAACTTAATAAAATAAAATAAAATAAAATAAAATAAAATAAAATAAAATAAAATAAAATAAAATAAAATAAAATAAAATAAAATAAAATAAAATAAAATAAAATAAAATAAAATAAAATATGCATGCATGCACCTCACCATGCATCTTGTTACTCTCTATGAATTCTTCATCATCCTTCAGATTGACGGGAGGACTCCTGATGTGGGTTCTAATGTTTTCATCCAAGTACCTTTAAAAAACATAATAGTAGTAGAAGAACGACAGACAAGAGCAAGAGATTGGTTCCTGATATCAGCCATCGCATATTGTACATAACTGACCATTCCCTGTTCAGAACAAACTCCCATTGAACATCCTAAACAGTAGGAGTCTCATGTCAATGTCAGAGTTGTATGTGTGTAATGTGTTGGTGTGCATCTCCGTAAAAATGAAGCACAACTCATCAGTGGTGGAAAAAGAATTCAAATGTTGTACTTGATTGAAAATAACATTCCTGCAATTAGGAAGTAAAAGACCTACATTTTAATTTAAAGTTGCTGTATTCTTTACCTCTGGGGATTTTAGCTGTTTCTGACAGGGGTGGGAACATTCAAACATGGGGCTAAATGTGTTGTTGTTGTTTTACAAAATATTAGCAATTATTTTTTGTATTACTTGCCATAGTGAACGATGAAGATTGTTGCAGTTTGCACTATAGTTGCATATACATACAGACATATCCAGTTAATTATTTTGAACATGCTGCTGATTTTGTTTTGATTCAGACCATGTATTATGTTTTGCTCTAAAGTCTAAAGTAATTGCCATGCTTCTCAACCAGTTCAATGAATAGACAGTAGATTGGACATACAGTGCTGAGGTTAGGGGATTCCATAGCCACTCACCAACTCTTATTCTCATCAAAGACCAGGAAGAGCATTGCAAATTCTTCTGTTTCCTTCTTCAGACCTAGAGTTCTGGAAGAAAAAACAACACAAATAACAACATTAAACATGCTGTATCATATAGAGGGTACAAAACAACACTTCCTCAGTCCCAGAAACTAAACCTAGAAGACTAGAATAGAGTAACAAATGTTCATTGGTGTTGCTGTATAGACCAGTCTTATCAGTCTTTCAGTCTTAAATTCCTCAGAATGGCCCAGAATGGTCGATTTTTACTAAACACATTTCATCAAATTACTCTTTCTTTCTTTCTGAGCTCATTGTGGCTCGTACTTGCCTGGGTGTGCATGGGGCACCCGTTCCATTTGTTGAATTTAGATTATTAATGTGTACAATCTCAGACTTCTGTTACAAGTTACTAGCTTGTGACATTGTCTCACCTCACCTGTAGTGTTTAACCACTCACCTGGCCCAGCTACGCCGACAGATCACCAGTGGTCCAATTAAACCACTATACAGGTCCTGCAGGAAGATAGAACGACATTAATGTTGTGTGTGTGTGTGTGTGTGTGTGTGTGTGTGTGTGTGTGTGTGTGTGTGTGTGTGTGTGTGTGTGTGTGTGTGTGTGTGTGCAAGCGTGCGTGCGTGCATGTCCATGCGTGTGGGCGTGCACTAACCTTAGTCACATCTGCAGTAGAGTAGTAAGCTCCAACAGAACATGCCTCTTGCTGTTCAGTTGGTCCAGTATTTTTTGTGACATACCAGTTGTAAGTGTGTGTTTCACCTGCCAGGCGCAAAGTAACAAAAACACGAACAAACTTGTTTCCATCACATCTTTAACCAGGGTTTATCAGTGCCTAAATACTTAGCCTAACTACAACGTACTAACTGCCTAATTACTACTGCCTAACTACTAGCTGGTAATTCACACATTCATGCAACACATGCACACATGTATGCACGCGTGCACACACAGACACACACACACACACACATGCACGCACACGCGCACGCACAGACACAAACACATGCCTTGTTTCTATACCCGTTGAGTTTCTAAAAGGGAAGTCATGGGAACCCAAGAATGAGTATTGACAACAGTGTGAGTCAGTCTAATTGTATCTCTGCCGGTCAATACCCGGAGCGGTGTTCTGGACGTCGGGGCTGTCCGTCTTCACTCCATGAGCATGGATAGAATAAGGTCTGGATGCCATGTTCTTAAAGACTATCTTTATCTTGTCTCCCACATCAGCATGAATCATAGGACCTGAGGAGAGGAGAGGAGAGGAGAGGAGAGGAGAGGAGAGGAGAGGAGAGGAGAGGAGAGGAGAGGAGAGGAGAGGAGAGGAGAGGAGAGGAGAGGAGAGGAGAGGAGAGGAAAGGGGAGGGGAGGGGAGGGGAGGGGAGGGGAGGGGAGGGGAGGGGAGGGGAGGGGAGGGGAGGGGAGGGGAGGGGAGGGGAGGGGGAGGGGAGGAGAGGAGAGGATGAATACTATTTCACCATGTAAATGAAATATGTGTGAAAATGATTTATTTACATTACATGTCTGTTAAAGAGTGTGCATATGCATAAAGTGAGAGGCAGAGTGAGGTTAACATTGTTTAACATTGCAATCACTGTTTCAACAGTGATTGAAATGTTTCAACCTACCCATAATCCCAAGGTGTTCCATGTCAGCTGCTCTTTCCACCTGCGTGGTGAACTTATCGTTGGTAAACTGGCGGTAGACCACCTTCTTATAGCGAGAACCTATGAATTTACCTCGTTGCTCTAAAAATTCTGCACCAGGACTAGGAGAGAGAGAAAGAGATTGTGCATGAGTTAGGGAGCAAATGTGTTTGTGACTCTATGACATTCAATGTATAGTGTATATTAACAGTATAACAGGTAGTGTTGGGAATAAACCTTGCATCTCCATATTTCAACATTTAATGCATTTTGGTAAATGAATGGGCTACTGACTACAGCTTGGCTAATTTTGCTATTTCCTTTTTAATGAAATACAAGTGGAAGCAGTCAACTGTGTCTGTACCGTACCTGTAGCACTTGCGCCAAGCATGACGACTTACTGCCATATGCAAAGGCTAAACTTTCATAATTAGACATAGCACTGTAGTGTATACTCCTTGTACAGATATTCTACAATTAGGCAGATGCTACATTCTTAGCCTGCTTATGAGTCATTGTTCTCGCTTACTGTCAATTGCATCGGATTTGCTGAATGGCTAAATTGCACGGATATTCTGAAGTGATACCTATTTGCCAGCCCATTGAACATTTCAGTTTCCCAGGTGCGGTTGGGAGCATAATCCCAGGTCATTTCCACGGCGGCGATGTAGTATGTTTTGGAATGGAGCATGATCTCTCCCTGACGCTGAAACATGCTGCACTTCTGCACAGTGTAGTCGGCTCGCATCCCACCCTGATAGTCGGCTAACATAGCTGACGACACCTCAAACTGGCCTGGAGTACATGCACACACATATACACATTTCAGTCAGTAACTTTCATGACTGCCACATAAAAAAGTTTGATTTCTTCAATATTACAGTAACAGTAATCCTCAGGCTGTAAAATAGCTGTCAACGCACAGCTGCGTTGAGCTTATACTGCATTGCACACACACAGGGCTTTACTTTACCACGAGATGCATGCATGCATTATATTTGCTATTACAATCTGGAAAAAAATAGGTTGGCGTTAGGATTAGAATTGAACTTTTAGGGCTCCATTTTCGTCACCGCTATCATCACCACTTATCCCTTAACTTCTTTGACTTTTGAAACTGTTAAAAAAGAATATTTTTCCAAGTTTTTCAAAACAGTAAAAAAAATGATAAGGGGTTTAGAGTAAGGGGATTAGATGGTAATGAAAATGGAGCCCTTAGTGTAAGGGTTGGGGTTTGGCTGTCACTTACCAAAAAAGCAGTTCTACAAACTCAAATGTGACACATTGTGATCTAAAAGATAAACTAGTTAGTTGTTAGTGTTAAATTGTGTTAAAAATACCCCCCAAAATATTCACTATTCAAGCATCATAGAATGATGCTGATGTTCTATGTTCTTTCTAAGCATAGACTAGAAATACAAACACAAACGTGTGCATGGCGTCACTGCTGTGCACATGTGCAGTGCCTGGCCTTTGTGCTACCTACCCATGCTGTCAGGCTCCATTGTGACAGTGTGAGATGTGTGTGGGAACACGCTGATGCTGTCTCGTCTGGTCTGGCGGTAGAGGAACCGGTTGCCGTGGAAATAGAGACTGTGGATATCGGCCTCCGAACCCAGTCCCGATAGGTGCCATGTTACCGTGTCCCCCTTGCACATGGTCAGGCCTGGAAGGTTCCTGTACACAAAGCCATTGATGGCTGAGAGGGAGAGAAGGAATTACCATACAAGAATAGTGTTGCACACTCAAACAAAGCTTCATAACATGAAGTCCACACATTACTGCATATACTCTAAGTATGAGAGGTAGTGTTAATAAAACATTTTATGGTAGGTTAACTGCAATACATCTGCATCATTGCATGGAGGTTGTTTCACTATTCCAGAGGTTGATCCACTATTCCACTGGGACATGTAGAGCCTGGTGTCAGGTAAGAGCACTGGTTGATAGTGGGACTGTCTGAAGTGTATACATGAAATACTGTATCTCCTCTTTACAAGAAGCCATTATATTGTCAAGAACTGTAAAAACGTCTGATGTAGACCTGTGTTCAAATCTCAAGTCTGTTGTCTGTTAACTAAAAAAAGAATTGAATTGAATTGAATTGAATTGAATTGATATTGACTGATCAGGGCAATAGGATCATGTAGGTGTGCACATGTGTGTGTGCATGAATGAATGCATGCAACTCCTCCTTACCATGCATCATATTACTGTTTTTAAAACCCTCATCCTGCTTGTTAACGGTAGCAGGAGCTGTGGCGAAGCTCCTGATGTTCTCATCCAGATACCAGCTCAGGTTCTCATCGAACACTGTGGCCAGGAGATTGAACTCCTTGTTGTAGTTCTTCTGTTGAAGGAAAGAGAGAGAGGGATGGGGTAAGAGACACAAAGAGAAGTGAGGGACAGAGAGAGAGAGAGCATGCACAGATCCACAGACCTTTATACGTTCATACCCTCAGGCATTGATGTTACATCGAAATGTTGTCTCTCTGCTTTACTTTTACCCTGACAAATGAAAGCTATCATTGTCTGCTCCAGTGCCTTCCTTTTTACCAGTCCTGCTGTTCCTGAGATGCACCGGACCAATCTTGTCCTTGTCCTCGTGCCTAGTAAGTGTCTAAACTGGATCAAGCCGATTATTCTACGTCAAGAATCTCCCGGCTCTCACCTGCACGCCTTTCTTCAGAGCTTTGGGTTTACAGACGAGCAGAGGTCCCACCAGCCCAGAGTTGGTGTCCTTGACAGCGTCGACTGCAGAGTAGTAGAGATAGCTCAGGCAGTCGGCCTCCCCTTCCACTGGCCCAGCACCCACTGGCACCACCCACTCATAGGTGTGTTTGGTTCCAGGTCGGACCAGAGAAGCCGGAGGAGGTGTCACCAGCCCTAGAAAGAGGGGGTTGGAGGAGTGTTACTTTTTGAAGTGGTGCCTGCATCTCTTCCAATAAGCACTCAAATGCATGCGGTGTCTGAGTCTGTTGTGAGTGTATGTGTTCGTCTTGGCACCATTGGCATCACTAAACGGTGCCATACATCTGGCCACCGCTAGGGGTCACTAACCGATCAGTATATTTGTTGAGTCCTATATGTTTGTTGGTGTCTGCACAGTCGCCATTATGTCATTGTATAAGCTACTTTGGACTTGTGTATTTTTAACACTTGTTGTCATTTATTGGCGCTTGTTATGTGGGCCAAACTTGTGATACAATTGTGGTATAAACAAATTCTTCTATTACCACCGCGTCACAACGTTGGCTGGTGCGTTATCCAAACAAGTGTATCACATCAAAAAAGGGAGGTGGGTCGCACGACAAGTTGCAGGAGAGTTGTAGTTTATTGCTTTCTGCTTACATTTCTTTGTACTTTGCAGTAGATGGGCACACAACAGTTTCGGCCGTGCCAGCCTTCTTCAGGTTGTGATACAATATGTGGCTATTATTCTTTAGGACATTAGGACTTTGCTACATGCTTATAAATGTGACTGAGAAACGTTTCACTAGGACTACAATGTATTTACTGTATTTCCAAACACACTGTATTTGCAGTTTGAGGTTTCTTGTTGGACACAGATGTTGACAGACATATAACTGACAGAAATAAGCAGACCATAAGTAGCTCACTGGAACCGTCCCCACACACCTGAGCACGCTTCTGTGGCTCCGCAACCACCAGAGAGCACCTCTTCAATTCACACAGGTGTGATTTTTAACATATTTTTGTTGAGATGAAAACTGTAGAACAGGTGCACACAAGCTCACTGTTTTCCATAATGGAGTGAGAAGGTGTCTTGCATCTTTCATGCAGCAGCGTGTTAGTTAGTTAGTTAGTTGATGCCCTTAGCTCAGTTCAGCCTTGTTATGCACCTACTCCATCGATACCAGCTTCTCTCTAGAAATAATGAGTGTTTTCTCTAAATAGGTGATTTAATATGCAACACGAATATATTTTATAATTAAAACAATCAATATTGTTCAACTCACGTGGCTGTCTCCTCAGCTCGCGCAGTTTCTTATCGGTGTAAGACTCTGTGAAGGGAGGGAGAGAGAGAGAGGAATAATAGTATGAAAACGTGTGTAAAAGATTCCTGATCATGTGGGGTGCACCCACAGGTATGCACGTGCACGTGTGTGTGTGTGTGTGTGTGTGTGTGTGTGTGTGTGTGTGTGTGTGTGTGTGTGTGTGTGTGTGTGTGTGTGTGTGTGTGTGCGCACATGCTCACCCTCTAGTTCATTGTGATACAGGGTTCCATCTTGCTCTATGCTGTATTGTACACCGTGTGGCTGCATGCTGTATGGCCGGCTGGCCTTGTTCATGAACACCACCCTGATGGTGTCCTGCTCCTCAGCACGGATCACTGGACCTATACACACCATACCAACACACACATACAGCAGGGGTTGGTACTAAGGTCTCGGAGGCACTTGCCCATCGGGAAAGTGCAAGTCAGGTTCTACTTGCCCTCAGCTCATGGTCACTTGCCCCCCAAAAATATATTGTAAATTTTGCAGATGTAACTCTTGAGAACGTCCTAAAAATGAAACCAAATGGACCCTTGCGGGTCCATTTGGTTTCATTTTTACACTCTCAAGAGTTAAAATTCATCATCTTAATTAGCCCAGGTCTACACAACTAGAGAATGTAGAAGATTAGGTCATTTTGATGTGTATGTTAATGTGCCTGTTTTGTTTCCCAAATCCAGCCTGGAATTGTGGATAGCTAGAAAGCAGGGAAAGACACAGAGGCAGAGTGCAATGGCTGCCTTCAAGACAAATGTATCTTGTGTTGTGTTATAGTGCACTAAGTTGCACACTTGCCTGATCGGGCAACCAGGTAGCAGTCTTCACTTGCCCGACCATTTTTTTACTTGCCCCGGGCAAGCGGGCAAGTGTTAGTGTCAACCCCTGTACAGAGTCACAGATAGATAAAGGCACACACACTTGGGTCTAGTTAGACTCCCAGACAATACCAGGAATACACAAAGCGGTGTACAGGTATGTAACGAATCTAACATATGACGATAGATGGTTGACAATTCAAGTAAATATGATTCAATGATTTGAAATCGATATAGTAACTATTTAAAATACATTGATATTGTCTTAAACCAAGTAATTAAACCACTCCTTTTCTTTTTCCTTTTAAAAAATGTTAAATTTGAGGTAGTGTAATGCAATCGTTTATCTGCAAAGAAAATCATTCAATGCTGATTATTTGCATTTGCATACGATGTGATACATAGTCAATGTTGCTATGTCTCATATTGAATGAGATGCACTATTAAGTTACTTGTCATCCACACGACTTCAAATGAGCAGTTCAGTTGCATCAACAGCAAGTGAACGGCAAGATCGAATATGAAAAGAGAATGGAGATTTTTATCATTATTTCCTTTTTTGCGATGCTGGATAGGCTATTCAGCTGGAGTTTGTGTGCATGTCTCTGTATCTGTTTTCATTTCGATTTACTGTACTTCGATTCTCCTACGGTACATTACCCAGAATTCCAAGGTGCAGTTCCTCTGGGCTGCGGAGCATCTTAGTGGTGAAGGTGTTGTCGAGGTATTCCACGTAGCGAACCTTCTTATAGCGACTTCCAATGCGGTTAGTACCTTTGGTTACAAATTCAGCTGCTTCACTGCACGTACACAGGCACACAAGCACACAAGCACATGCGCACCAACATGCATAGGCACACACACACACACACACACACACACACACACACACACACACACACACACACACACACACACACACACACACACACACACACACACACACACACACACACACACACACACACACACACACAGAAGAAAGCATTCAGCATTGTATTCGTCATGTACTCCTGTGACAATTTGGTGCACTGTAAATCCAATGTCAATATATCATGTATTACTGTACTGTCCTTCTATAATGTCCTATCAACTCTGAATAAAAGCAGAGAAATCCCCAAAATTATCTTACAAAGAAAAGGTTTAGGGCCCTGGTGGCTGGCATAGTTGAATGGGTACCTTCCAGGTGCAGAGCGCTGCAAGTTCAACTTCAGATCTCGACAGACTTTGTTGCCTGTAACCCCATTGGCCCATTCCTCTGCTGTATCTTCTCAGACTAGCCTACTTTACTCCTGTCCCTCTCTCAATAAAGGCAAATAGCGCCCAAAAATATCTCTATATAAAAAAAGGTTTAAGGTGTGTGTGTGTATGTGTGTGTGTGTGTGTGTGTGCGCGCGCGAGCGCGCGCACGTGTGTGTGTGTGTGCGCACTGCTGCATACCCATCCGTAGGCAGAGTAGGGGCGTAGTCCCAGACCGCTTCCTCAGCAGCAATGAAGTACTGTCTTGTCTCACCGTTTGGGCGGGGCTTATGGACGTTAGGGAAACACTTCTTGATCTCAAATAAGGCCTGCATGCCAGCTGTAGTGTAGTAGATCACATCATATTGCAAACATGTTTTAACCCAAGTACCCACAAATTTGTTTAATCTATCTTCCCCACCCCCACAAAAAATGTACCAGGGCTTCCCAGGTCTCCAGAAGAACCTCCATAGGATTCCAGGTGGCCCCCAGCTAAATGATGACAGTTGGTTAACCAGATGTACAACGTAACTCTTCGAGTGTAAAATAATGTTTACACTCTCAAGAGTTAAAATATTCATCAGCATCTGTCATTTGGATCTGTATGTTTGCCTGTTTTGTTTCTGAAATCCAGCCTGGTGTTGTGGACAAAATAAATTTTTAGTTTTGGGGTCTGTGGGGGTGAAAATGTCCTCAAATGCTGGTCCGTGGCTCAAATGCTGAATAAATAGTGGGCGCTGGTATCAAAAAGGTTGAAAACCATGGATATAAACCATGCAACAACTTAACAAACTCATATACACTGTAAACATATCGTTTGGCTCAGTGCGTGCTTGGTCTGCTCTTTTCCCAGTTGCACGCAACCTCTTCACTGAAAAACACGAGATCTACAAGCTCACAACAGGTCACTAAAACAATAAAGTCCCAATCACAAGGATTTGGTGCCCAAACTAAAGTTGTGGGGGAGGTGGTGCAGCAAATCTTTAGGGGTCCCTGACCCAGTCGTTCACAGTGCAGAACATACCTGACAGGTGGTCGTTCACAGTGCATGTCAGCAGCCAGTGGCCAGGGTTGTCAGCTACCATCTCTACGGTGCTGGTGGAGGCGGGGAAGAGGCTGATCGTGTCCGTGTGATGGTTCAGGTCGGTTAAGATCTGACCGTGGAAGTGGACTGAGTGTATGTCCACCTGTCGATCACATTGATTAGAAGCGTTATGGCACACTCACCTCATGGTATGGTGCATGGGCACGCAGTACCTTATGTTATATAGTGATATAACATTTAGGAATGCACAATCAATTGGTAGCATAATCGGAATAGGCATGTCAGAAATGCCATATCATTATTGGATAATTAACATTTTAAAAATAATGCAGATTATTTAATCAGTTTTCACCAAACAAAATCAGTTTTAAAGAGTTAAAACATTCACCATCTGAAATATTCCAAGTCTACACAACTACAGAATGTAGAAGATTAATGATCATTTTGATCTGTATGTTTGACTGGGATCTGTGGGGCTAAATGGTGGTCCGTGGCTCAAATGCAGAATAAATAGTGGGCCCTGGTATGAAAAAGGTTGAAAACCACTGATCTGTATAATATTGGAATTGGTGACAATTTCATAATCATGCACCCGTCATAACATCCTTTCATGTCATGGTCTGTTACCTCGTTGCCCATGCCAATCAGGTGCCAGTGGATCTTGTTGCCCTGGCACATGCTCAGTCCAGGAAGGTTACCATACAGAAACCCATTGATACCTGCAAAACAGACACAAGCTTAATGTACCGGTATGTATGGGCCAGGGTCCACAGTATTGCGAGTGTGACACCAAATAAACGGCAAAAAAAGTTAATATGGTTTCCGGGGTTGGTTCATGGGCTCACCGTGCATTTTGTTGCTCTCCTGGAAGTCCTCAGACGCCTTCAGGTTTGGGGCGGGGTTGGTGATGTAGTACCTGATGTTGTCATCAAGGTACCAACTCCAATTCTCGTCGGACACCATGAACAACAGAGCATACAGGTAATCTCCTGATCTGTCTCCATGCACATCCAGAGTTCCTGCCCAGTAGAGTAGCAGTCAACTTTGATTCAATCCTGAATGGCAGCATGCAATTTACGTGAAATCTTTGACGCATTTTCATACTACGTGTGACTAGGTGTGTGTGTGTGTGTGTGTGTGTGTGTGTGTGTGTGTGTGTGTGTGTGTGTGTGTGTGTGTGTGTGTGTGTGTGTGTGTGTGTGTGTGTGTGTGTGTGTGTGTGTGTGTGTGTGTGTGTGCGCGCGCACGTGTGCGTGCGTGCATATGTGAATCTGTCTTCTGAATCAAGAGCAAACTGTATTATCATTCATTATTGGATGTCAGTATTCACTCTTGATACTCAGATTCACAGATTTATTACTCAATAATAAATAAATCTTGAGAGCGTAAAGATGAAACCAAATGGACCATTGTGGGTCCATTTGGTTTCATGTTTATACTCTCAAGAGTTAAAATATTCATGTGAATTAGCCCAAGTCTACACAACTAGAGAAGCTAGAAGATTAATGGTAATTTTTATCTTTGACTGTTTTGTTTGTCCAGGCTGGAATTGTGGACAAAAGCAAACAAGGGTCTATGGGGTCTGTGGCTAAAAATGTCATCAAATGGTGGTCCGTGGTTCAAATGCAGTGGGCGCTGGTATGAAAAAGGTTGAAAACCACTGCATTGCTGTGCACTGGACCTCTAGCTACAGACTAGAGCAGGCTTTACCTTTCTTACAGGCGATGATTGGTCCTATGAGCCCTGAGGCGATGTCTCTGGGGGCATTGACATGGGAGTGGTAGAACCTGGTCAGACAGTTTCCGTCCTCCGGTGTGGCGCTGTGGGACTCGGGCAGGGTCCACTCGTACGTCACCATGCCGCTGGGGGCCACTGCGTCGTCGCGCTTCTCCGCAGGACCCGTCTCATCCGGATACTTAGCTCCTGGGAAGGCATTGGAGGGACGCTTCAACATTTTTGCAATAAAACTATATGTTAATGACATTTAGAAGATTTAGAACACATTCGGGGGGTCTTTGTGTGTGGTTTTAGATATTTTAGATGTTAGCAATGAGCCCAGTGTCTCTGATGTCATTGCTAATGTCACACTACTTCTTGGACTACAGGTTGTCTCAGTCAGACGGTCCTCCCCCTATCCACTAGGAGGTGCAGTGCACCAAAGAATTATGCGAATTGTAGTCCAGGCAGGAAGTAGTGTTGATGACATCAGAGACACTAGGCTCACTGTAACAACAACAACATACAACACAACAAACAACATACAACAACAACAAACAACATACAAAAATAAAATATGGAAAGATTCATTTGGCTGGCTGACAGCAATGACCGTCTCTGTCGTTGTCCAAAACCTCAAAATACAGAAAACAAAAAACAAAACGAACAACAACAAAAAGATAGCAAAATTAGCAGGTACCAACGTGTGGATCGGATACATTTGATGCTTTTGTGTGACACTGCATGGCATCAATTTACAAAAAGAAAAACAACATTTGATATTGATAGGAGAAGAAGTTTCTGCTTGATGATATAGGCCTGCATAATTAATAGGCCTATACATTGCAATAAATACGTATATCCCTATAGGCCTACCTTCATTACTCTTGGTGTAGTTGAGTCCATGGGGGTGGAGGCTGAAGGGACGTGATGCTATGTTCTTCACGTGGACCACCAGTGTGTCTCCCTCCTCCAACGACAGCAGCGGTCCCAGGTATCCCAGCCATGCTGGTTTTACCACCTCCGTCCTGAAGGAGGAGTCCGTGTACTGCTTGTACACAGCCTTCTTGTACTGGGAGCCTATGCGCTGGGGACCACGGGCTAGATACACAGAGGCCGTTCTGCAGGGGGGGTGGAGAGAGGGAGAGAGAAAGGGAGAGAAAAGGGGGGAGAGAGAGAGAGAGAGAGAGAGAGAGAGAGAGAGAGAGAGAGAGAGAGAGAGAGAGAGAGAGAGAGAGAGAGAGAGAGAGGATGTTAGACTACAGTAGAGCACTGAATGATGCACTGATTCCCAAACAATCAGTGTCATATCATATCAACCCCAACCTCCTGAAATGCATAGAACAGTGGTTTTCAACAATTTTATACCAGGGCTCACTATTTATTCAGCCACCACCATTTGACGACATTCTCATCCCACAGACCCAAAACTAAAATTTCTTTCAGTTCTGTCCTCAATTCCAGGCTGGCTTTTCACAAACAAAACATGCAAACATACAGTATGGACCTGCAAGGGTCCATTTGGCTTCATTTTTACGCTTTCAAGAGTTTTTTTTTATTATTATTATTGTTTTTTTTTTTTTTTTACCTGGCCTGCAAGTATTATCTGCAGTGTCAGAATGTATTGTTGGACTACAAAGCATGAACAGCATACTGTACAGCACAAGTAGATAAAACACAAAAGTGGATAACTTGCAAGACATGCAAGTCCATGAACACACCAAAACACATTCATGGCTGTGGGAAAACAGGTGATGTTGAAGAGAGCTTAAGCTTGTTGGGTATTACATAGTACAGAAAAGAGAGCTTGGTGGAAATGTATCCTAATGCTTCATTGCAGTTTTTCATGTCAAGGACCCCCAAATTGTCATTAGGCTATATCCGCCCCATTTGAAGAGATTGCCTAGTATACCAGTGACGTACATAATAGAAGATTTCACACTCAATCAGAAATGTTAAATGGTACAGGTATTTCATATTTGGGGGAAAAGACTCTGCATAACCTTTGATTGAGTGGGCAGGGCGCTCGTTTGGGTGAGCTGTGCCGACCCTTAACCCCCTCTATATACACTCATAACTGCATTCCTCCATCATAATACTAGTACTAATGTACAGTGAAACCTTGATTCCATATTTAGTGTATAGCAAAATGCAATGTGCTTTATCAGTGTAGTGGTTGATAGTAGATGAATAGCTGATACGGCAAACGGCATTGAAGTGTATTGTGTATTTTCAGTGAATATCCCGCCTGCACGGTCATCCAAAAAGTTCAACAATCTATATAGCTGCATGCAGCTATATAGCTGCATTAAACATGTTGTTAATGTTAGGTGGTGTATGAATGTTTTTAGATATAGATATTGTTTAAAAAAAAAAGCATTGCTTTGTATCTTTTGTATTAGAAAACTACTGTATAAAAACTAAAGCTATTCAAATAAATAAATAAATATAAATCTGATCAATATCCTCACTACACACAACTAAATATCTTTTGACATCACTGTTTTTCTAAATTTGTATGATGAACATATAGCAGACCATATCCATTGACAGTATGTTGAACATATTATGGTGCAACCATTGTTGACTAAGAGCAGACACTACTTTATTTTGAATGTCACATACCTGTATCTACATAGCATGTAGGTATAGTCTGTGTTCATTGAAGGTGACATACTTCCTAAAGCTACAGGACTGTGTGTGTGTGTGTGTGCGTGTGCGTGCGTGTGTGTGTGTGTGTGTGTGTGTGTGTGTGTGTGTGTGTGTGTGTGTGTGTGTGTGTGTGTGTGTGTGTGTGTGTGTGTGTGTGTGTGTGTGTGTGTGTGTGTGTGTGTGTACCACATACTCATCCTGTGCCAGTGTGCGGTTCTGTATGAGGTTCATCTCAGATGGTGCATAGTTCCACCGGATCTCCTCGATTCGGATGAAGTACTCTCGCCTTATCCCAGACACGCATGCTGCCGTGGCACACAGCAGCCACAGCAGCCTCCAACCTAGGATCTGATGCATGGCAAGAGGAAGAGAATGACAAAGATGGACAGGCGAACGAAGGCCCTCTCTGTTTTATAAAGCTCTTAGCTGACAGACAGCTGGGACCAACCAATCAGGACTAAGGGGTCACTTAAAAAGAAAAAGTCCCCAGTGTTTGAGTTACCGTCAAAACTTTGGATTTACACAACAAGTGAAAACCACTATCTTTCTAGACCTTCCGAAAGGGGCAAGTCAGATTTAAATCTATTTTCAGACAATTATGAGCCGAGATTTGTGCCAAATTATGGACAGACATCATATTTTATACCATTTTACCTAGTTTGAAATGATCAGGTCGTTGACATTGTAGGGTTAAATATCACAGCAAGGTTCCCTGGCTGTTTCCCAAAGAAGATACCATTTGACCGGTCAATACTGCAGTCCACCGGGCTTCAAAGGATAGTTTCAAAATACCAACACATATGCAAAAAGAAAAATGCTAACTTTTTGTCAGACCCCTACACAAAATACGATAATAAGCGATTAAGGTTCACAGAATGCATTGTTTTAAATTGTTTGATTAGGAATTTTCATTAAAGTAGAAATTAAAGCTCAAGCACCCATTTTCACATTCATGGCATGTTTTATAATTGTATAATAACTTACGTTGTACTTTGTACGGTTTGAGGGGGGGAAAAAAACTAAAAGAAACTTTATTTTTTCCTGCATTGATTTGTTCAGTTTTGATCCTTGGTGGGGAGTTAACTAGTTGATCAATAACACGCACCTCTGGAAACTCCAGTCCAGGCCAAAAAACTGAGTTATTGGTACTGATTACAACACAGAGAGAGCAAACATGCAGCTGCACAACACATTTACCAAGAGTTAGGCAGTGTAGTTGTGTCAATGACCTCCACTAAGACCAAATGGGGACAAAGCACAGCGGTAGTCAAAAGAAAACAAAGAAAAGACGAGTGGGGTTTGACTCTTACAGAGCACCCCGGCAGGGAGGAAAGAGACAGTGGTCCATTAGTAAATATAGCATTGGATGATGCAGATTAGTGGGAAAAAAACTGTCTGGATGGTCCACCCATCCCCCAATAGTGAGGTGCTTATACTTACCAAGAAATATCTAGAAGCAGCAACATGACCCCAGCTTGTGTTGGGGTATGACAGGTACATACCAGTACTTCTAGCGCACACTCCTCAGGTGAGAGAAATAGAGGAGTGGTCTCCCTATTGCGCACTCTTCTCAATTCTTCTCAAAAAAGGTGCCCAGATTTCCCTGTATTCACATAAGCAGTATCCAAATGTGAATACAGTAATGGGTGGGGTTATTACTGTGCACGATAGATTATTTACATGGTTGCAAGTATACACAGTATGTATGTCCTGCTCTAATATTTTTCCATAGAGTATATTGGGAAGTCCGTCAATGAATTACGGTAAGTTAGGCCAAGTGAACCTGGAAGTGGTAATGTTGACTGTCAAAGTCAATCTACTGTATATCCCAGAAAGGTCTGTGACCTTTCCTCTCTTCATATTCAAGTGCAAACATTTTTACATTCAAAATGACAAAATTACATTTAGAATGGAAAATATTTATTTAACCAAGGCAACACAAACATACAATAAAAAATATCATACTAAATATAAAATGTCTTTAATACTGAGCTAGCATCCAGAGGACATCAAGAAAACAATATATAGAAGTTTCTGAAAATTGTAACAAAGTCATTATAAAACACATAAAACATTAACCTGTCTCTGTGTCAAAGAAACTCCATCTGTGTTCCAACTAATAGAAACAAAAAAAGAACAGAACGGAAACTTCCATTCATAACAACGCTGTACTTTTCAGCCAAACATGGAAGAGCAAATAATGAATTCATGGATCTGATTCTGCATGAGAAACACTCATTTGTGAATCATCTATACTATTTTGTATAGGTTATACAACCACACAGAATCCAAAGGGATTGCAAGTATAGTTCCAGGTGTATTGTTGTTGCTTTGACAGTCTGTACATGGCAGTTGCCAGGAAAAACTGCATTGTTTGTGGACAGTAGTACATTTGGTGCCTTTCATTCCCACAGAACCTGAATTTCAATTATAATTCTGCATTTCTGACATGAGTATATCAGTTTCCTAAGTCTCATACACAAATTACTTCCATAATAGGCCTGTTCATTTAATACTGTATATTTGAACATAAATATAATTTCCAGTGTAATTCTAGACACACTTTTCATAAGAATCAGTATAGTGTAGTTGATACACAGGCATGGGCGCTCTGTTTAACTATTTGGTTCCGTCTTAAGAGTTACCCCCATACACTGGACCAACCTGGTATCCCTATCTTGGGCAAGTCTTTATAGGCAAATATATTCAAAGAATTAAATAATGTCCAGACATTTGAAGAATATTTCACAAATAATACAAATACAAGTGCTCACCATATAATTACCATCGGCCACTAGCCATACCACTGACTATCTACAGTACCAGGTTGACATTGATTATATGTGCACTAGCTGTGTATAGGAGATAAGGGATTAAAGTAACATGATTAATACAAATAAAAATAAAATCACAAATGTCAAGTTTGTGATTTTAAATTTTATGCAGATGCATTATATTTTAGTGGCTGTTTTCTCTGCTCATTTGCTCCATGTGCCAATCATCCAGCGATTAGCACAGACATGTATTCATAATTTGAATGCTTCTCTGTTGAGTCACACGAGAAACTAGCGATATTAATAATAAGCAGTCTAAAAATGAAAGTGAAATAAAGTTGTACTGGTTACATGCGTTCCTTTGTGTCAGCGCACTATGTCTGAAACTCTCAGTGTTCATTTATTCACGTGTAACCCTGAGTGCACAAATGGAGCAAAATGGATATGACTGTAATGTGTAACTATATTCACAGTAACCAAATGGACCCATACTGTGTAACTATGATAATTATGCTAGTCATAGTGTTGAAGTCTGCCACTGTCACTAGAGGGTGCTTTCTCCCTGGTTTGTGAGGTTATTTTCTGTTAGAATTCCCTGTAGATCGCAATTCTTAAAACTGAGTTTAGGATAATAAACAAATCATCCAGTATTTTCTGTTAGGGGTGTATGTGGCTCTGCATCATTTATTGTAATTTGTATTTATAGTGCAACACCCCAAGAGGTCTCTGTATGCTTCACAGCAATATGAAAAAATACACAGCAACAAGGAAACACAGAGTGTGTTTGTGTGTGTGTATTTCATTGCTGCTAATCACTCATATTTGATACAGACTATTTCTAGTCATGTATTACACTTCCTACTCTGAAATCATTTTCGCTACTAAAATATGTCACACTCCGTCAAATCAGTGGAGAATGGATGTGTGCTTGTATGTCGTGTGCCACGGAAATGTAGCCTTTGGGTTGCCCGACTAGTTTTAGCATTTATTATTATTATGCCTACTCTTCTGATATATTTGCACATTCTCCACCTTATATCCTTGACTGAAATCGCTGGGGTGATTTGTTTGTTTTCTTTCTAACATGATCTAAGATCCCCCGTGGGGATTTCAACACAAGAAATGACCCCACAAACGAGGGAAATAGCAGCCTTTATTGGCAGTGACAAAAGGACTTAGGTGGATGTTGGCACACATTATGTCAAAAGTGTCTATAGACTGAGGTTCATGTGCATGTTTGTGCTTATCTAGATACTAACTTGATATGTGAACACATGCATGCATGAAAGTACAGTATGTGTGTACTGCATCTTTTTTCGCATGTCATGTGAGCAAGCACGCGTCTCAGCTTCTGTACTGTATATGCAGGCGACTGCGCTTTTCTGTTCTGTCTAATGCATGTATTCATGTCTACAAGGTTACCAAAACCTTCAGGCAGCAACGTGCCAAAATAATCATATTGACACCCTGACAAGCACTTGGAATTGACTTTACATTTAGCTTCACTTTTTAGTTAAACAGGCTACAACTATTGCCAAACAAGGCCAACTGCAAGTTGTTGTGAGGATGTAGATCAGCTCCTTTCAAGAGGTTTGACTATTTCTTAATACTTGTCAAGTAGGTATTAAAAGTTCTTCAAAGTTATTCAATTGTAATTTGTAACTTTACAAATGTGCAGATACCCTGTACACTTACCAGTATATTGTACACTACAGTATGTTGTTGTTTACTGTCGAGTGAGAAAACATTGGGCTAATCATCTGGGGAGTGGCAAACCCAGTTTGGGAACCACTGATCGACAAGATCCCTAATTGAGACTATACTCCTGTTTGTAGCAGCAGGGCCTGCAGACAGCATTGACCAAGCCGTTCCCCAGCTGTAGAAGACAGATAATGAACTCCAGTATGGCCAGGCCCAGACACACACACAACAGAGTCACGTGCCACTCTACGATGTGGACAGGCTGCAGACACTGCGACCATCTCTCAGGCTCCAACAGATACCTGTGGCAAACAGGAGAGGCCGAGAGGTAATGGGCACAAAGAAAGAAAAGATCAAAGAAGGAAGGCAGGGAGATGGAGAATCAGAGAGGAAGGAGAGTGGGAGACAGAGGGAGAGTAGATCAGATCCAGCATGAACCTCCAAAACAACAGGACCGTTTATCGTACACAGTTTGTACATGGATGCAGATAACATTGTGTTAATATGTGGACATTTTCTTTCAAATTACTGTCACTGATTAATTGTACCTAAATATTTTTTTAAAAAATGCCCACAAAACAGGGTTGTGACTGCAGTGAAACAAAATCTGGTTTGCACCACTGATATAGCAGCATACTGTATATACAGTACATTTGGGATGGGATCTTAATGGGTCAATCCACTTACTTCCCTCCCTCCTGTTCAAAGGGGTCATTCCATGTCTGATCAGCTGTGAAGCATTGTGGTCCCTCCAGCAAGGCCAGCCCTGACATCACAAAACTGTAAGCAGAGCCAGCCAGGCCTACTGCAGCTGCCAGCACGGACCCACACATCTGGAGAGAGGGAGTGTGTGGTGCGTGTTGGGGGCATGGAAGGACACGGGCAGACACCAAGACATAGACAGACAGCATGAGAATTGTAATAATTGCAATTACGTAACAATTGTGTATGTGTTCTCTGTCTCTCCCTGTCTCTGTTAGAGGGAGAGAGATGCGCGCACGCGCACACACACACACACACACACACACACACACACACACACACACACACACACACACACACACACACACACACACACACACAGAGCTGAGAGAGATAGAAAACAGCAGCTGCTAAACTGTAGTTTGTTACTGCCTATATTAACAATAGGACCTTTGTGGGCTTCTTTGGTCAGGATTAGCATTTGCATTCCATCTTGTACGGACACAGCATTGGCATTATTAACGAGTGCTAATGACAGATTATGAACAGAAGGACGTTTGTGGTACTCTCTCCGGCTCTACTATAATGGTAAGGATAGTGATAAATCATACATTTTCAGAGTGACACTTGACCAAATAGTGAGACAGACAGAGAATATGGCGACAGTCTTTCCAGTGAAATTTGTAACAGTGGATCCTAGGTTCCAGGGGGTCCTCAGCCCATATAGCGTCAAATCTGTTGTTGCCAATCTACAAAATCGAAATGTGCTGGGAGCTTGTAGGCGTTCTATGTTCAGAAATCCTTAAAAAAAGGTCAACTAAACATTTTAAGACCTAACTAAAATCTTATTTGGGTGTTGGCACAAAGACAAAAGTATTTTCAGATAGCACAATTTCATAAATCAAGGGTAAAGAGCCACTTGTTGGTCATAATTTAATAATTATGGTGGAAGGTCCTCACCATTAAGCCCTCGTTGTAGCAGCAGCTACATTTCCCCAGAGTGGTGAAGACCACAGCTGGAACCAGCATCTGGAAGCAGAAGAAAATAACACTTAAGCAAGGATTCATATCAAGTAGTTTTGCCCATAGAAGTAAACTCCTCGTAAATTGAACTCAAATTTGTTTCGCATACAATGCATACAAATACAATATTGACAATATTGCCCACTGATGAACTCAGATATGTTTGATCGCTGTCAGCAAATGACTTAATTCTTCCTTCGTTGTCGAAGGGAATTTAATGTTAAATAGGAGGGGCTAACACCCCTCAAAAAGTGTGCTCTACCAACTACACAGAATGTAATCTGGGTACTTTTCCAGGTTTATGGGAACACAAACATTAAATTGATTGGCTGATCACCCCGCCATAGCGATGATTTGTTTGGCTGAGCAAAATACATATCAAAGACAAAAGTGAAGACAAAAAAGTGAGAACGTAAATAAATTGTGATTGTGATGTATGAGGTCGAGATTTCCCCTTCCTTCACAGGCGTGTGATTTTTTTTTACTGGAGTTTGCGCAAGAGTTTACGCAAAACTGAACAAAAGCAACCCAGAACCAAAGAGGGAGAGAAAGAGAGAGGAAAAATATGACAATTCTACAATTTCCATTGTATGATGGCATTTCCTGTCCTTCTCCTCCTCACTCCTCCCCCGTCTCTCTCTTTCTCCTTCCTCGTCTCTCTTTCCTGCCTCCTACTCTCTGTTTCTCCGTCAGAGGTCAGGGACTCTAAAAATCCCATCCTCACAGAGGGGGAGGGATTAACTTCTTTCTCAAGGTTTAACACACACACGCGCGCACACACACACGCACACACACACACACACACACACACACACACACACACACACACACACACACACAAAACACACACACACACACACACACACACACACACTCGGAGGGACATCAAAACATCACTGCATAAACATCCTGGATGCTCCCCCTAAAGAACTATATCCTTAACGTACAGGAAGACAGCCAGCGTGAGGAGGGAAGGAGAGAGTGTGGGGGAAAAGAGAGACAGAGGAAGGCTGGGAGAGTGAGAAGGAAAGAACGGGGATGTGAGAGACAGAGGAGGAAGACAGATGGCTATAGATAGATTCAATCCCAGAGGATCCAACACTGCTCTTTTTGACTGTGAGTGTTCCACCAGAGAGAGAACCGACAAAAAATGAGAAGGGAAAACGGCCAAAAGAGAGGAGGCAAAGGTCACAACGGCAGCATGGTGTGCACAAATCCCCTATAAACCTGACGTATTTAGCATGTTTGTGGAAAATGCAATGCTCCAGCATCTACAGCATAGATGGGCGTTAGAAAGGTTAGAATCTAGCCCAATGAATCTTCTATGAATGAATGAATCACGCAAAGTATGTCTACAGACACCGTCATCTTTCTATTCTGGATGGTACACAGACAGGCTATTTTAGTAAGTATGGCTTCATGCCAAGGACGAGTACTACAGACAGAGAAGTTCAGAGAAGGACAGAGGCAACTGGAGAAAGCATGGACCATGATCTTTGCACATGATGTTGTGGAGAAAACTGCCAGGTGTCCTGTGTGAAAGGAAAGCTTCAGTATGGATGAAAGGGAAGTTGTACACAAGGCGGTGGGGAGAACTGATATGTTGTGGTACTGAGATTAAAATGTTGAGGTTCTCTCTGGGAGGAACAAAGATGGAGATGGTTTGGACATGCACACAGGAGGGATATTTTGTAGGCCAATGTCAGCAGAAGGATGTTGAGGTTGGAAGTGCCAGTCGCTGGACCGAGGAGAACTTTTAATTGGTGCGAGAGAAGAGGAGGAAGAGGTCAGGGTAAGATGGAGACAGATGATTCACTGTGGTGACCCCTGAAGGGAAAAGATGAAAGGAAAAGAAGTAACAGACGTATAGCTTAAAAAAAAAGTTATCAAACAGGAAGAGTGGGAGCTCATAGACTCCTCATGTCTACATGTCAAATTGTCCTTAGGCAAGACACTGAATCCCAAATTGTTCCTCATGTGCTGGTTGGTACCTTGCATGGGTTCCGCCACAGTCGGTATGCAAATGTGTTTCTGAATTGCTGAATGTGAAGCACCTTGGATAAAAGTGCTATATACAGTAAACGCATAATTTACTATTTTACAAATCCTCATGCACATCAAGGGAATCCATTCAATGGCAGCAGTTATAACCAGAGCTACTGACTCAAGAGCAGCAGAAATGTACTCTGTTCATATTAGGAACACCTCTGACCTGCTCTGCAAGCAATTTCACCCACATTTTGACACCTGCAGCAACCCGGCATCGGTCTTGTGACAAAGAGGCTAGTAACAGGACTACAGAAGGTAGTAGTTTCGAATGGACCAAAGCTGCCATTAATAGCTTTAAGTAAAAAAGTGAATGACGGTGCTCAGGTATAGCACTTGGTGAAGGTTCCATGTTCAATCATCATAGACATTAAAAGGTTGTTGGCTGCTGCAGTTCACTGGAGTGACATGCAACTTATGGGAATAAGCTCTGTGTAAATGTACTTAAATGTTGAACGATTTCACAGTAGGCTCTCTCTTTCTTTTGTCTTTTTATGAACAAAATAATGAATAAATGATTAACTAATCAAATAAAACAGTTATAAGGTGACACTTTGTACATACAAACACATTTGCTGTTCAACAAGTCTAATCTGGTCCACAAAAATACAACATCTCCTCTGTTCTATTAGTAAACCAAACAGAGCAGCTCTTTTCTGTTTAGTCAATGGGCAGTGGGTACAACTATCACATTGGGCTTTAACCATGAATAGACAAACACAACACTTCATTGTTCACAATGAACTACAGAAGCAAACGACTTCCCCAAAAGATGCAACTAATATATTCAATCCACAAACATGAAATAAAGTGGCATTTAGACCTGAATTATATTTTTATATTATATTGGCTGACATGGGACAGTCAAAGGTACAAAAAAGTATACATGGACACTGAAATCTTGAAAAAAAAAAACAGACATTAACATTGAAAATGTTACTGTGTTTATGGCTTTGTGCCAACATCAACCATGAGTATCAAAAAATAATTCTGGTCCAAATGCCACTTTATTCATTAATACGCTCTATGATACTTTTGGTTAAGTACACTGTTGACCCTACAACATACTTCCCAGTGGACTATTATATGCTAGGTCCCTTTTCCCCTCTATATAGAGTACAGAGTACTGTATATATGACAAAAAGGTATATACGAAGGCTTCATCAGCCATGGGTTCTTTGAAAGAAAGGGGCCCTGTACACACCACACAAATGTAGCAATTTAGCATGCGTGCAGAAATCGGTTATTTGTCGGGTAATCCATCAGCAGCATCACATGTCCTGCAGTGCAGAATGTGAAAGAACTTTCATTGGTTACAGCAACTTTTATTGGTTAAAACTTAAGTACAACTTCTTTTTTCCTGACGAGGAAACTACGGCCAGCTGTTGGGAGCCCCCTAGTGGGGGGCGGGGGCCCATGGGTTGGCAAAACCCACCAAGCCTATGAACATTATGCCTCTGATAGGCAATGTAGTTACAATTTCATTCAGATTGAATGAAATGACGATTCACATTGGAACAGTAGCACTGGTATCATAACAGTATTTCGGTCAAAACAATTTTTTGTGCAAATAGTGCAGAATGATGCAGAACAAACTATGCTAAATTCTACTAGGCCACCAGACTGGGTATTATACAGTACCGTACATATTTCACTTCCAAAAATGTTTTTGGTCATTTTTTAACATCTACTCAGGCTTATGTGAACACACCAGATGGTTTTTAAGTGGTTTGATTCAGTATTTCTATATTTTTGTTCACTTTAGCTGCTGCCACTGTATTAGAATGACGGTATCAGTCATACAAAAGTTGTTTTTTCATGGTTAAAATGGATTACAAGTTAGAATGTGTTTGTGTGTTTTTGTGGGGGCGGTTCAGCTAAAATTAACATAAAATATCTAAATATTGAATTAAGTTAAAAACAGTTTGGGGGGGATGATAATGACAAAATGATAGCAAAAATCTCTTTAAATGTAGCTGTCCAAGTCTCCATGTAAGTGGACATATGCTAAAGTAACCCAAATTAGAGCCAAAAAACTCAATGGAGATTTTAGCCCAAGGGAACAGTGATTTGAAGTGCCTTTTGATGGCTCTCAAACTAGCCATTCTTACATTTATAATTCATCAAAACAGAAGTGCAGAATAGTCTTGGTTCAATAGAGGGACAATTCTACAAAGGTACTCCCCGAGGCTACCAATAACAACTGCAATAATCATTTGTTATTTCAACATAAGAGTTGCATTAATGTTAATTATTTCAGCATCCTGAGTTCAGTGAGCTCTCATTGTCCCGTTAGGGACAAGGAAAGTGTCACAAAACAAAACAGATTATGTTTAAATAATCTCAAGTAGAGAAAAGTTTTTTTTAGTATGATGATACCTATGGTACTATAGAGGACAGCCTACCACACCTTAAAATGCAAGTTGCTATATTTGAAAATGCCAAACATGCAGCAGTAATATGTCAGAAGTGAGGGATTTTTTTTTTCATTTATTTAATTAAGCTATTGAAAGTGGTTCAAAAGAGCAGAATACTTTCTACTCACCAGCAGTCCTCCGCCTCCTAGTCCGCCAAAGTAATAGATATATTTGGCCAAGTGTCCCTCCTGGATGTAGGTGATCTGTCCCATGGGGAACAGCAGCAGCAGGTTGGCCACCATGGAGAACAAGGCCAGGGGCAGCAGGGCCAGCCCCAGGGACCTGGCGAATCCCACTGAACAGCACATACTGGAGCAACACCCCAAAAACACACCACCGACCGCAGGGACCAGAGCACAGCGACGGAATGGACAGAGGGGAGAAAGCGAGAATGAGAAGGAGGGGTGGGTCAGGCCAGCTGGAGAGGAAATGAACAAATACTGATGGGGGCCTGACGAGTGTGTGTGTATGTGTGTGTGTGTGTGTGTGCGTCTTCGTGGACCTAAATGTATGCTCTCCTGAGGTGCCTTGCGTCATGGCAGAAGTCCTTCTGTAAGGGACGAGAGTTCCGTTCATACATACGTACACAGCGTGTTTGTGTGCGTGCGTGCACACACACACACACACACACACACACACACACACACACTGGTCTCTGTTCTTGTGGGATTTGTCATATTTCTCTGGCTCAGCTCTCTGCAGGGGTTGTTCAGCCCCCTTCCTCTGTGTGTGTGTGTGTGTGTGTGTGTGTGTGTGTGTGTGTGTGTGTGTGTGTGTGTGTGTGTGCGCGCGCGCGTGTGTGTCCTTAGCTTCCAACATCATGGACAAAAGAACTCTCTCAGAAACACTCATTAACTTCTGTTTCACACTGTTTCTAAATGCAAATCATGTACTACCATGCATGCATGAACGCACGCACGCACGCACACACACACACAGGGCGTAGAGCTGTGTGACAAAAAAGTCAAAAACAGTACAAAGATATTCCGATATACTGAAATACTCATAGCTAGCTAGATGTATGTTGCAATTAGGAATCCAGAATATAGGAGAAATATATGATATGATATATGATATACCGGTATAGATTACACAGTGCAGGAGATTTGCAAATCTGCAAGATTTTCTTTTTTTCTTCATATTCTTTTGTGTGTGTTCTTCGGGGCTGTGTGTGTCCTGTACCTTCTTGCTGACTCTCTGGATCAACATGATAACTAAACAACCCTATATAGGTCAACAGGTCATGACAACTCCTACTGAATGATACTGTATGTGTGCCCCCTTCATTTGGACCCTGCATGATGCTGTGTCAAAGGCTAAACTACGCGTGTGTGTGTGTGTGTGTGTGTGTGTGTGTGTGTGTGTGTGTGTGTGAAGGGGGGGGCATATATTCTAATGAGTTTTATAATCCAGCTGGAATGCAGCAGATCCAGATCAAGTGAGTTTTAATCTGGAGTTGACAGCTAATGAGGCACACTAAGAAATTCCATTAAGGAACTTGTTTAACAGGCAGCAGGCAGGCCTAATTAACACAGCCGTGAAAAGACGGAGTGAGTGTTTGGGTGGACAAAACACGTGGTTCTTTTCTACTGCTGATGGCTCAGCACTGCAGTAAGCATCGGTGAAAGTAAGGAGATCAACAGCAAACAACAGCCCAGTTCAACTTGCTGTTTCCACTTCAACAGATTTACAGCTGATACTATGCTGCTCTGCCATAACAAATACTTGTCTGGGAACCTAAAAACAATAGCCTATTTTGCAGTCTACTTCAAATGAACAGACATCAAGATTTTCACTTTAGATTGTGGCATACTACCGGTAAATTTATAAACATACACAACTAGCCCACGCTGTTCAATTGCATACAGTCAGCTTTAAATACAAGGGTTTCAAGCAAATAGTATTTGGACTTTTTTCAGTCTTCCTCATCTCTGCCTTGCTACCTGACACCATGTTTTAATGCCCTTTATTGATTCTCACAGTCATTTCCATTCCATCTTCACATCATTCGTTCACATAATCCGTTGACCCTTTCCTATCTTTTCTAACCCTACCGGTCCCCTCCTCTCTTCTGTCCTCTTATTGTTTTCAGCCCAGGCAAATGATGTGGTCAGGGCCAGCAAGGCGTGTCCCTGCTGCTAAAAATATGTTTGCCGATAACACACACCGCCCAGTGTAACACATGCATAGGTGCACATCATGGATATACTTACTGTACAACATGCCTCATAATATCACACACACAGTCCCATACATACACGTTTGTGTTGTTAATGTGTACTACTTCCACACAAACACCTCTACAATAAAAGCACATAACACCACTACACCTTGCCTGTTTCCCCGAGTCCACTGCATTATGGCTGGACACCAGATACATACACACACACACACACACACACACACACACACACACACACACACACACACACACACACACACACACACACACACACACACACACACACACACACACACACACACACACACACACACACACACACACACACACACACACACACACACACACAATATATTCAATAAACAGGGCATACTTTAAAGATGTCTCACATGGGAGTCATGATCATGATGACGTTTATCGGTCCAATGAACAGCAGTGGCTGATGAGGTATCTATCTACATATGGTATATGTTATGGGGCTCTACGTTCTTACATTGATAACTCAGACAGGAAGCAGGAAGTCCCTCAATGACCTACTTCCTGCTGCTTAAGCGCAGCACAATGACTGCAATGTAAAGCGGCCAACACGTTTCTCATTATACTTCTTAGAACTGACATACTGTATGTCTGGAATAAACAACCAACAATCAACCATTAGTATAGTATAATGAGTCAGTATAATGATCAGCTCTTAGATCAGTAAACATTCACCTAAATTAGAGTTAATAGTTGTTTTGTCAAACTGCAATGGATCCAATAGAGTTTTGCTGAAACACTTTTAATACTTTCCACTGGCTTAATATTGTTTTAACCATACACATACATCAATGAATTATACATACATCAATGAATTATATGTTGTTTGTTGTATTTAAAAAAAAATTAAATGCATCGTGCCAGGGATTGGAGAGGTTAGTGCCCGTCAAAAATATAACAGAGCTGCCTGTACATATTTGTGCATAACAGTGAAAGAGAGTTCAAGATGTCGACAAACATTCAGCTCACCAAATTGACATACTGTATGTATAGCACAGAAAATACTCAAGAGTTGGTGGGATGGGGTAAAGGTTCTGTTTTGAAAGTTTGGAACCTGCTCAGTTGCAACAAACTACTGTAGCACTTGAGGTGATGAACCCAAGGAGGGCGAGGCTCTCCCACTCGATTAACTCACACAAGGCTTACACAAGGCATTCCTACAATAATATACAGGAAAAAACATGGCATAATTTGGACAAAGACTGAATGATGATTAATCACGATTAATACATGTTTGAGCTGTGATTTAACTGGTTACGCTTTGTATAATATGTCAGCCAATTAAGAACTTGCATTAAAATAGCATCCATAGTATAAGCATTTTGATGTGTCGTGCTGTGAGCTTGTAGAGCATGTTCACTAGTTGGGGTCCCGGGGAGCCATCAAATATCTCTTTTGGCTCAAGCTAAAGTGTTTGAGAACCACAAGTGTTCTTTAAGGATTACTGTATATATGTAAATATATTTATTGCAGTCTTTTTAATTACTTTTATTAGGATTAAAGGCTTTTATTAGGATTAAAGTCCAGGGATTAATTGAAGAGGCTAATTGCAGCCTCTGTTGGCGTATTTTTTATGTAAATATCATGACCAATTGCAATGAAATACTAAACGATGAACATCAACCATTATGGTATGTGAAAAAAAAAAAAAAAAAAAAATTAAAGCGTTGATGTTGCCAAAAAGCAACACTGGGCCTTCTAATGAACAACTTTACTGCTGCAAATTTACTACAGCTTTCGCCTATACAGGCTTCACCTTTGCAAAAAGCTGGTCTAGTAGCCCAGTGCACAACCGTCTGCTCTGGGATCTGACCCTGCCCACAGAACTCTGGTTGGATGATCGGCTTGACGGACAGAAGGGTTCCACCAATCCCCCACAGTGATGATCTGACCCCGCCCAAACACATTCCTTTCATGTCCTAGAGTATATGAATAAATGAAAAAATAATGCATGAATGAGTGAAGGTCTACTTATAATAAATAAACAGCATGCACACTGAGGGCTCAAATGCCGAAATGATGCCTTTATTGCACCATCAAGGTGCCTGACGAGCACAATGCTCTTCCTCAGTCTTGTGCTGTCATCAAAGGAGTAACTTTAGAGGTTTGACTTGGACACTGGGTGGCATGGCACCAAAAATCTATGTTTATGTGTTCTATTTTGTCCCTATTTCTTGTGCTTGTGTTGTGTGATGCATCGTCCATGCCACTGACTGTATCTGCCATGGTCAAGTTGTCTCCTTTCATTTTCTGGCTAGCTGGATAAATGTGGGTGACTCTGTGTCAAACTACTGGGCCATAATAAAGTTAAATTATGTAATGATAATAATGTTAAATACACAAGAAAGTGGAAAATTATTATTTTAAATCTGTCAACAGAATATTCCTTGTGTTAAACAATTGACGAGGCAAACTTTGGCGAGTTAATGTTGCACATAAAATTGTTTAAAAATAACAGGGGCTCTAGTTAGTAGTACCAGTAATAACAGATTACCTGAGACTGGCCACTTGACACTGTGGCCTCGCCTCCTGAGCTCCTCTGCAACGTTTTGGTCCACACCGTCCTCCAGGTGGACCAACACCTGGTCATCTACACACACAAGGTGAACAATCAGTCAGACCCAACACCTGGTCATCTACACACACAAGGTGAACAATCAGTCAGACCAACACTTGGTCATCTACACACACAAGGTGAACAATCAGTCAGACCAACACATGGTCATCTACACACACAAGGTGAACAGTCAGTTAAACTCCCGAGAATGTATTTGGACAGTGCATATTAATTAACATTAATGATAATGCACATGACAATGCAATGACAATATGCCAGATTAGGAAATATGCAAATGTCCATCTGCAATACATCAAAAGAAAAGGAGAAATAAAAGCAAAACAGGCAGACAGTAGAATAAATTCCGCTAGATAACAAGCATAAAAAGGGGAAAAGAATAAGGTAGGATTTTTTAAAGTGGCGATTTAGGGCAGGAGCCAGGCTAAGGCAATATAGATTTGTAATCAGTACCTTCTGAATAAAGTACAGAATTGCTTTCGAGTAATTCAGGATTCACTGTCAAAGTGCACTATAGACGGTTTTAAAATACATGGTCACAGGTTTGGTTGTGGAAAGTTTTCTTAGATTGAGATGAAATTCCTTTACGAATTAAATGAAGGACAGACTCTTACAACTGCCTGCATCTCACAAGAAACATATTTAAATTGTTTGTGCTTTTGTATACCTGTGGTTTCATAGTGTACATAGACTCTTGGTGCATCAAGAGCTTCTTGAGGGTTCATTCCAAACTCCAGCATGTTAAGCAACACCTGTATACAAAAGAAAGGACTACTAAAATCTTTGGAAAAAAGAAGTCACCCGATCCATTCTGTGTAAGAAAGTAAAGTAAAAATAAACAATATCACAGAACAAGAACAAGGTTCACAGAACAAGGTTCTCCACTGGGTTATTTTATTCAGGCACGAGGCACCTCCGAGTGGGCCGCAAGGTGAGTGAGTAGCCGTAGCAATATATGTTGGAATCTATTTATAACAACTATTCTATTTCCACATAAGATTTAACCCTGTTAAATATTATGTGGATCTTATGTGGGGGGGGCATACCTGCACATGTCCCTGAGGCTGCATGAAACCTCCCATAACCCCTAGTGCAGCGAGGAGGCGGGGCTTGTGTGACTTGGGGACGGAGTCAGTAAGGAGGGCAGCCATAATAGTATGGTAGGGCCGCTTCCCACCAGCAATACAGTTACTATGGTCACGGCGCAAAGTGAAGTTTTTGCCACGATTCTGCAAGAGATGAGGACAGAAAGGCAGTCAAAGATGAAGATTGTTAGAGGCATTATAATGTTATTATACTCCTCTATAAAATCTCTATAAAATACTACTCAAACTAGAGCTGCTTCTTTGGGTTAGAACCTGCTGCAGTAGTGTCCGTTGAGAGTTTAACTGGGATGCTGAAGTCTCTGACACAGCAATGTCTGGATTACCATGCTAGATACTGTACCATTTGATGTATTTTACTTTAAGAGAGTATTTCAGACCTGTAGAGAGAAGCCACAGTCGTATGGCACCAGACCCGTTCCAAAGCTCATGTAGAGACTGTTAACGAATGAACACGCGTTTCCTTGGCTGTCGATCACACAGAAATAGACCGTGTCACTTCCTGTCACCAAACCAGGTTCCACCCCTTCCATAGCTCTGTCAAAATACACAGGCAAAGATATCAGATATACTTTATCCTCAAAGGAGGATTTAATTATATATGCAATGACCTGTCAGTTTTGAGCATAGCAAACGACAGCTTTATCTATACTTTAAAAAAATATATATAAATCTGGCATACAACCAAACACCACTTGTTGTCAAGTACAAAACCCATAATAAATATGGTATAGATATCAAACAGCCAGCTTGAAGCCACTGCAAAAGAAACATTGGATTGGACTGGGATTAGTTGCTGTTTTCCACAAGAGATATGCTTGTACAGTATGTGTTGCTGTTGCACTGCAATAGAGCTAGGTGACATTTAACCCCAGAAATCTGTCTAAGGTGATTATACTTTTTTTTTCTTAACAAGAACAGAACTAAGAGTATGAACGTATGCATGTGTGTGTGTCGGCTTGCATGTGAGACCAACAGTATTTTATAGTTTTATGTCTGTGTGTGTTTGTCTTTCTCCCAGAAGCAACACAAGTTCAAAGTCTACAGTAATAGTGCCTCAATAAACTCATTGTTGCCAAACCACGCACGCACGCACGCACACAAGGTACAGACACAGCAGGCAGACAGTTTGGGTGTGACAAGGCATAAAAGGCCAGATGTCGATGGGAAGATGATAGAAAAGTGTCAATAATTCAATGAATCTTCTTGAGCAAGAAGAGACATTCCTGCTGTCAATGCGCACATGCACACAGACACATGCATGAACGCACACGTACCTGTCCATGTTGATTCTCTTGGCTCGCTGACAGCTGTAGTCCTTGTCCAATAGCTTTTCCAGAGGGATGGTCACATGCTCTGGATCGCTGAGGTTATGCCGTGTGTCTGTAGTTCCCAAACGGATAGCTTCTACCAGGATGTGGATGTAATCAGAGCTGTTGTGGCCTAGAGCTTTGTGTACATACAGACACACACATGGTACATGTCATGGATGCGGGTGTGAACGCACACACGGTACATGGATGCGGGTGTGCGTGCGTGCACGCACACACACGCACACACGCACACACACACACACACACACACACACACACACACACACACACACACACACACACACACACACACACACACACACACACACACACACACACACACACTTATTTTTGCAAATCGTCCTCAATAATCTTTAATGCAATTCTGTCTTTATCACAATTTCTCACTATTTGTCACTGCCTATCTTACAAGAAAGTTCTAACTATATAAAGAGATCAAAAACATGTTGGCAAGAACATCTACACTTGTTCTCTCAAGTCTTGGATACATTTAATTTTGCATTCCTTAGTTGCATGGCACAAGCTTTCTGGTTTTCCACACCGTTTTTTTTTTTTTTTATATATATTGTTACTACCTTTAAGCGGGAAATTCTCCAGGATGTTAAGCATCAAGAGGGCAGCCAATCCCTGACTGTTGGGAGGTGGCTCCCACAGACGTACGCCCTGAATCCACCAGAGAATGAGTCACATTTTGTATTCTTGGAACATAAGAGTATTGGAATGTGGCTCCTGTGTGTCTAAGGACCTCACCTTATACTCAACGCTGATGGGCGTCATCATTTCACTGTCATGACTTTTGAGATCGTCCAGTGTCATGACTCCTCCATTCTGGCCGATGACATCAACAATGGCCTGTGCCACTCTGCCCTGGTAAAAAGCCGTCTTACCATGCTTACCAAGCTCCTGTCAACACATTCACAAGTCAACTCTTTAATTATGATACAAATGATACAAAGCTACGTTACCCCTGGAGATTTGGTGGATAACCAATCAATCAAACTAAACTGGCACACAAGTGGAACAACAGCAGTAATGTTCCTGCCCACCACTGTGGAGACTAATCGTCTTGGCTAGCTGTTCCAACAAGCCTGTTTGGGGTAAGGAAGCTGGGTGGCAGCACTTGGATCTGTTCAGTGCAAATATGCTTTGGGAAGTGACCTGCTCGTCTACACAGCCTCCCCAAACTAACTAACCAGTAGGGGTCAGCAGTGACAACCCACTACAGTGCAAAGGTTTGATTGATTGAAGTTTTTATTTCACATTATGCAGAATGGGTGCATTTCATACAAAAGCACAAGTCAATACAAGAACCATGGATGATCCATGATAATGCATTACACGTATTTACAAGTGTGGGGGTTCAGCCAGCTGTCACATGATCCTGATCACACAGCATTACACAGTCACAGACCTCTACTGTACTTGCACTTTGCAAGCCAGGCAGCAGACCCATTCACAGCATTATCTCAGGGTGACACAAACGCCTATATACAGTAGTCTTGTAATTAAAATAGAAATAAAAGTAGTGTTGACACAATGACAAGTCATTAAACGTGTCTCTTATATCTAAGTGGCAGTAGATTTTGGTTGTAGCCAAATACCGTGACAGTTGTTATGATGCCGGCAAGCACTGCAAAGATTAGTAAACAAGATGAGGTTTAAACGCAAGCTTTTAGCCAAAATTCACAGGGCACTCAGACCCCCCCCCCCCCCCCCCCCCCCCCCCCACACACACACACACACCTGTATGTACAAGTTACACAATAAGTATTTGTTTGCTCCGCTATGATGTATGACAACAGAAGCAGGGCAATGTTGAATTTTAACAACTTGATAGTAGATAAAAGTGTAAGAAATGTGAAAGATCTGTCACATGTCTGGCACAGGAACACATTCACACAACAGAAAGGCTGTGTAGGTGGGAGACTGTAGAGTCATGACTGAGGAATGGCCTTATGGTGCCATGGAAACCATCCATCAATATAAGCCTAAGGTCACCACTATTGTTTCATTGTTTCTGGATATGCGTGTGTGTGTGTGTGTGTGTGTGTGTGTGTGTGTGTGTGTGTGTGTGTGTGTGTGTGTGTGTGTGTGTGTGTGTGTCGTGCGTGCATGTGTTGGTGGTAGTGCTAGAGGAGGAGGGGGTTTTATGGACGCACTAATGCCTAACCTTGTTAGTATCAGTAGAGTAAAGGTGCGCCTCGATCAATACTTGGCAGATCAATAGAGAACACATTCACCTACATAACCTGGTAGTGACAGAAATAGTGATCCTGCCCACCTGCCACACACACACACACACACATACAGACGAACAGACACAAGGTGGTCATAGGCTTACACACAGACGTTCCATTGAAGCCTCGCGGACAGGAAAGCATAACATGGACATAGCCCTGAATATCACTATGACGACATTCAAACATACAGTACAATGACCAGACAACTGGGCAGAGAGAGGAGTGCCACTCCAGCAGGGCCGGATTAACCATGTATGGCTCCGGTGGTTACAAAAAAAGGTTTGATGCCTCTCAAGATGGAATTTCATTAGTGGGGTGGGTGGTTTGGGGATGGCTGCAGCTGAAAGTGTTTGCTTAAGAGCGGGGTGAAGGGTGCCGGGTGCTGCCAGCAAATTTAGCACAATTTAGCACTATTTCAGCAGGCCCAGGAGCCCCTGGTGCCCCTCCGAGCTTGGTGACCTGCTGGTCTGCAGTACCTAAAGCCAGGCCTGCATTCTAGTGCCTCCCCTCACTTTTATCTTTTTCCATTCTGTTCATGCTCTTCCTTCCTTCTCCTCAGTTCAGTCTCCAATGGTCTCACCAACAACTCCCTCTCGTGCTTCTCATTCATTACATCCTCTCATACGACCATTAGCTCACTTATAATTATTTTAACTTTTTCTCCCAAATTTCATTATGTCATTCATGAAATGTTTTGTTTTTAGACTTTAAAGTAGTACCTTCAGGGTGCGCGCCAGGCCAGGATTTCTGAATACTTGTCCATGATTTGGTGCCTTGCCATTAATCAGCAGGTCTCCCCCCAGCTCCTTCCCAGCATGCCGCAGGGCAGCAACGCCCCGAGCCCAGTGATGAGCAGTCACCTCGTGCACAGGAAACCCCACCTCTGCCAGCTCCACCGCCCCACTCAGCACTTCCTGCAGGGAGAGCTGGGGAAACAGGAAGAGGAAACACACATCACACAATGAGCTCATATAGGAAGCCTGAATGAGCAGGAAGTGTGTCAGTTGGACAGTAAACGTGGATATTAAGTCACAGAGGCTGTGTTCGAATTCATAGGGTTGTTCCCTACTCCCCATGTGGGGCCCAAGAGTTGGTGGATAGTGATGATTTCGGACAGGATTCCATATATGGTGAACACTGAGACTGTTGGTAGAGGGCGCTATAGACCCGTGGGTAATGTGCTTTTTACAAAGTATTTGCGTTCCAATATAAGAACTGATGGAAGAATAAACACATCACCCTGTGTGTTTCATTCATATGAATAAAAAGTACTTTTGTACATGCTGTTTTCAATATAGACTTGATTCTGAGATTATTCTGACTGACACAAAACCACCATAGTACAGAAATGAATGATAACAGATATAAGAGCTTAATGATTATGCCAAGTGATATTATTTAAATCCCAACCGCTAATACAGGAGGAGGTTGAAAACTGATGAACTGAGAGTGGTGATAGCGGCAGTCCATAGAAGCATTCGAAATTTGTGGGAGGCAACCAGACTGGCCATGTGAGTCTATGATAGCAGGTAAAAACAATGTGAGAGTGTAGGAGAAAGCTGTAAGAGTGAGTATGAGTAATTTGAGTATGAGTAAATTTATTTATTTGTTTATTTTAGTGGGTAGTAGACTAACAAGTAATGGGGAGAGAGATGGGTATTGACATCCAACAATTTCTAGTACAGGGGGGAAGGGGGAAAACTCCAATAAGCCACTCCATATTTTCAACATCAACATTGTTATTACTAAATTGTTAATGTTAAGTTATTGTGTTTGTTTTATGTGAATATGTGGCTATCTAGAGTGTTGCATTAATGCATATACAGTACATACACAAGGGCACAAACAAACAAAAAGTTACGCCAATAAAATGGTCAAAAACACCTTGCATTACCTTCTGACTACCAAACAGTTGGACAGTATCACACCAGCATGCAGGTGCTCCTGGTACTGTGATGTTTAAGGCATCGAATGCTGGGGGAGGGGCCTCAGCACTGTAACCACGCCCCTCCAGGAAGTCCAGCGTCTGGGCTCTAGGAGAACGTCCACTGAGAGAGATGGAGCCGGGAGGAGTGAGAATGGAAGTCAGAGAGAGAGAGATCAACGTCAGTGCAGGAACATGCAGAACCTCCTGACCCCCTCCAGTGCAAATCAGAACCCTCTTAAGCGAGTGTTGCTGTATTATACTGGTTCTGTACTGTACTCAGTGTACTGTTCCACCCTCCTGTGTGTGTGTGTGTGTGTGTGTGTGTGTGTGTGTGTGTGTGTGTGCGCGCGCGCACGCGCGCGCAACAGTGCCATGCAGTGGTATTGCCGTGGTATTTTTTTGGTTATACACAGAGAATAACATACACAAGGACAGGTCTCCAACAGGTCAGGTCAGGGTTTGGACTCCTGGTGGCTATAATAGGCCCTAGTGACGTTTGTGAAAGATTCCACGTAACTTGCCTGCTGAGTTCATGCTTTTTGATGTTTTTTTTTTAAACAGGCCAAAACTACAAACTTTGAAAGCCAAATATAGGCAAATAGGGTGGAATATGAAATATTGGACATTCTGTATCCGATTTGAGCACATGACTATAGAGATACTGAGTTACGATTTGCAGGATTTTGGGACAGAATCTGGAGGAGTAACATGAAATAATGTGTTTTACAAATATCGGCCTTCTGTTCTCAATGTGTGTGGACTACACAAATAAACAGATAGTTAACAGTTTGACTCGAAGAGACAGACGGAGGCAGAGTAAAGTTGAACTGTCTTTTACTTGTCCCAAAGTCAGGTGATGAGCCAAATACTGTAAAACTGTAACAAACAAATCACAAAAGGAAATACTCAATATACAATACATATTCACACAAACAAACAAAAGCATGAAATATAATATAGCCAACAAACAGTGTTATATCACTTTTAAATGACAAGCAATGAGCATGAACTGTATATAGCCATAATATAGTTATATTGTTTTTAACCTGGTTTTAAAGTACTGTGCTTCACTGTGATGAATTAGAAATAATCATGTAAAGGTAACACTGTCCCTTTTTAGTCAAACATGAAATAACACTCCAATCATTTAGAAAAGCAACATGAATTATAGTTGCAAACCCACAACCCTGAAATGCTGCGACATATGCACTAATGCACAGAAAAGAAAGCAGGCCTAAACCGAGTGCCAAACAAACATTCTACTACTGGGATGAATTCAAAACGAAACAAATGTCTGCAAATTCCCACAAATGTGACAGAAATTAACACGACAGTATACAAACAAATTACTTACAGACGATACTTTCAGAAGATACTCAGAAGAAAGTGTTGAAGAGTACCGTCTTAACAGCCTGCACACCGCATGGTCTGTCGATTGTTTGTGATACACAGAATATGGTTCAAAAGAAAATAGTGACCGCTAGAGGGTGCCAAATCACACAATAAAAGGCATAGTTCTGTACAGAACATGACACTCCCCGCCTGGTATTATTATTTAATGCCACTAACTAAACAATAAAAGAAAAACATGTTAAACATTTCTATGCTTAACTTAAAGAATGGGGAGGTCACTTTGAGTTCAGTCTCTTGGCTGTCATAAGGAGGACTATCTCAGAGACAGGCCGCAGAAAAGTCTTCGCTGACCCCGATCTTGTCACCTTGAGCTCGATCTTCCTGACCTTCCCGTCGTCGCCAGGAAACGTCTTTGTGACTAGAGCGAGGGGCCACTCGTTCCGCTGCACCTGGCTGTCCTTCATCAAGACCAGGTCACCTTCTTGAATGTTCGGCCGGTCGTCCTGCCACTTGCTGCGGCTTTGGAGTGTGGACAGGTACTCTCTCCTCCATCTACTCCAGAAGACATTAGCAAGGTGTTGTACCTGTCTCCACTGCTGGCGGTGGAGGTCGGTGCTGTCGAATGTCCCTGGAGGCGGCAGAGGGGTGCACACCTTCTGCGTGAGGATCGTAGCCGGCGTCAAAAGGAAGGGATGCTCTGGGTCTGAAGAGATTGGAGTAAGAGGCCTGGCATTGATGATCGCTGTCACTTCTGCCATCAAGGTAGACAACACCTCGTGAGTGAGATGTGAGGGACTGACTTGCTGAAACATGGCGTCAAGTATCCTCCTGGAGACTCCGATCATCCGCTCCCAGGCACCTCCCATGTGTGAGGAGTGGGGTGGATTAAATATCCATGTGCAGCCTTCTTCGCCTAAGTACTTTCTGACATTAGGCTCTTCAGGATCCGTGAGAAGTATATCCAATTCCTTACATGCGCCTGTGAAATTGGTACCACAGTCTGAGCGGATTTGCTTCACAGGTCCTCGCAATGCAAAGAAGCGTCGTAGTGAGTTGATGAAACTCGAAGCGTCCATAGACTCGATGAGTTCTATGTGCACAGCGCGTGTGTTCAAACAGGTAAACAAGACAGCCCACCTTTTGCTGTTGGCCTGACCTCCACGGGTTCTTCTTGTGACGATAGACCAAGGACCAAATACGTCAAGTCCAATGTAGCTGAAAGGTGGCTCCGTGCTCAGCCGGTCAGGCGGTAGATCAGCCATCTTCTGCTCTGCTGCTCTGCCACGAAGTTTGTTGCATGTGACGCATTGACGGAGGATGCTGTTGACGCTCTTCTTAGCTCCGATGATCCAGTATCCTGCTGAGCGGATAGAACCTTCCGTGAACACGCGGCCCTGGTGTTTGACCTTTTCGTGGTAGTGCTGAACGATGAGTGAGCTGATGTGGCTGCAGCCTGGGATGATGATGGGGAACTTCTCTCCCGTGTCAAGTGTCGAATGCTTGAGTCTACCTCCTATCCTCAGGAGGCCATCTTCGTCGACATATGGGTTGAGTTTTCTGAGAGGACTATGCTTTGGAATGTCTTTTCCAGAAGTCAAGCAGGTGAACTCTTCACTGTACTTCTCTCTTTGGACACACCTGACGATGAGAGCTTGTGCCTGTGAAAGTTCATCTGCTGTTCGAGGCTTGGTGCAACGATGCCAACCACTGCATGTGGTGGAGTTGTCACCTGTAACATTCTGAGTGATGTGGGTCAGAAATGCCATGGCTCGTACCAAAGTCTTCCAGGTGGAGAACCGCTCAAAGCGGTGTGATCCCAGTCCGGCTGGTGTCGCAGAAATGGCAGTCACATGAGAACGCACTTCAACGTCAGAGTCGGGATCGACGAGGTCGTGGGACTCCTCCTCGAAGGCTGGTGCTCCCTCAGGTTGAGACAGGAAGGCAGGTCCTGTAAGCCAAGTTGTGCTGGCCAGTTCTGCTGCAGGCACTGAACGACTGCCATGGTCTGCTGGATTCTGAGTGGTGCAGACATAATGCCACTGCTCAGGTCTGGAAGATTTCTTGATACGTTGCACTCTGTTGCAGACGTACACATGGAAGCGTCTGGTTTGGTTGTATATGTAGCCTAATACAACTCTACTATCTGTGTAGAACTCCACTGCGTCCACACTGATGTCCAATTCACTCTCCAACAGTTCAGCCATTTCCACTGCTAACACAGCGGCACTCAGCTCCAATCTCGGGATGGTGTGCGCTGCTGGAGGAGTGAGCTTCGCCTTTCCGAGGACAAATCCAACGTGACACTCTCCGTCACAGTCGATTACCTTGAGATAGGCTACTGCAGCAACTGCTTTCACAGAGGCGTCGGAGAATATGTGCAGCTCCTTCCGCTTTGCAGTGGTGAGGGTAGTAGTGGTGTAAGCCCTGGGGATCCTGAGTTCTTTCAGGTCTTGTAGAGAGTCTTTCCAAGTTCTCCACTCGTCTTCTCTTTCACTAGGGAGAGGGCTGTCCCAGTCGAGAGCCTCGGTGGTGGTGAACTCTCTCAGAAGGTATTTTCCTTGAATGGTGATGGGTGAGACGAAACCCAGAGGATCGAAGATACTGTTTACTACGGACAGGACACCTCTGCGCGTGAAGGGTTTGTCTGTCTCCACCACGTTGTAAGTGAAGATGTCACTTCTGAGTTCCCAGGTGAGCCCCAAACTTCGTTGGATGAGCGCCGAATTGTCGTCGAAGTCCAGAGTCGTCATGCCCTTGGCGTGGTCTTCCGCAGGAAAAGCTTCCAGAACTTCACGGCAGTTTGAAGCGATTTTGTGGAGCCTTAGGTTGGAGTTAGCGAGCATGTCTTGTGCGCTCTTGAGCAGCTGGATAGCTTCTGCGACTGAGGGCAGCGATAAGAGTCCATCATCGACGTAGAAGTTGCGTGATATGAAGTGGTTGGCATCCATGCCGTATTCCTCAACTTCATGTAGTGCTGCACGATGAAGACCATAGATGGCAACTGCTGGCGACGGGCTGTTGCCGAACACGTGCACCTTCATCCGGTACTCGATGATGTCTTGGCTGGGGTCGTTCTCCCTGAACCACAGGAACCGGAGAAAGTCTCGGTTGTCTTCTCTGACCACGAAGCTGTGAAACATCTGCTCGATATCTGCTATGATGGCTACCCTTTCTCGTCTGAAGCGTAGCAGGACACCGAGCAAACTGTTGTTCAAATCCGGACCAGTGAGGAGTACATCGTTCAGGGAGATGCCGTGATGTTGGGCGCTGGAATCGAAGACGACTCTTATTTTGCCGGGCTTTTGAGGGTGATAGATGCCGAAGAATGGCAAGTACCAGCACTCGTCTCCTTCCTGCAGTGGTGGTGCAACTTCAGCATGGTCACGATCGAAGATCTCTTGCATGAAGGTTAGGAAGTGAGCCTTCATCTCGGGCTTCCTCTCTAGAGTGCGGCAGAGAGAAGTGAGACGGCTCAGAGCCTGAGCTCGGTTGTTGGGGAGTCTGCGTCGAGGGGTTCGGAATGGAAGTGGCGCCACCCAGCTATTGGTGTCGTCCATGAACACCTCTTTGTCCATTAACTGCAGGAAGAGTCTGTCTTCGATGGAGAGGCCCACTCTCTCGTCGTCTTTGGTTCTTTCGAAGATGGTGCTGCCTAGATCGCAATCATTGGTGACGGATGAGGAAGAAGGAAGGCGAGAAGCAGCAACAGTCTGTGCGTTGGTACTGAACCTTTCCTTGACGTGGAGCTGATTTGGGCACGGAGTGAAGAGCGATGGGCGTCCGTTTTCTAGCACATTAGTGCGGAAAGAAGTAACCTCTGCTGATCTGTGGGCTGCTCCCAAGCAGACGTCGCCTATAACAACCCACCCCAGGTCCAGTCTCTGGGCGTAGGGGGCGTTGTGAGGGCCGTTGCGCAACTCTCGCACCTTGTGCACCTGAAGAACATCACGTCCCAGAAGGAGCAGAATCTGAGCTTCTGGGTCCAGGCGTGGGATTTTGTGAGCAATCGATTGTAGGTGGGCGTGATGTTGTGCAGCCTCTGGGGTTGGAATCTCAGATCGATCGTCTGGCATGTGATTACACTCGATAAGTGTGGGGAGCATCACACTAACCGATCCATCCAAGGACTCCACGGTGAACCCTGTAGCTCTCCTCCCAGATGTCTCTGTGATGCCGGAACATGTACGGAGAGTGTATGGAGATTCTGACCCATCAAGCTTGAAAAGGTCAAAGAATTCTGACCTGGCCATCGATCTATTGCTCTGGTCATCCAGAATGACGTAGACCCTTGCTGCTTGGTCTGGGTGAGCTTTGGGGTAGACCTTTGCCAGGCAAATCTTGGAACAGGATCTGGGGCTGAGACCTCCACTACAGACTTCGGTGCATTTCGAGGTGACTGACGGCTGACCTGACTCGCCTTCATCCTCCCCGCCATGCTCTGCAGTGGTCGCTGTACTCCAGGGGGCTGGCCCAGGATGAAGTGCTGCCACATGTCTGTCGCTGTCGCATTCTTTGCATTTCACCTCTGCATTGCAGTCTTTGGCCAGGTGAGTAGTAGAGGCACAACACTTGAAACAGACACCATTCTCTTTCAAGTACTTGACACGGTCTCCATGTGCCATGCTTCGGAAACCCCTACATTTTTTCAAGGAATGGGGCTTCTTGTGGATAGGGCACTGTCTATTTATGTCGCAGAGTACTGCATCGCTGGATGCTGCATCACTCTGTGCTTTCCCTGACTGAGGAGCAGTGTGTTTTGTAGCCACTTCGGTCTTGTGGATGGAGACATGTCCTTTCGCATTCCCTGTAGATTTCCCTGTCTCTGGTCTCGATGAACCCGTGAAGGATCTGTGGGAGCTACTTGGACCTGAAGAGGCACTTGAAAGGGTGAAGCTTGGGTCATTTCTCTTGCGTGCCTCGGTACAGATAAAGGTAGCGAAATATGAAAATGGAGGAAACTGGACGTGGTGCATCTCCTTGTACAGCGAGCCTTGGTTCATCCATTTTTCTTGAAGATTGTAGGGCAGTTTTTCGACGATGGGTTGAATGCCCCTGGCAGAGTCCAGAACTGCAAGCCCCGTTAGGTAGCCGCCCTTTTTTGCAGAATCCAGCTCCCTAAGTAAATCTCCTAGTTCTCTTAGCTTTTGTGGATCTTTTTGATTGATTTTAGGCATTTTATCCAATTTATCAAAGAGGGCCTTTTCAATAACTTCAGAAGCACCGTAACACTCTTCTAGACGGTCCCAGGCCATCTCAAGCCCTGCTGCAGGGTCATCCACATGCACAGCACGGATTCTCATGACCTGTTCTGAAGATTGGGTTCCTAGCCATTTGGTTAACAGATCAAGCTCCTCACTCGCTGTCAGGTTCAGTCCTCCTGTCGCGTTCCTGAATGAGGACTTCCACGCCCAAAAGTTGTCTGGGCGGTCGTTGAACTTGATGAACCCTGAGCTCACAAGTTCCCGGCGTACTAAGTACCTTGCCATTTCACTCATCCCGGACGTATCTGCTGGTGGAGAGACAGGTGAAGGGGATGGGGCGTGAGCGGCAAAGGGAGTATTCTGGGTGTGTATGAAGCCTCTACGCTGCTGTACATCTGCACGTAAGTCACATGTGTAATGTGAGGAACGAGGATCAGGGAATGTGGGCTTCATGATAGAGGGATGGCCTGTACGTGGTTTTACGCTTTGGGAGACATTGTTCATAGTGGCCTGTTGGTGACCGGCAGGTGCTGCTCCGCCCAGCTGCCGTGCTGCACTGTGTGTGCTGTAGTCACAATCAGGTCTGGAGTCGGCATGTCTTTGTATGGTAGGTGAGTTCGTTCCTTGGCGTATGTTTGACAGGACATCTTCTTGTGGTTGACTTTGAAAGAGTGATGGTTGGAGTGATGGTGAGTATGGTTGGAGCTCTGGAGGTTCACCTTCTACAGGAGGGTGCTGTGTAAGGTCTATGTGAGTCGGAGGGAGCTCAGAGTGCTGCTGAACATAAGCCTGCGTACGTTCCCTCGCTGTCTGGGAAGTGTCCTCCATGTCCCTCACTCCATTCTCAGCATCCGCTGCTGCCTCTAAAACCTCAGCCTCTGCTGAAGCTGCTGCAATCTCTCTTTCGTGCTGTAGTGTTAATAACTGAGCAGCAATATGAGCCTCTTTAAGTGATGTTTCAGCTGCCGCCTGCGCTGACTGTATCTTGAGGTCGATTTCTCTCTGAGCGAATGTAGCCTTCACTTTAGCAGCTTCAAGTTTAGCTCGCGCCCTGGCTGCGGCGCTGGATGTGGAACATCTGCTTGCACTGGAACGGACAGATTTACTGTCCTCAGAAGGTGATCGTTCTTCGACTCCCTCTCCTGTAGTCGACATGGTCCCTCAGGGGTAGTGGGGATGTGATGCAGGTCGAAGCTGTAGCGATGCTGTAGTAGTAGTATCTTGTTTTGCTTTCAGCTGAGTCCGCTGTCCATTGCGTCTTTTTACTATTCTGTTCTCAATGTGTGTGGACTACACAAATAAACAGATAGTTAACAGTTTGACTCGAAGAGACAGACGGAGGCAGAGTAAAGTTGAACTGTCTTTTACTTGTCCCAAAGTCAGGTGATGAGCCAAATACTGTAAAACTGTAACAAACAAATCACAAAAGGAAATACTCAATATACAATACATATTCACACAAACAAACAAAAGCATGAAATATAATATAGCCAACAAACAGTGTTATATCACTTTTAAATGACAAGCAATGAGCATGAACTGTATATAGCCATAATATAGTTATATTGTTTTTAACCTGGTTTTAAAGTACTGTGCTTCACTGTGATGAATTAGAAATAATCATGTAAAGGTAACACTGTCCCTTTTTAGTCAAACATGAAATAACACTCCAATCATTTAGAAAAGCAACATGAATTATAGTTGCAAACCACAACCCTGAAATGCTGCGACATATGCACTAATGCACAGAAAAGAAAGCAGGCCTAAACCGAGTGCCAAACAAACATTCTACTACTGGGATGAATTCAAAACGAAACAAATGTCTGCAAATTCCCACAAATGTGACAGAAATTGACATGACAGTATACAAACAAAGTACTTACAGACGATACTTTCAGAAGATACTCAGAAGAAAGTGTTGAAGAGTACCGTCTTAACAGCCTGCACACCGCATGGTCTGTCGATTGTTTGTGATACACACAATATGGTTCAAAAGAAAATAGTGACCGCTAGAGGGTGCCAAATCACACAATAAAAGGCATAGTTCTGTACAGAACATGACAATCGGCCTCCTGGTGGCACTATAAAAAGAAGATGTGAAAAATACAGGTCAAAGGTTCATCCTCGGGAGCTTGCATGCAACATTTCATGCAGACCGGTGAATTTATAGGTAAACATGTGAATAGCTGCCTCATGGTGGCGATATGACAGGCCAGTCTGGAAAATGTGTCAGCAGAGGTTCATCGTTGGCATCCAGGGATTGTGTGTGCAAAGTGTGTCATAGACCAGATTAACGGTACTCGCTACTCAAGATTAGCTGGTAGCAGATGGATGGGCGGACACATGGACAGACAGACAGACACGGGCGGACAGACACTAACGGACGGCCAGGCGGACGTGCAAAACATACAGCCTGGTGGAGACAGGAATACATACAATACGTTACAGACTGGGCTCCAGTTTACATTATTTAGAGAGGATATCTATGTGACATCCTCATCATACCTGGACGTTACAGTATGTGGAATGCCTACTTAGTGGAAAAAGACTAGTCTGATTGTCAGACTCTGAGCTTCAGTTCAGTCAGTGAAATGGGCTGGAAACCACCCTAGCATATTATTAAAAACATTATTACCATATTATCCCAAATATAAGACAAGCCTGGTTATAACACAACCCCCATCATTCAAGATTCATTTGTGTAAAAACTGTAGAAACATTGATTGTCAAATAATAAAGTTCCCAAATATAAGACTACTCATTTTTTAGGATATTTCCATTAGAAAAAACAGCGTCTTATATTCAGGCCAATAGGGTAACTTCACTTTTCCACTCACATAATGCATATGCAATTGTACATAACCTCTATAGAAGTATCACTGAATGTACACTCCTTTGATCTGTAGGTCAAACAATGGACCTGGAAAACCATTAGTTGGAAACAGACTCAATATGATAGAAATCAACAGACAACGTCTCTCTCACCTGCCATTGATTCCAGTAATGTCTCCGGTGTTTCCATTGTAAAACAGGCAGAAGGCATCTCCACCTGGACCCGTGCTCAATGGTTCTGTTACAGACAATGCTGCCGCTATGGCAATCGCTGCATCTGCTGCATTCCCACCACGCTTTAGGATGTCTGCAGGGGCCACACGCACAAGACAACATTAATATTAATCAGTCAAATATCAGTTAATCATTACTTGGACATGAATTTTATACAGAGGTACAGCGAGTGCTAGAACATGGCCTTGTTACATTCAACCATCACTATTACAGTATAATGTATGTACAAATCTACAGCGGGGGGGTGGGGGGGGGTAGCTGTTTTAAGTTAGACTCATGCAGCCATTCATTGCCCACACGACCCTCCACTTCACAATTAATAAACTGACCAAGTTCAAAAACCTAACTTGGGGAATTATTTTCTTCATTGATTACCGTCACCTTTACAACAAGGTCATTCTTGGAATGAGGCACCCCTGCACCCCAGGGGTGACAGTCACAGGTGTGTGCCACCACACAGTCACAGGGGTGTGCCACTATTCAGTCACAGGTGTGTGCCTGGCACCTAAGCAATGGTGCGGTCACTTTTTTTTGTTTATGCTTTGTTTGTGACCCAAAGCAAAGTTGAATTGCCAAAGTTTTTGGCAGTGTTACTCATACCAGGAATGTCCGATCTACACATTTTACATTTATCACCCAACACACACACACACACACACACACACACACACACACACACACACACACACACACACACACACACACACACACACACACACTTGAGAAAACAAAATAATAAAAAAAAAATAATGTAACCAATCAATAGCTTACACAAACATAAGAATTGTTCAAACTGTGTCAATCACTCAGAAATAGACAGTTCTATAAATGTCGGTCTCTCACCCAGTCCGATGCTGGTAGCCAGAGACTGACTGGACGCCGCACAGCCGTGTAAACATACAACAGGTGAACGATGCGAGGAGAACGTCAACTCCGCTGTGTCCATTTTTCCCACTGCGGCCCAGATGAATGAGATGGTACACTTTCACCGTGCTAGTAGATACCTTTTGTATTTACTACTTATAAAGTGTCTAAAGTCCATCTCCAGCTCTAACTGGTAAGTCATTAAAGTCAACCCTGTTGAAGCCTGATAGTAACTTCACTAGTACCCTCGAAGCTCTGCTGCGACTGCATGGGGGATCGAATTCGAAAACATAAATTCCATAGTTTTAGGGATTCGGTATGCATGGTCTGGAAACGGCACAGCTGTTTCCACGAGTACAGTTGTTCTTACACTTCTCGTACATTGTTTTCGCGGTGGACCATAGAGTTGCTGGTTGCAACAAACAGAGCCATTGGAGCGTACTATAATCTATGTCTTGAAAGAACTCTGGCATGACCAGTGAACTTTTGACAACTACAACAACAATTTCGCTGCATTTGTGTGTAGCATATAGACTGCGACGCGGACACGAACCCCCGCGCATTGTTGTGCAACAGTTGTGCCATCACTGTCCTGTTTGTTGATGGACTGGATGTTGTGCAGTAGTGTTCAGTCAATGCTGTGAAGCAGAATTAGCAACATTTAATTAGAAAAGTGTCTTTTACAAGACCACAAGATAGGACGTTTCAGTCTACTCTATACCAACAAAGGTCTAGAGCTTGGTAATAAGTGTCACAGACCATAGAAGTGCTATAGCCTTACTGTTAGGTGACTGCCGTGTGACAGGATGTGTTCAGGTAGTTTTGCGAAGTGCTTGGGAATCAGTCTGATGCCGCTGGCCGTAGTGTGCGCGCTATGTAACATCTTGCTGTTCTTCCCAGCGGGAGACACTGTGGTCAGTGAACACATCACAGATGAGGTGTGGTATTTTGGTGGACTTTTGGGATCTGGTGTTCTGGTGAGTATAGCCTCTGTAACTCTTTTTGTTGTGACGTCACGACACACACGCGCGCGCGAGAGAGAGAGAGAGAGGGTGTGTGTGTGTGTGTGTGTGTGTGTGTGTGTGTGTGTGTGTGTGTGTGTGTGTGTGTGTGTGTGTGTGTGTGTGCGTGCGTGCGTGCGTGTGTCTGTGTGTCAGACACTTGATGCATTTAAATGTTGTTCATATAGCTTATGTTATACATTTTGAAAAAAAAAAATGTATTTTTGACACTGTAAGTGCATTTAGATGTCAATACTTTTACCTCAATAAATATTAACTAGCTATTTCTACAATAATCTCTACTGTTGATACTTCCATCATTCTTGCCTATGTATGTGACAGTAAAATAACCATTTTAACCATTTCATTAATAATGTGTAACCACATACTTTTATTTTACTCTAGTGTTTCAAAATGTCAGTATGTTTACTTCTACTCTTGCGCTATTGCACTATATATATATATATATATATATATATATATATATATATATATATATATATATATATATATATATATATATATATATATATATATATATATATATAGGCGCCAACGTGTGTATGCTTGTGCATTCTTTCACATTCTTTCAGAGAAGGTGCAAGCCATGAGTGGTTTGAGGAATAGCAGCGGATTCCCTGGTTATCGATTCAGAAGCATAGATACACCTGTACTCTAATCCTTCAGTCTCTACTAAACATATGGTAAAACATTAACCATTGTACCTGTGTGTGTGTGTGTGTGTGTGTGTGTGTGTGTGTGTGTGTGTGTGTGTGTGTGTGTGTGTGTGTGTGTGTGTGTGTGTGTGCGTGCGCGCGTGTGTTGGGGGGCAATTTGGTGCATCTGTGTTTGCATGTGCTGATGCAAAACTGAGTGTGTACGAGAGAGAGAGACACTGTGTGGTCATGCCATATCCAAGGTATATGTGGATGTCCATGTCTGTGAAGTGGTGACATCATATGTCTACACCCAACAGGGGTCTATAAAACCTCATCCCTACTTAAACTAACAGCAACAGGATCATTGGGATTGGGATTGACACAGTAGGACTGCAACAGGACAGGGGCATTTAACACAGGATACGATTAATTGCACTTTTATTGTAAAAAGTATAGATAGGTGCAGATTCGCTTCTGATTCAGATTGGATGGAGAGAAACAGCTAGCTCAACAAACTTTGAACAAAAGACAGTGACTATAGTCTATAGGTGTAGCGTAAATACAGAGCGCCAAACCAACAGTTGTGCCATCACTGTCCTGTTTGTTGATGGACTGGATGTTGTGCAGTAGTGTTCAGTCAATGCTGTGAAGCAGAATTAGCAACATTTAATTAGAAAAGTGTCTTTTAGAAGACCACAAGATAGGACGTTTCAGTCAGTCTACTCTATACCAACAAAGGTCTAGAGCTTGGTAATAAGTGTCACAGACCATAGAAGTGCTATAGCCTTACTGTTAGGTGACTGCCGTGTGACAGGATGTGTTCAGGTAGTTTTGCGAAGTGCTTGGGAATCAGTCTGATGCCGCTGGCCGTAGTGTGCGCGCTATGTAACATCTTGCTGTTCTTCCCAGCGGGAGACACTGTGGTCAGTGAACACATCACAGATGAGGTGTGGTATTTTGGTGGACTTTTGGGATCTGGTGTTCTGGTGAGTATAGCCTCTATACTCTTTTTCCTCTATTTTCCCCAAGGCCAGTTTCCTGTCAGTGTGGTTGCCAATTGCCTCTATAGGAAACTGGCCTCGTGGAATTCACTTTTCCACACAAATCGTCCTCTGCAATGTTAAATTGCAGGACACATGAATTACTGTACACATATAAAATATGACATTAGTGTTTAGTGTGTGTGTGTGTGTGTGTGTGTGTGTGTGTGTGTGTGTGTGTGTGTGTGTGTGTGTGTGTGTGTGTGTGTGTGTGTGTGTGTGTGTGTGTGTGTGTGCCAGATGATCTTCCCAGCTCTGGTGTTCCTGGGTCTGAAGAACAACGATTGCTGTGGTTGCTGTGGTAATGAAAGCTGTGGGCGGAGATTTGCTGTGAGCAAAATATTCAAATTATATAATTTCTTTGTTGGTGCTAACTCAAATTCTAACCCATGCAAATCAACGTGTCTTTCCAAAGTGAATTATTTTATATATATAATGATATATGTTATTTGTAAGGTTGTTTGTAAGATCAAAGAAATCAAGTTGAGATGTCTTGGATAAGAAATGTGGTTGATATGACAGGAAATTCCAATGAGTGGGATTCCACATGATCCTCTCACATAAAGCGGCTATTGTACCAGTGCACAAACATAAAAAAGGATCAATACCTCAGGAATGCATGTCATTCCCGCACACACACACACACACACACACACACACACACACGCACGCGTGCACGCACACACACACACACACACACACACACACACACACACACACACACAGGCTGTATTTTGTGACTTTATGATTAAAAGTTATCTTCTCCCTGTTTCACCCTCAATCTTCATCTGTGTGTTCTGCTCCGTCACTTTCTAAACCTTGTTCTTGGTTTTACCATTCTTTCCATTTTTATCCACTTTGCGGCTGGTCTCTGTTTCCAGATGCTGAGCTCCATACTGTTTGCAGGTGTGGGTGTTTTGGGGCAGGTTACTCTGTCATAGTATCTGCTGTGGCCATCAACAAGGGACCAAAGTGTAACATTAATAATGCTACCACCCATGAGGACTGGACCTACCCTTTCATTGACAAGTGAGACCTTATTTTGTTATTATTTTGAGAATATAGAGAGGCCATTTGGGAAATGGTATTTTGCTGGTTCAAAGTGGCTATGAGCAAGACACCACATTTCCCCCCTTTCCTGTATTTGATTACCCCTTTTGGGGCTATTTGCCCTTATTGAGTAAGTTGTCAGAAACAGGGAGATATACAGTATGTGGAGAAGCCAAGGTCGTTGGCATCGGGACTCGATGTGGATTACCTGGCTAGGTGGCTGGACTGCTGGGCCTGCCCGGGACTCCCCCTTATTTAATACTTTATCAATAGCGTTAGAGTAGTCCACAAGAATACATAATGTGCTAAAAGGATAACCCAAAAAAGTCCAAATTGCATTTAGGTCCTGTGTATTCAACTTAGACAAAAGAAAAACAAGGTGTACTGTATCGTTGCTGAAGTGTTGGGAAACACGGCCATACTGTATGCAACCATTATGTCTTCTTGGTGTCTTTATTCAGTACCTACCTGTTTGACCACGACATTTGGTCGAAGTGTGTCGAACCAGCTGGTGTGGTATCCTGGCATCTGTCTTTGTTTGCCGTTCTGCTGGTCATGGGTCTGATCCAGATGGTGCTATGTGCCGTCCAGGTGATAAACGGCCTGCTGGGAGCCCTGTGTGGGGACTGCTGCGGCGGGGTCAGTATACTTAAGATTTACATTTAATGATGTCCAAGCTTCGGTTCATTTGGTTTTATTTGTATTTCGTCAAAATGTATTTGACATAGCATGAATGATGTTGAATGATGGCCGTGTTTAATATCAGTGAAAACAGAGACAAATTAAAATATGATCAATGACTTGATTTGATTTTCAAATAATTCGGTATGTAAAGCAATCCAGTGACACCCTTTGTTTTGTTTTCTGTGAAACTCACCGGTTTTCACTATTCACAGTTAATTCACAATTGCAATTAATTAATTGTATTTTGAAAGTATTTTTTCAAAGCTGTCTATATTTGTCTTTTGTCTTTTAGAGTCCTGATGCAGCCTGAGCAATTCATGTTGTTGTTTCCTATATGTTGGAAGGCTGGAGATACTCTACACTTCGTCTTCCATTCATCCTCAAGTTAATTAGAAGACTTGTTCCTCCTGGATCTCTACTGTTTTTCGATATGTTTTGATATGTATGTCAATTTTAATATCTTCCAATAAGTATCCTATATAAAACATTAGAACTTAAGCTATATCCTCTATTCAAATATTTTGCTGAGTGAGGGACAATTACAAATGAGCCCCACTTTAGTATATTCACGTAGGCTAAAACCTCTAGCAGAATGTTTTACCTGATATCTAGGCTAATTATATTAATTTACTAAATTACTTAACCCCAGCATAATAGCTGTGATTTAGGCTACTTATTTTGATTTAGTCTTAGTCTTTTCAATAACAGATATTTAGTCTTTTAGTCCCATTTAGTCTTCTGAAATTATGTTTTGATAGTCTAGTCTTTGACAAAATATCATAAATGTCTTTTAGTCTTAGTGTTAGTGGTTTAGTCTTAGTCTTTTAGTCTTGGTCTTTACATCTTTTAGTCTTGATACTTTGTAGTTTATATAATTATGCAATACAGATGTGTAGTTTTTAATGAAAGATGACTTGTTATACTTCTTATCTCTCTTCTATCCTCATGTACTTCATGTAGGTTCAAGTGAAAACACACATTTAGTCTTTTAGTATTTTTGAAACACCACTGGAGTTCTGTACACAAAAAACACTCCTTGGGTTAAATTCGGCCATAGCTGGCTTAGCCACTTTGTTTGTGAAGACGACTATGGCCGAGGGGAACAACTATTGACTCTTTTCCCCACCCGCTTCCCCTCTGTTGTGTTTCTTTACCCTTTTACCTCCACTGTGATTTCCTAAATTTGCTATACAGAAGTGATCTACTGTATGTCTCCAAATGTCTTGATAAAATGAACATGGTGGCCCAGAGTGTAAACAAGTAATATAATAATATAAATTACATACAGTATATCAGGTAATTAATTTTGCCCCCTGTCCTCTGTCCCATGGTCTGATCGCCCAAGTCAATATGTAGCCTACTAGTGTTGCATTATTGCCTCCTCGTGGACATTTGTGAATACTACAGCAAGTTCATTGGATTAATTTTGCTCCATGTTTACTAGATTAGATTATCTCACTCACACTCATAGTGCCAAATAAACAGACAAGTTAACTACTACTACACTATGTCTTCATTTTCATTTAAGCAAAAACAAGTATAACGTTTTTGGAGAAAGATCTGAAGGTGTTAATTTGTCTTTGACGCATTCTACAAATGTTCACATTTACAAATAGGCTCATCATTTCTGATATGTTTAAATTAACATGTGGACATTTGAGTAGCTACCAAAATAAGCCAGGTATTTCAGAATCAGTAATGTTTTACCAGCTAGTACAGAGGGCTTGTTTCCACTGTCGCCGTAAATGTGGAACCTTCGTTCAAGATGAAAGTTCCTATGGCGAGTGTGAAAGAGGGGAAGACATTCTTTGCGCACATTATGTTGCAGACTGTCCTAGCGTAAAAGCTTCGGGTTGACCCTGAAGAAAATTACAAAAGATCACACTCTAATTTATGGGTGATCCAACGTGACTTGAAAGTAAGGTAAGAATATCATGTTGTCTCTTCTCAGTCTCAGTCCGTTTTTAACAGTTTTTAATTTCAAATGGCTATAAATGCTGCACTGACGTGAAGTTGCAAATGTTTCTCCTTTCTCTGTGTTGCTTCAACAACATACAGTAGATGTATGGGATTCTTCTAGCTCTGTCCAGAGCTCCACTGATTCTGAGTCTGACTCTGGGACTCAGAAGCAGTGGAGCTCTGTACCAGAGCTTTCTAGGATAGCCACTTCTCCTTCTCCTTTACCAGGGCTGGGGCTGGGGGGTAAGATGTGCTGCTTGGGATTTATACTATTCCGCGGCTGCGTAAATAGGATTGAGTCCATTAATGATTCATGTGTATGTCTTGATCATGATCATGGTCATGAATTCAATTCAAAGGAGCTTTATTCGCATGATAAAAGATCGTTTACATTGCCAAAGTAGGTGTCACAAATACAATACGATTAAAAACAATTTCAAATGGGATGTATACAGTTAAGGGTGTAGAGTGTTTTGTAAAGAGTTATGTAACATTTCAATGTATAGTGTACTTGTACAGGGTAGGCTATAGAGCTTTTTAAAACAAATTACAGCAATTATTTGCAGTTTCATTTGGACAATGGCAGCGGCAGCATTTCTTAAGACTATACAGCAAAACAATTACAATGTGTTTAAATGTAGTAGCGTTGTTTACATTGGGAAGAGAAGGTCCAGCGGACTACATGGTACAGATTGTTGCCCTTAGGGTGGTTGTATTACAGATAGTAGTTCTTAGGGTGGCTGCATTGCATTGGCCAATCTTGTCAGTTCACATCTTGAACAACATGAGGTAACATGACATGTGTTTACTTGATTCCACAGATGCTTTCTGCTATAGTTAGAAGACATGCTTTGACTGCTCTCAAGGTAAGTGGCGGTTCAGCTCACTTAAAAGCACAAATCATTCTAGGGCTTGTTTAATCTTAGGCAATACATGTACATTTTCACTTGTCCAGAATATCTTTTGTAAATTGTGTGTGTGTGTGTGTGTGTGTGTGTGTGTGTGTGTGTGTGTGTGTGTGTGTGTGTGTGTGTGTGTGTGTGTGTGTGTGTGTGTTACATTTGGCCTCTTTCTGTTTAGGTATTGAGAACCAGTCCTCAACAAATATCCTGCATACCTGCCTTGGAAAGAGTCTGTGATGGTGTATGTAGTTCCCTGGAACTCTGTTCAGCTTCATCTGCCAAGCTGGATTCCTCTAAGACTAATGATGCTGCCTTAAATACACGCGCTTTGGCTCGTTTCTGTTCACCCTTTCAGTGCATCCAGAACCGTTCAGTGAGGATACAGCCTTTCCACACTTCTGCAGCATGGTTGAAGAAACGGAAGCAGCCAGATCCTCCGCCTAGAGAACTTGATCTGCTGCGGTATGACATGAAGGACATCTGGAAGAGCCCCAAACCTGCTATGTATCTGGGGCTCGCTGGGCTCATCCCCTTCATTGTTCCTCCTCTAATAATGGCTGTGACGGAGACCTACCTCCCGCAGGTGGCTTACGCGCAGCTTGCATATGGAGCGTCCATCATTTCCTTCCTGGGCGGAGCACGCTGGGGATTTGCGCTTCCCGAGGGCAGCCCAGCGAAACCTGATTGGATTAACCTGGCCAATAGTGTGGTTCCTCCACTGGTGGCCTGGTTGGCCATGCTGCTCAGTGACAGTATCACTCCAGCAGCCATGACCGTAATCATGGGACTTGGAATTAGCTTACACTACGACCTCTCTCTGCTGCCAACATATCCCAGTTGGTTCAAAGCGCTGCGCTCTGTACTTACCCTTGTGGCTTCCTTCTCCCTGATTGGCACACTTGTACTGTATGGAAGCTACCCAGAGAAGTCTATTTTCTGAATTAGGCTATTTGTGCTGTTGGAAATGTACATTTTATAAAGGTGAAAAGCTGTGAACTTGACTGTCAAGACTCCAGTTGATTATATTTGATAAACTTTTTCTCCCATGTCATATAAAGCAACTCGAAATGTTAGGTTGGTGCCATTACCATTAGAACAAGAAACCCAGAGAACACAATTATCCATTTCCCTACTTGACCTGAAAAGATCTAGTATTGAAACTGAGCACATCCTTTGGCATACATGACAATTCTTTTAATAGGACAAGAATGGGCATTACATAAGATGTACATAAGTGTTTACAGTGTCAACTGCCTACTGAGAGACAGAGCTTCAACATAAGCTTGTAAATGATGGAATTGGAATGGAATGAATGGAAATACATCACAGGATATGAGATTTACTCAAATCAATGTATTAAGGGACTAAGCAGTCCCTGTAGGGGCTTGGTCCCTTCTTGTTTTTGTCATTTTTTCTTCTCCTTCGGCCAAAAATGGCTGTCCTGGCTGAACCATGCAGCAGTTTTTTTTTAGGAAACTTCTTCTGTAATTTCGTCTGTATGAGCCTTCTGTCCCTAAAACCACTGAAACCAGTCTTATTTACAGCATTATTTGCAACATCTTGGATAGGCCCATCCCCAGGGATTACAGTTCTCAGTACTGGGTACTGATTTCAGTCCTGAGGATTTCACAGGGGTCATTTAATTAGCTCAGTGCTTATTTGCAAAAGATCATTTTCAGTCTCAAGATTTTTTTTTACTTTAATCCCTGCATCCCACATAAAAACCCTCTGGTTTCTGAGTGAGTGAGATGCAATACCAATATTTTTACTTGGTCTGTGTCTCACAGGAGGGGAGTGGGCAGTCAGAAACCCATCTTCCATGTGCATCACCGATGGGTAATCCAAGCTGATAAACATTTTTTGTAATTTGTAGTTTATCACTTATCAAATGATGTACTGTTAATCCAATTAATTGAGTCCAATGAATCCAATTAAGAGAACCTTGTCGACGAGATGCTATTTTCTGATGATCCTAACACAGAATTGAGCGTTTTGATGCATTCAGAGTTTCGCTAAAGACTAAGATTTTAGTTTTCTGAGCTTCAAATTACCGATCGAATGAAATTATCAATTAAGAGACCTTGTCACTTAAGACCCTTTTTCTAGTTTTGGAGCTAGCGCTCCAAAATGGAAGTTTTAAGGTGATAAATTATAATACGTTTGGCCCACTCAATTCATAATTAACGTTCAATTTGGTTCATGGACTAGGAACCACAGAACTGAACCTGTTCCCATTGGGTTCCAGCACACTAACAAAACTCAAATCCAGCTAAAGAAAATACCTTGAAATGATTTATCCTTGATTTGCACTAGCTAATAGTGTAACACTATGATGCTAAGAGGAACATGTATGAATCACCACATCAACACATACACATGCAGAGACAAACTTGTAATAAAATATTTTTTAATGTAAACATTTAGTGAACACAATTTGGAACGGAAGGCAAATGGGACAACATTTAATAAATCAAGGCACATAAGACAAGTGCAAAATATTTTCTAATTCTCTTCACAACAAAGGAAGCCTTTCTTTTTAACCAGCGGCACTCTATATCCAATACCTTTTTATATATGCATTTTTTTATCCCCACAATTTTGCAACCCAGTGTAATCCAATCCTGAAAGACCTCAGGCTTCCCCGTTACACATTAAACAATCATGATGAGTGAACACAATATTGCACTTTCTTCAGATACATCTATGGGTATATGAAACAACTCCCATAGGGAGTTAATTACTAGGACCCAGTTTATGAATATTTCTGGTAGACTGAATAAATCTGGAAGGAAATCAGGAAACAAAAATACCCTGCCATTTATTGTAACATCTTGACTTTGGCTGTTTCCTGGGAAGTAAACTGTTTATAAAAAATAGATGACGCTTCGCTTGTGGCTTGTTTCACATCCCTTGACTATGAGCAAAGTGGCTGCCATGTGAATATGGCCACTTGCGTTGATTTGCATGCAGTAATCATGGATTACCGTGCCTCTTACTTTTGAATGCCCAGGCTAGATCTCATGTTTTCATACACCACATAGCTAATGCTGACCGCTGGTATGACCTTCATGAAGTTGGGCAGGATGCCCCGGTAGAGTCCAAAGAAACCCTCCTTTTCTACAATCTTCTTCACCATACTGGTCATGTTCACTTGCTCCGAGCCCTCAATAGATGCTGAGAAGATTTGAAAAGTTAATGAACATACAAAATGGCCAAAAAAATAACAGATGTTGAAAATCTACTCGCAAGAATACACCGTAAGCAAGCATATACAAACTGTACAATATGTTTATTGTAGTATCTATAATAAATAAAAATCTTGAAGCTAGGCAGTATTAACAAGGAAACAGATGGAGCATTGAAATTATTTGGGGATGTTACAACATTTTAGTGACACCGAAACACCAAATTGAGGACTGTATCTACCCTCCCAAACCTCTGAATGTCACTTTGTACGTAGTCTATCAGACTTTGGAGTCAAAAAAAAAAAACAATTTGGTTGTAAAAGTGGTGTATAGATTAGCCCTAAGAGAGGGAGCCAAGCTAAATCTGCTCTGTGCAGAGGGTGATTGGTGTTATTGACTGGATGATGCCTGGTGTTTCAGAACCAAGGACAGCGCTGTAGTGTTGGTTTGGTCTTTTAGTGTGGGACAGTGTGCTAGTTAGTGTGGTTGCCCTAACAGAGAAGAGGGGGGTGTACTTGTTTGCAGTGTTGGGCAGTAACCAATTAAATAGTACACATTACTGTAATATTATTACCATTTCCAGCAAAAGTAAAGATATTACTCTGCCAAAATGTGTAGGTAATATGTTACTCTGCCAACACATGGCTCATTACTTATTACTTTTGAGCTGCTTGTTGCATGTGAAAATAGAACAGATTTACAAGCTATCAACAGTTAACAGAGACGTGCAGTAGTTTGTAGATCCGAAGCCACCGCTGCATTCTGCACACATGTCCTACACTACAAGTTGTCACAGTTGTCACAAGTTGCCACTAAACAGATTGTGTTGTATTACTCTGCCAAACACTGCTTGTTTGTCATTTTAGTTCTCAGTTCTCTATTGCTATAGAAAACAGTTGTCTATAGCAATAATTATCATCAGGACATAGAGCCTTAACTGGATGTCTTACCTGCTGCTTGCATCCTGGTGCGGATCAGAGCGAGAGGGTAGCTGGCCAGCTGGCCACAAGTGCTGGAGATGGTACCACAGCCCAACAGCACCATGACCCCAGGGTTGGCTGTGTCTTTGGCATAGCGGGACAGCCAGGCATTTTTTAAGCTCTAGAGATGGTAGGCAGAAAGAATCTGGGTTACCGACAAGCCATAGATACAGAATCAGATAAATAAAATATAGTGCACACACAGTTTTTAGACATTGTTTACCTCATACACTGCCAGATCTATCCCGGCATATGGAATAATGCCTATAATATTTGGAATGTAGCCTTTGTAGAATGCCTTCACGCCTTCTTTCTTGAGGATTTTCTTTCCACAGTCAAACATTCCAGAATACTGTCCAGTTTTCCCCAGAGTCAGCCTGGTTTTCATCACCTGCGTAGACCAAAGATCATCATCACAGTGTGTTTCTATGGTAGTTTTTCAGACAGATTTATACTTTGATGAACAAAGGTGTTGTGCCCTGAAAGTATCTGAAATATTTGGCGCAGCATATTATGGGAGTACTGTATAAATTACACATTGTGGTTCCATGTAAGCATTCCACTATAATACTATCAATTACTTATCATTACTAATACTAATTTCATGCAAGATAGTGTGCTGTTCAGTCATATTTTTGTGGAAGTTAAAGAATACAGGAAACATTTAAAACTGTGACAATCTTACTGTGTAAATATAAATGACTGCATCACACCATTCAAACAGACGATAGTCTGAAAACTTATTAGTTCTCCACATACAGTATCAACAGTACGGGATTTCTGAGACGAGCATCCTACAGTAGGAGGAGCATAATTAGCTTTTGATAGATTTCAGCTCAAAAACCAATGTCATGACGTCACACAACATTGTTACGACCTCACACACTAAAACACAAAGCTCAAACTCCCTTCCTCTCACCTCCATGGGGTAGATGGCAGTTTGCGCTGTGGCTCCAGCCAGTGAACCGGCGATGAACCTCTCATGGGTCTGAATCTTTCCCCCCTCAGTGGTCAACATCTTCTTATACTGCCAATAACACAGTTAAGAACTTGGCATGAATAACAAGGAGAAAATAGGAGGGAAAACCACTGATATATCAACAGATATTTTGGCTTCTGTGTTAAATTTGCTCCTTGATCAAATTAAATCATAGCATCATTGGCTTCTCCTGCAATTGAAGCCTAGTAGGAGCCTCCTGAGGATGTTGTAATAAATAGCAGATGCACACAGTACTCAGTTTACAGAAACTAAAATGAACACAGGAGTCTTTACCTGTTCATAGGCCATGAACTTGATGGCCGTCTCGGGGGCGATCTTCAGGACATTCACACCATTACCCCTCCACAGAGACTTAGGGCCGCCTTCTTTTAACATGTGCTTGAAACCTCCGACTAGGCTGATTTTATTGCTCTTGGAGGAATGCACCTGCAGTAAAAGATGGAATTGAAATGCATGGGTCTGAATCCTTGCAGGATTTTTTTTTTGTCTTTTTTTGCTTTGCTGTTTCTTGTAATTGTCCTTGTTTACCTTTTAATAATCATACAAACATCATTCATATGTCTGATTATGGAAATGTGTTGTGGTGCCCACCAACCACGACACGTTTTGAATTCTCCAGCCGTTAGATAGCCGTGTAGCTCAGGAGAGACTGGAGAGTTTGTGTGGAAATTTCTTATCTGCAATTTAAGAAGCTTTCTGAAAATATACCTTGACAAGAAAGTATATTGGAATGTGGAATGGTGGGTGACTCTGTCCACATTGTTGGGAGTGCCCAAAAGTAAAGGTTTCACAAAGGTTTTACACTGGTAAGATGCATGTTGAATGTGATACTAGGATTAGTCATTTTGCTTCATATTAACTTGAAAAATGCAACAGTGAATTTGCTACTGAACATGCTCTTGGTCTGAAATTGCGACAATACAGCAGCAATGGCGATAACAACATACACATTTGTCCATACCTGCATGAAGACTTTCATCCTGTCCAGAGGGGCCGTCCCAGTGCGAGAGACTGCCCCTGCTGCAGCCCCGGCCATCAGCTGCTTCCACCACACACCAGTCGTCTTCTCTTCTTCTGTGAACTCATCTGGGATCGTCAGGCTGTCGCCGACATCAAGCACCTACACAGAACGGGGGAGCAAAGAGTACAATATATTTTCTTATTGTTTTTATTTTTGCCTCGTATGACCTTTTGTATTGCACTGGATCGATGCCAACAATTCAATTTCGTTGTACTTCATGTTCAATGACAAAATAAAATCCATCCATCCATCCATCCATCCAGGTTACACAAAACCGACCCTAGACTGACACCCTAGTTATACTGAAACAACTTCTGAGTGGCTGCCTAACATCCCATGGTCTCCATGGCATGAACACGATGCCTCAGCATTATGCCACAAGCCACATTTTGCCCTGTATAGGCTCAACTCAGTATGCCTGATACAGTTCACCATGTGGGTACTACAGAGACAGTTGCACAGCACATACTGTAGATTTGAATGCCCATTAACCTGGACAATACTAGTACAGCAGCCTACTTCTTAAAGATCTTTAAATAGATCCCTCTGGGCAGTGAGCCAATAGTAGCCTTTGATTTTTAAATAAACTGTATTGAGAATTATGCAGGTTTACGAATTGATACATTCAATACTATTCAAGAACATTTTCATTCAGGTTTTTAAATACAAAGTGTTTTTTCGCCCCCTCTCATTACAATGTTAGAAAGTGCCATGGTTTCATTTTCTTCTGCTTTAAGTCTAGAGTTCTCTGTCTTTTTAGTTCAGTCAGTGTGCCTGGTGGATCACCATGGCACACCTGGTGTTCCAAATCTTATTGATCACAGTGCATAGAATTGTCCAACAGAACTCAGCAGCTCCATTTTACTACTGCTCGCACTGCTAATCTCCTCACAGAGACCAGCCACATAACATCCCTCTTTAGCTTGTAGCTAGTAGCCTTCGCAATGGCCAGACACGAATCTGCCGGTGGCATGACAGTGTTGATATGATACATTGGCCAACAGTGCAGGCAGAAAGTAAAGTATTGATGAAGAACACGAACAGGGTTTCTGCTGGCGTGTAGATAAGACCATAGTGATCAGTTATTGTGATTACAATTTTGAGACTTGCAACAAAAAAGGGAGGTGGGTCGCACGACAGGTTGCAGGAGAGTTGTAGTTTATTAATTTCTGCTTACATTTCTTTGTACTCTGCAGTAGATGCAAACTGCAAAGTACAAAGAAATGCAAGCAGAAATTAATAAACTACAACTCTCCTTCAACCTGTCGTGCGACCCACCTCCCTTTTTTGATGTGATACATTTGTTTGGATGACGCACCAGCCAACGTTGTGACGCGGTGGTAATAGAAGAATTAATTTTGAGATTTGCAAAATCATTAGCCTACATTAGTAATTAAGTAGGGCTCACAAATAGGCCTACAATTTAAATACAAACTATAATATATATTTAATACATTAAATAAGTTTCTTAACATACTGATGTGTAATTGAGTAGTAGTTCAAATGTTGAACAGCACCTACAGTGCACATCACCACCAAGACAAGAGCATTGGTATTCTAGTCCAGCACAAACATTTTTGAAGCCAATTACAGGCAAACAGTATGGATGTCAAAACCCTCTTTGACATTACAGGTGAATTTCTAAAGTATGGTGAAAGATTTTGTACCCAAGTTAGAAAAAATAACTGTTTCATCAAGAGAGCATTTTGGAAGCCTCCTATGGGTTTAATTAATACTGATGTTATTTACCGGTATTCTACATTTTAATTTCATTATTCTTCAACTGGTGGTGATTGAAATGCTTTCCTTCATTATTTTACTTAAGGTTGCACAGTGATGTGTCTTGAACAATGCCTTGTAATAATGTTGCTAAGCTGAATAAACTGATGCAGCCATGTCCGCTGACGGCTAAAGACTTTTGCGGATAGCTCACCATGTGCAAACTGTAAATGTCAAAAAAAGGTAGATATTCCGTAATTATAGTTTTTAAAATCCATGTCAGTAACAGCCTGTGCACTACCTGTGCAATTATATTTTAAGAAAATGAAGGCTACTTTGAGTGACATTCACAGCACGTACAGACACCTTTTTAATCCTCTGGCCATTCATGACACATCTAATCCAAAGGTCTCATGCAACACACAACACTACAATTAAATATAGCCTGGTTAATACACACTACTGTGCAAAAGACTTTAAGGAACTTTGGCAAACTGGGCCTTACTGAATGCTCACTCACTCTTGTTACCATCTCTTGCAACAGTATTTTACAGTAACGTTAACAGTAACCCTGTTGAGTGCCAATTCAAAATTCCAATTCTAAAATGTCACTGCTACCGTACGGGATAGTTTAAATTAGGTTTATTTCAAGTCATCTTGGTTTGTGTTTTCAATAGTCAACTAATGAAGCTAAAACTAGAAAGGCAACTCTAGGCTCAAAGAGAATTCTAGGCTCAGAGAACTTTTTAAACAACCTGACCTATGCTTTTAAATTACCAGCCTGCAGCAATGCCTCAAAACCTTGCTTGTTGAGCAAAGTCTGAATTACCAGTTGACAACGGCTGAATAAGAGAAGACTGAACCTACCTGTACCACCTCCACCTCGAACTCATCATCTTCAAATTCAATGAGTAACCAATCTCTGTGGTGCAGTTGATGTGGCTGCAGCAGAGCCATTGGATCTGCTGCAGCCTTGGAATCACTGACTCGGGGTGACAGAGCCTCTCAGTAGAAACTCCCCCTTATACACCACTGCCTCGCCGCTTCAGACAATTTCAACTTCAGTGCCCCCACGTGTCTGTAATTTCTAGCCAGGCTGAGGGAAAATAATGCTAAACTCCAAGTTGGCAGTTACCATCGGCTAGAACTTGATACAACGTTACTGGTGGAGCTGAAGAGATGGCACTGCCGGTGACCTGTCGCTATGCCAGGGCTGCCAGTGTATCAACCCACTCAACTATAGGCTACCTCGCTACTGTCCAGTCAGTGAACAACTCTCTCATCCCAGACGCACTCATCCCCTGTCCTGTCCCAGGACACTGACGCACTAATCCCCACCTAGGACAGTCTGAAATAGCTTATCTGAGGATAGCTTAGCGGGCACATAGGTTTACTTAACCTCTATAGTTGGGCCAGAAATTGCAAACGTCAGAGATGACTCATTGACTGGTGCTGACTGTGGATACCTGCTTGGCCTAGCAGCCATAGCGCAATGACCAGTTCATTCACTTGGTTTCATTACTACCAACAACACCAACACCAATACAGCAAATCACTGTATTCCTGGTTAATGTATTAAAACTTAAGATCTACCAGGTGATAGCGAGTTTAAATCCACAGAAAAGGACATGTTTGATCACTCTTTTGCTATTCTCCTATGAGAACACCTGTTTTTAGGCAAGAAGGTTGAAAAAGAATGTCAAGCTGTGCTGCAAGATCTACAGCTTCTTTGTCCTTCACTTCTTGCACTCATGTTTGTAAGGAGAATCTTAAGTGCCTTGACTTTAAATTCTCCTACTTGATTTTTCTTTCCCTTTATCCCCACACATAATTAGTTATATAATATACTGTAACTTGATGAGCAGTCAGTGTTGCACCGTCCTTTCTCTCTGCAGACACATACTGTACATGTGTGTGCACACAATCACTTTCACCACAACCTTGTCTAATCCTCACTTCCGCTGTTCCTCCCCCCTTGCTTCTGAACTGGAATTACTTGCTCCACTGACACGGTAGCCTTGCGGCACAATAATAACTATAGGGCTTTACAATGATTAGATTTAGTTCTTACTAACTCTATTGTCTTCAGAAATAAAAAATGAAAATTTTGCATTTGAAATTGTGCGTTTCCCATCAGTCAGTTGATTTTTAATTTAATTATAGTCTTTCTTCATATATTATTGTGGCTGCAGGGTATGACATGTTCTGACATCCATATGCTGATCCTTCTCCATCCATCCTTTCTCTTCGATGTCTCCCTTTTAATACTTTTTTTGATAGACAGGCCTGCCCCAAAGGCATTAGTGCAGCCGCACCGGGGAGCTGGTGACAAGTAGTGTTCTCAAGAGGCCCGAAAAGAAAGTCCCGGTCCTACCTGGGCCCTCACCAAACCCTGTACCCTCAAGACAATACCCCCTGCTGCCACCCTTAGATCTCCATATAGGGAGCCAACCTGTTCTGACATTCCATTATGATTTGATCTCGTCAAACAAATGCTCTCCATTTCAAGGCAACAGTGGTTGCCCAGCAGTATGTGTACACAACACTTCGCACCCATAGGTGTCTTGCTAGTTTTAATGTAGACACTGTTTTTGGAAGTTGAGTGAATAGTGTCACTTAGTATACCATTTCATTTTAATGATACTGTATTAGAGCTACAAAACGTTACATGTCAAAAAAAAAACATGCTTGGTTACTTCTTATACTCACTGTGGATTTTTTCCAAAAGCGAATGATCTCCTGTAGATTGGTGGCAGGGTTGAACAGGAAATGTTCCCGCCATTCATTCCAGTCCACAGTCATGGTGCCGTCTACATCAATACTGTGGATCAATAACAAAACGTGATTAGAAAATAGGATAGAACAGTAAAGGAGAGCACAGTGCCATGGAACAACTAAGTACACAGCACTATTTGTGCATATATAAAGTTATTGTGCATATATGGAAGTTATCTCCATTCTCCAGTGACTGTCAAGGTATTACAATTGATTCAAAGGGCATGTAATCCCTGCAGAACTCTTGCTCTACTGTACTCACTGTATCCTGATGTGACCTATTATGTAATGCAAATTGATTGTAACAATGATGTTTATACACAGCAATTAAATCTAGGCAAAATTGTGTTATCCCGGTCTACTGCTGCTGACCATTCCTACCTCCCTACCCAAGTTATTTTATTTAAAGACAGGAACAAACACTGTACTGTACATGGGTTTTCGCCTCTCTTTCCCAGTTCCCCTCCATAGCCCTTTTTGCTAAGGAAGCTCTTTACAAGAATTATCATGGTCACATTTTAACGGAGTGAGAATCTCACACTGGAAGTTACATGAATAAGTGCAGTGAATGGAGCAAGCTGGCCTGGAACAGCTCATGATTTATGAACCATTGAGACCTGTGTCACATAATGATCTCAGGAATAAAAGAATACATATCACAGTTTTTTTCCTCTTAATACTTGCTCTTTGATTTCTACAGTCTGCACAGTACACAACTTTATTTAAGGGTCTAAACTTCTTTAATATATATATTATATATATATATATATATATATATATATATATATATATATATATATATATATATATATATATATATATATATATATATATATATATATACACACAGTATATATATATTACAATTTCTCAGTTATTCAAAAACAATATTTGTTCATGAACTGGTCACTGAGCTCTCATTAGACTCCAATGCATTACACCAATCTTTTGGGTGCATTTTCGCTCCCATCGTGTGACGAACCTGACACCTGGAATTGAATGATAGCGGAAATTACGTTTGTGTGACTACATCATATACCTTGCTATCCCCTCCATAGCCACTTTGGCACATAGAATCCATAACATTCACACATTGGATTCCTTTTTGGAGAAGTTCTGTATAGTATCGGTTTGCCTTTTTGCAAAACTTAAGACCATGCCATTCTGTCATCTAGGGGACAATCCTATGTACAGGGTATCAGGGATGAAGAGAAGTCCTCACCACAATTTAGTTGGGTGGAATGTATTGTATTATTTCTACTTGGAAAATATCAACTGTCAAGAGTGATATCACTGTTACTGCCGTCAGGCCGATGGTGCATGCCTTCACAATGTTTGTTGCACTGACTAGCATTTCGTCTGTATGGCAACTTGTGAAAGTTGCATTGTAGGTGGTATGATAATGTAATATACAGTTGTTCAGAAAATCTCAAACATTGTTTTTGTGAAGTAGTGTAGTAATGATATCCATTTAGAGAAAGCCTATAGCCCATCATAGTTTGTCTATGAACTGCTTCACAATAACAATGAAAATTTCAAAGGGAAATCACTAACAATTTCTAACAATTTTATTTTAAACGTATCTCTTAACAACACTGTCCTCTTGAAGAATGTTTATGACTTTTGTTTCAAGTGGGAACTTGAAACTGGCATGTCCGTCCATAATTGCCCCCATGTGTTTTTCAGCAGAATCCTTATGTGTGAGTCATAGTCATACTCCTATAACGGACTACCAGTGCTCTTTCCAGATCTTCTCACCATATTTGTCCGCTGCTCCTGTACTTAGGGTTTGAGATAGTTTGTCGCTCTAATGACACTCTGACCAATAGTATGTCAGAACTAAAGCCTGTACCTGGCACATCTACAGCACATTATGGTAAGGCTTTGTTTATGCAAACTCTCTTCGTGATGTGAACCATAATGTTTTGCTTATAAGCCTTGCATGTTATATACTATTTAACATAACTCCTAATTGTCAAAGGCCATTCTTAAGCTGTTCGTGTCCATTTTAGGGGGTAATATACAGTATCTACATAGTGTGGAAGTGTTGCTTCTCTAAATACAACATTAAAGAGCAGCCCACGTAGCCTAAAACAGCAACTGGATAAGAATTTTGCATAATAGAAACATTACACTTCATTGTTCTCATCTCCTATGAGAACATGTGTTTTTTAAGCAAGAAAAATATAATGGTCAAGCCTTTTCCCCCTTAATTTTCTGTACCGAGGTATGAAGATGAACGTAAAAGAATAATAAAAAATGAATAAATACTAACAAGGTTTAAGTCTTTATCATGCATCTTCATACCCGTCCCAGCCCCAGTGTGTCTGCGTTATCAGTCCCTCTGCAGGGAATTGACCCCAGTCCCACCTCTCATATCTTAAGCAAAGGCATAGAATCCAGGGTCTATGTAGTTACATTCACAATATACACTATTGGAAGTTACAAATGAGCAAATGAACCCTGGATTTTACCATATAATTCCCTGGGAAGGAGAAGAGTTAAAGAAGAAGAATCCCATTATAAATTCCATGCTTGCAAGCATTAACTAAAGATGGGTACAAAATAAATTACACAAATTATACCTTGAAAGAATCTTGTCAGCATCTTCCTTGGTTATATACATTCCCAGATCAGCCAGTGACATCATGATCTCCTGGGAGTCTATTCGCCCTGATGAAAGAAAACATGCTCGAATTTTGACAATCGCTATAAGCTGTATATGTGACCGGTTTAGCTGGCTACTAGCTGAGAGGATCATTAAGAGGTGAAAAATAACCATACCGTCATTATTTTTATCCAAGCTCTTGAAGGTCAGTTTCAATTTCTTCTCCTGCTCTTTCAGCCAATTGCAGAACTCATTAAAGTCCAGGCCTTCATTTTGGTTTTGGTCTGCAGAGGACACGATTTTCTGAGATGTAAATGAAACAAAACAAGATGTCAAGAATCCAACATCCTTGTATGCATACTAATATAACATTGTGGAATGTAGGCATGTACAGGCTTGTAATTAGCCAAGCCATTTTGCTATGGGAGGCAAGTGTTGCCTTGTATTTTGTTGTGACAAGTCTGATAAAATCTCCTTGTAGCTGCATTGTCCTGCCCCCTACTGTTTCACCCCTTTAAGTATATCAAGAGTGTCAGCTAAATGTGATATCTTGGCTAGGACAAATAGGGGCACTGGGTGGATGGAGGGGTGCCTATATGGTTGAGTGAGGATATCTAGATATTGGACATAATCAGCAATAATTACAGTGAGCATTCCAAAACGTACTGTAGACTACAACATGTTATGCCACATCATTAATTGGATACAGAAAGCTTCCGTTTGTGCTCAAAGCTGTGCCCAAACAGGCATCAGTTCTAGCTTGGCAGATTACTTACCAATTTCCGTACTAATTAGTGGCTTTAGTTGTTAATATTTAGAACTTACTAGTACAAGGAAGGAATGTATAATATTTGATCTGCAAGGTGTGGCCATCCCTTTAGGTCGCACCCCACCTGACATGCCCACAATAAAACCTCACCTTTTTGGTTTGAACTTTGACAGACACGTTGCGAGTGTCAACAAAGCATAGATAGGTATCATTCCTTAATCTGACATTATTCATTAGCATTTACAAATAACACAGAAGGCTAGGATGTATTGAAGAAACATCCCCAATTCAAAAACAAAAAATAAGCCTGTAGGCCTACCTATCAGTCCTTCCTTGCATTATTTGTAATATTTACAAATGACACACATAAGGCTAGAATTTACTGGAAAATATCCTCAAACAATAACTGGTCATCACAGGGGTTGTACTAGGCTAAAAGCCATTTAAATTCCACACATTTACAACATTTTTTTCTGAGAGTGTACAAACAGGTCCATTTGGTTCCATTTGTACACTCAGAATAGTGTCTACTGATATTCATTAGCATGCATGGTGATTGGTGAAGTACATCTTGATGATGACAAAGATGTGTTTCACCATGATAATCTATTTTTTCTCAGGCCTCCATTTCCAGGAAACACAGGGTAGGGGGGGTTATTTTTTTTTAAGTCCATATCTCTAGGTTATAGGCTACAGTAAAATGCTGAAATGGGTGCCCTTTAATAGCCATCAAACTAACCTGTCTCTTGTTTCACAACATATTTTACAGTAGATGATTGTAAATGACTTTTTCCCCCCACAGTAGCTTTTGTGGCCTTTCTTTTCCTACTATACCTGAACTGCGCCTTTCCCAAAGTGGATCCCCATTGCAGTAAGGCCCGCCCTGAGTTCTGCGACATCCACTTTTCCATCTTTGTTGGTGTCTAACTTTGCAAATAGATCCTCGTATGATGTGGACGCGCGGCCAGCTGCACAGTGACACTCAGTAAACACCAACTTCCTCACGGCCTGATACATTGTTACTGGTGATGTATGTAGCGAATCTTCTACGGCTGTGAAATCAGAGTAAAAACTGGAAGTGGAAGCTGTCCGTGTTGTCTTGGTATGTTGCCTTTGTATCTACTTCTGGATTTCAGCAAAATATAGTTTCAAAAAGGACTTAAGCAATGTTGTGGTGTCGCTTCCAAAAGTCGCAAATCCTTGAGAGTAGAGTAGGTGATCAAACGACTATAATAAAACGATACGATGGATTGTAAACATAAATTTCATTCCAACTGTTGGACGGACCACGGACGTATCCGGATGAGGTAGCAGTTTGCAGCGCAGTGGGTGGAGAGACGCAGTTTGCCTCAACCGACCTCCTCTTTTCTGTATGGAATGGATATAGAGACACACCCTTTGGGATAAATAGTCTACTCTGCTCCAGGGTGCAGGCTATGAGTTTGCTGCCTAATTTGTGTAGGCTACCTTATCATTATGTCATACTGGTAACCAACGCAAGTGGACACGATATCGTTCGTAGTATGGGCATACAATTGTAAAATAATAATTCACTTTCGTACCCCCCCCCCCCCCCCCCCCCCCCCCCCACACACACACACACACACACACACGTGTGTTGCATGGTCACCATAGTGACCATGCAACATTGTGCACATGGTCATCTATTTATCACTCAGTGAATAAAGAGTAAAGCCATGCACAGCTGTCTTGGTCAAAAATATCCTCAGATTTTGAGGAGGGGGGCGTGTAACGGACCACGAAATGTGTGAGCTTTTAATGTGAAGGGCTGCACAGGATGGAGCCATGGGCTTTTATTTTGAAGGACTGTAGAACAGACTTCCACAGGAAGCACGCTCTCCAAGTAGCTGATCCCTGTTAAACCAACGGATAAATGCAACACCAGGAGAGTCAGCTGGAATTGTTTGCTCCTTGGTATCTGTGAACCACGCCAACAGATCTGGATGATTTAACTATGGAACAAAGTGAGTAGGCCTGCATCGATATGAGCGAAATGAGAAACAATATGAATTGTGAGATTTTGATATTTGGTTTTATTGCTTTTTAATAGTGACTTCCTGGACTCAAACACAATGTGATGTGACCTCATGCCATTGGACCTGGTTTAGCACCTAGCTGGAGAGGGAACAAGGTGAATGTGAATTGTCATGTTGTTGAGTTTATATTGTTGGATGCTGCTGATGTAACTTTGGGTTTGATACAAGCTTTTATTGATGTTGGGGTTTGATATGAACTTATTGTTTTGGAAACATACTTGTTTATATGGATTATGTGTTTACCTTTATATTGATTGTTGTTGTTTTGCTTGTGTTTGTTTTATTAGTTTTCACGTTGATTCAATAAAAGGACTTGCAAGAATCATCAGTCGGACTTCAACCTCATTTACCAGCCAGGGTCGCTACAGTGAAAACTTGCCCCACAAGGCCCCCATTCCCCCTGCAAGACTTCTTGATCACTTCAGTCTCCATGAGGATTGTACACCGAACTCGGCCTACTCTACTCCGTCAGCCTGCTTCATGATGATCAGCTGTCTGTTGGATACGGTGAACATCTCAGTACACAAACACATGAATGAATATTACACACACCAAAGGTAAAATAAAGGTTCATGCAGAGGACAGTGAACTGGACATTTTCATACTCCTTTGGATATGGTTTAAAAGGTTTTTCAAGTGCTTGAGACTACGTATATGGATTAAGTTTAAGCCAAGGTTGTGACGGTTTCCTACAGTTTAAAATACTGTGGTGTTTGTACAGAGGGTGATGCTTTTCATGAAAGGTCAAATCGGGTTTTAATATGGTATAAACGTTTCTTTTGGTTCACCTTTTATTCCTGGTAATTTCAGGTCCTTTTTCTGTGTCACATTTTTAAAATGCCAGAAATATGCGTTTCGGTAAAAGGGTCGGATCTAGACCAAGAACTGGATAAAGACATGGAAAATGTGAGCAAGGAAATTCAGCACTTGAAAGATGCCCTCCAAAGGGAAAAGGAACCAGATAAAAGACAAAAATTAAAGGATGCCATTCATGTTAAAGAGCAAACACTAACGGATCTCAAAGACAGATGGATGGATCTTCAGGACAAACTTCAGGATGAAACCGCAAGCCCAGGATGCAGCACCCACAAACGGGTCCCTACAGAGGAAACACTTCAAAAGGAAACGGTAGAGAGTAGGCTCAAAACACTCCTCACTATGTACGAACAATGGAAGGTCATAGCACGTACAGCAAGGATCAGTCTAAAATCTAACATTCCTGAAAATGAAATAGAACTTATAATTGACAACCTGGTGAAAAGTAAAGAAAATATTCTAAAACTCTACATCGAAATTAGAGATCATGAAACACCAGATACAGATGTAAGACGGAGGGTTGATGCATGTGAATCCATTTCAAAGGACCTTGTGCAAATTGCATATGACACGATGCTTGATGAAGAATTTGATGCAGATAAACAACATAATCGCCTAAATGAACTGCGTGGTCGTGATTCTTCTCAATCTATCTTTGGTACATCATCACAGGCTGGATCCCAGTGTGCTGGCTGTAACTCTGGGGTGGCAGAGGTGGCAGCCAGAAGGCTGGAGGCAGCAGCAGACCTGGCTGCTAAAGAGGCAGAATATGAGATCCATATGGAAGAACAGAAACGGAAGGAATGTATTCAAAGGCTGGAAGAGCAGCAAAGGAAGGCTTTAGAGGACCAGAAAAATGAGTTGGCACGGCTACAAGCGGAAAGAGAAGTTCGAATCGCTCGAGCAAGGCTTCAAGTATATGATCAGGCAGTTCAACAGCAATCTATTATCCAAGCTGAACACAATACTAGTAGAACCAAAGTAGATGAAGCTACCCCTCCACTAGAAATAAATGATTTAAATTTGCAGTCTAAAGCTATCTCAAACTTGCACCCAGATATCACCTCTATTACCTCTATTACTCAGGCCCTTCAACACAGTATGGTTCTAAATAGACTGCCTACACCTGAACCATTTGTATTTAATGGAGATCCCATAAGTTTTGTTGAATGGAAAACTTCATTTTGCTCATTAATTGACCACAAACCCATTTCGTCTGTAGAGAAAATGTACTATTTAAAGAGATACGTGGGTGGATCAGCACGGAAGGTCCTAGAAGGTGTCTTCTATCGGAGTGATGGAGACGCTTATCATGAAGCTTGGGACAGATTGCAGCAGCGCTATGGTCAGCCATTTACCATTCAAAGAGCCTTTAGAGAAAAACTTAGAAAATGGCCTAAGATTCAGAACAGAGATGCCATAGGACTGAGGGAATTTGCAGACTTTTTAAAATCTTGTGAAGATGCCATGCCCCATGTGAAGGGTTTAGAAATCCTGAACGACTGCGAGGAAAATCAAAGACTAATTAAAAAACTACCTGATTGGACGGCTTCTATGTGGAATCGTCAAGTAACTCAGTGCCTTCATGGCAACAAGGACTTCCCCAGCTTCAAGGACTTTTCGGATTTTGTAGCCATGGAAGCAGAGATTGCGTGTAATCCCATAACATCTTCATATGCTCTCACATCCTATGATTCCAACATGAAGAAAACGCATTACCAGGAAACTGAGGGAAACACTATTGTTTATCACACTCAAGCAGTTACAAACAGTGATCATAAATGTGTGCTTTGCCAAGACAGGCATCAGCTTCAGGTCTGTCCAAGGTTCACAGTATTGTCCCTAGGAGAACGACGGAATTATATCCGAGAGAAAGGGCTTTGCTACGGATGCCTGGAACCAGGCCACGTTGTTAAGTACTGCGCCCACCGGCAATTTTGTGACGTGTGCAGGGGGAGACATCCTACATGTCTCCACAATTTCAATCATGGAACGGAAACCCCAAGAACTTCTACAGCTCCAGAATAAAGACGATATACTTTAGTATGACTTAAAATGGTTTATTCAAGGTGGGAGGAAGTCTCAAGGTGGGAGACTTGACCTAATTTTCTTTGTTTTTGGTGGATGAGTTTATAACTGGAAAATCATATGTGACTCTTACGCCCACGTATGATTTTGGTGGGAGTGTAACGGACCACGAAATGTGTGAGCTTTTAATGTGAAGGGCTGCACAGGATGGAGCCATGGGCTTTTATTTTGAAGGACTGTAGAACAGACTTCCACAGGAAGCACGCTCTCCAAGTAGCTGATCCCTGTTAAACCAACGGATAAATGCAACACCAGGAGAGTCAGCTGGAATTGTTTGCTCCTTGGTATCTGTGAACCACGCCAACAGATCTGGATGATTTAACTATGGAACAAAGTGAGTAGGCCTGCATCGATATGAGCGAAATGAGAAACAATATGAATTGTGAGATTTTGATATTTGGTTTTATTGCTTTTTAATAGTGACTTCCTGGACTCAAACACAATGTGATGTGACCTCATGCCATTGGACCTGGTTTAGCACCTAGCTGGAGAGGGAACAAGGTGAATGTGAATTGTCATGTTGTTGAGTTTATATTGTTGGATGCTGCTGATGTAACTTTGGGTTTGATACAAGCTTTTATTGATGTTGGGGTTTGATATGAACTTATTGTTTTGGAAACATACTTGTTTATATGGATTATGTGTTTACCTTTATATTGATTGTTGTTGTTTTGCTTGTGTTTGTTTTATTAGTTTTCACGTTGATTCAATAAAAGGACTTGCAAGAATCATCAGTCGGACTTCAACCTCATTTACCAGCCAGGGTCGCTACAGGGCGGGTGGTAGCAGCCAGAAAAACACACAGCAAACGTAATGGGGGCGGTACAGTCTGACTAATCACTAATGTAATTTGTAGCAGCAGCAAAATGATGGGAAGTGACCACAGGGTGGAGCTGTCGAGATTATCTGAAGAGACGTGCAGTCTGATTGACAACACTAGGGGGATCTCTGTCCCCATACTGTACTTTTTTGAAATAAATCACTATGAACATATTGAGAAATAAATATGCTAAAATGTGTAAAATGTGTTTCAGTGCTCAATATTTAAAATTGCCATAGCTGTCTTGGTTGATAGGGCTGATTTTGGAAATTATGTATTCATTTAATTATTTATTATTATTATTATTACAATTCATTAATATTATTATTACCCTCATCATTGTCATCATCATCAAAATCTTTATAACAGTCTTGGCATAGAGAGAGCACTCAATGACCCAGCGCAGGCACTCTGTAAAGGTATTGAATACCACATACAGAGTAAGCATATGGATGGAAAAACCTGACAATGCTTGGTAGATTTCACATTGTTTTTGGTGAGACAAGACAGAAGCTCTCCAGATAGATGCCTGGGGGAGGAAGGGCTTAAGATTGTGTTTAAACCACTTCATATAAATTGTAAATTGTGTATCTTTCAGCTATTTGTAAACTGATCTATAGTGACCTCCCTGAGTACATCAAACACAAGAGTATGGATGCACCTTGAGTGGACCTTGGGGAAGAAATCTGTGAACAAAATCTCTTCCGTTTTTATTGACAAATGTTCCAATGCATTGGTATATTATTGTTTCAGGTGTTTATGAACCTGTATAAATGTTGTTGTAGCCAACAAAAAACTGTACATGCAGCATGCTGTAAGCATACACACATGTTTGCATGCACACACACATCACATGCATGCCCAGAGACACACACAGCCCACAGAGAGACAAACATTCACACAATCTGTGCATTCACAAACAAGACTTTGGCTATGAGCTATTGTCTTTACCATGTTTGAAGAGCATTTGTAGAGCATCTCTAACATTTGCAGAGAGAATTGTGTGAAGAACAGCTTTCACATTTATTTGGGGTAGCTCATGTTGCAAGACAGTGACAGTGTGCACTCTATTGATAGCTTGATTCATTGATTAGCATAGAGTCCATAGCTCACGACTGAGTAATGAAATCTAACACTACGCTTCATGAGATTTGTAATTTGAGTGTAATTGCAACATGTTGCTTCTGTGTGGGCTTGGAGCTAAATAGTTATTATTTAATATTCAAGCATTAACTGGGCAATTTAAGTAATAGCATCACACGATTTTTCTTCTCTAAATTAATGGCATGGAACCCATCCAGAAGCAATCAGACAGTAGTAATAGTAGTAGTATAGTATTGTAGATCTGCATTGATACACGCGGACATTCTACATAATGAGTACTTTTTAACATACTTTTGATACCTTAATTACATTACTAGAAGGCCCAGTGTTGCTTTTTAGCAACATTAACCCTTTAATTATAAAAAAAATGTTATCATTTTTTTCTCACATACATATCATGGCTGAGGTTGATTGGTGATTATTGAAATGTCTAGAACATGTACATTCATTATATGAAAAGATATCCCCCACTTTTTAAATTTATTATAATTAGCATAAATAAAATATTTAAATGCTTTTTTAATAGATCATGGTAGTACAACCTCGTAGTAAGGTTGAAAACATTTGTTTTGTTTCAAGTAGTGAGTAGTCAGTGAGTTATTCAAACAGATCATTGGATTGCACAGGAAGAGTTTGTACTTTCTAGCAGCTAAATTAGTTACATGAAATAAATTCAACAGGTTGTTTTCATCAGCAACATTGGGCACAATGCAGGTTTCTCCAATTTAGCATATATAAATGTCTCTGACTCTTTTTTTTCTCTAATATTCAGACAGGAGTACCAGGTTTTAGGAGCTGCAATAGATGTTCAATTTGTAAAGAGAGGGAAGAAAGTGCGTAAACACTACAATTCTGAGAGTCTCGGCATGGGAAGCATGACTGTGGACTACAGAGTTATGGGTTACATCACTGAGGATAAAGGCCAGGTAAGGACATCTTCAATTGCTTAAACCTTACCAATATTACAATCTACAGGCTGTTATTTTATTTATTTCAAATCAACATACTCTGAGCAAGCAGGTGACTCTATTAGCACAGTAGTAAAAAAATAAAAATAAAAAAGCTGCCCCTGTACAGAAAAAATAGGTTCAAATCCAGGCAAAAAGAGAAAAGTTACATAGTATAGCTTTTACAAAAAAAAAAGCGGGCCAATTTGGAAGTGGTTTGTAAGTGACCAGAAAGTATATCATACTAGTTATGTCTCTTTATTTTTCATGAACTTGAAAAATGATGTTCTATAGCAGCACAATCCACTCTCCAGGATCTGAAGAAAAACAACTGTGTTCTATGCTATCATAAATGCCCCAAAAATGTTCATAAAAACTTTCAGAGATTTGTTTATTTTCACTGCATGCATAAATAATGACATCATAAATGATGTACAGTATGTGTGGAGGTAAAACATGGCAATCAGTTTTTCTTTCCTGTTAATTTACATTTTAAAGGTAGGGTACGTGATTTGAAATTCATGGTGTAGTACCAGCCTGGTGCACTAGGGGCCCCCAACAGTAGCTACACTATGTGAACCTGCTGCTCGATCCTGATTGGAGGAGAATTCGCCACCACCTGGGGAACTTTTATTAGCTCCTCTGCTAACGTGGGGGAGGGGGAAACTCCATATATGGTTTCCACACCTTATAATAGAGCATTTTAACAGAAAAAAAAAATTGTGGGTGATATCTGACAAAAGTGAAATCACTTCCCGTACCTTTAACAAATTAATCGTTGTCAATGAAAGATAATTTCTTATCATCTCTTTTGATACATTATCTAAAATGTGTCAAGGTGCTGTGAAAGATACTGTCTGTTTTTATCTGAATTGTATTATTATAGATTTTTGGAGAAAAAAAAATCAGAGTACAATGTAACAATGCAAATGCCAGTTGTTCCCAAAAGCAGTATGTGACTGTTTAAGGCCTGGCTTTGTCCCTACACCCACCAGTGCACCTGTATGTTTAACCTATGATTAACCAAGAGTATACACACAGCACCATTCAGTTCACACCAAATGGTGTCACTTGTTTTTTTTAGGGCTAGGCAAATAAATACTTCCAGGCTTGTCAACTGGAAATACTCCTTTAGTGGAACGTCAGGGCTGTGTAAAGTCCATGTAAATACATATTGCAATGCAGATTCCATTAAAAAAAGATACTGCTTAAATTGTAATTGATTCTTTACACTTTACTTCAGGTATGTGTTATGTTACGGAGGTTAATTGCCATTTACTCTGATCTTTGTAAGTCACTGTAGATAAGTCTGGCTTTCCAGAGTCTGAAGGGAACAATACAACTAATAAGGCTATTGTTTTTGTCATACACTCAGCCTACAGTATGTGTCACGTTTGTAAGAAATCCAGGTTTACAGCCTGTCATTCCATTGTGGTTCACAGTTCACACTATCAATGCTGCATGTACAACCACACCTTCATTTATAGCCTACTTCAGGTGTGCCGAAAATAGAAGATCTACAAGTTCACATAGCGTTGCACTGAGACACCTTGTGAGCCTGTAGATCTGCTATTCCCGGTAGTATAAGTTAAGCATTGGTGACCTTTGTGCATACCTTTCACTTCTCACCGCCCAATCGGTCGGTCTGTCTGTCAGTGAATAGGAAAAAGAGCCACAAGGCTCACAGGGAGATGAGGGATGAATTGTAGCTTAAAACTCAATGAGAGGCCGACAGTGAAGAGGAATATTATGACCTGGTTCTGGGGAGTGCAGTGGTGGATTCTGCTCTACTCAGCTCTGTTTTGCTATAGCGTTACTGGGCAAAGCTCACCACGGAAGCCCTCCAGATCTTGGCACGGTTCTCTTCTCCCACGAAACAACGAGAGAGGCGTCGGTCCCTGGCAGCAGAAACCACACATCCATAAAATATACTGCGATCCTTCAGTCAACAATCACACAGCGGGCAACATCATTCAGGTAATGCAGTTCTGAATGTATAACTCCCCTGAGGCTTTTCTGCACCTCTGGTGGGTTGAGTTTAACATACTATACTATTGACATTTACTACTCTACAATATGTGCTGTATACAGTATATATCATCTAATCATCGAGAGAACTCACATGCAGGATAAATCCAGTAAAATGGGCAAGTGAAGTACAAAGAACAGACAAAATCCAAACTGGGCACATGCAAGGGTTTATATTCTTTGGGTGAGATTTTCGTTACATGCTAAACCCCTTATGCCATATCCCTTATTTCATTTTCACTATTTTGAAAAACTTTTTTGGACTATTTCAACATGTCAATCTATTAACACGTTGTGAGCTAGTAGACTGGCCATTTGAACTACTGAGAAATGTTTTTTTTTAATAGTTTAAAAAGGCAAAGAAGTTAAGGGATAAGGGGTATAGCGGTAACGAAAATGGAGCCCTTTGACTCTTGTGCTGGGGTTGAGTACATTGTTCACATTGTTCATCTGATAAACGTTGTGTGTGCATTGATACAGAGGTGTGGTGCTGGCTTCTACAGAGAGTGGACCGGTCCTCATAAGGGTCAGTGTGTGCCTTGTAGCTGTAACGGGCTGTCCAAGGAATGTGATGAACATACAGGGAACTGTATGGTAGGTCCTCATTGCACCCATGCACCCTGTGCACACGCACAAACTCATACACACACATAATATACAGTACAAGCGTACCTGTCTCTGATAATATAATGCGAACATAAAACAAACAAAGAACATCAAAGAACAGGACTTCATGGGTTCTGAAAAGGTACTGGCCAGGTTACCATTTTTACCCTGTAAAAGAGCCTAAACTGTCATTTCTGTAATCTCTGAAGTGTGTGGTCTGGTTGGCTTCCAGAAGTGTCAGTTTAATACCGCAGGAGATCGATGTGAGCGATGTAAAGAAGGACACTATGGCAGTGCGGCTCGGAGGACCTGCCGGCCTTGTCCCTGCCCCTTCACATGGAACAAGTCAGTTTATATTCACCTCTTAATCTAACATTTTTAAGCCAAGGACCCCCTTGCTGAGAAAGAGAGAGATCAAGCAAGGACCCGCCAGTACATGTTGTATACATTTGGGTTGCAGATTAAGCATTTCTAGCTTTTAGACTTGCTTGACAGTACTTGATGGTTGGACTCATGTTAATGTGTATTTTCAGACCTGTAACCACTTAACTATGTATTTAATCTGCTCTTTTTTTGACCTCAATGCCAAATCTCTTTGCCAAAAGTAGCCTTTCCGAGCTTATAGATCTTCTATGTATCATATACACACTCACTCAGTAGGCCTACTGTAATTGTGAGTATACAACATGGTTGACATAGGCACAGTGAAGATATACAAAGCTTAATATAAGAGACACCAATTGCAGTATGTTGTGTAGCAGTCCAAGAGTACCGTCACCTCAATAGCAGATCTACAATTTTATACAACATCAGATGGACTAATTAAGTAGAGCAATTAAATAAGTGATGAAATGAACAATTAACGGTGTAGGTTGCATTTTAAGAAATGTGAGTCTTGGTCATGAAGTGTTATTGCTAGTATTATTAAAATGTTATTACTGAAGCTTATGGGTTCCTTTTGTGTGTAGTTTTGCATTGGCCTGTCTGGATGTGGGTTCTGGTGTGGTGGAATGCTTATGTAAACGAGGTTATCATGGAGCCACGTGTGACAGGTGTGTTTGTCATGATCACACTACTCACACACAAAACAAATACAAATAATGGTCAGTAAGATAATAATAATACCGATCGAGCTATTGTCAAACTCGGGGGGATACCACTACCACGGAATGTATTAATAACGCAGTTGTTTTCTCCCCATTATCAGGTGTGCTTCTGGTTATTATGGTAATCCAAAAGCATATGGAGGCAACTGCCAGCCTTGTAACTGCAACAATGGGACCTCTAACATCTGTGATACTCTGACGGGCAGTAAGGACATGCTTCTCTCACAAGGATAGAAACTAGGAAGTATAATTAGTATCTTATTTTATATACGTATACGTCTTCATCTGTTCTGGCAGCTCATTCTCTTTCCCGTCATGTTTTGTTTTTGATAGAGTGCATAACATCTGGTGACAATGGCTCTGGTGACCACTGCCTCCATGGTTTGTCTGTTTTCTGCATTTGTCTGTACTCTACTGTATGTCACCTCCCTGCCTGCATGTGTCTGTACTCTACTGTATGTCACCTCCCTGCCTGAGTTTGGAAAACCACACCCTGAACCCAGTTTAGACCTGTTCTCAATCTCTTTAAGCCAGTAGTTCTCAAATGTTTTTGTTTCGAGGACCCCTAAACAAATGTTTTTGGGTCAAGGATCCCCAGTAGTTTTGTGTAAACAACTTAATTATAAAATATTTTAATTATAAAATATTTCTCAATCTCGGCTTTTTTTTTAATAACATAGAAAAGTGGTTAGATTTATTGTGATGCTGTAACACATGCTGGTGGGGAGGTGCTTTAACCCTTCTTTTTTTGCCATCATTGGGCATTCTAGTCCTGATCCAGGTCAACTTGTCTTTGCATGTGTGCATTGATAGATTGTGATAACTGCAGCCTTGCCTTACTGGATAACCTGGAGGCCATGGACGATGAAATGTCTTGGCTGAAGAAACAGTTGCAGAATATCAGCAAAAGTGCCATCTCTCTAACATTGCTTAACAGGCTGCAGGCTAACATCTCTGAAACCAAGGTAAACCCAGTCATCCGTGCACCTGTGCAATTCAGTCAACCTTAAGAAAGGTGCAATTTTGCAAGTTGCCTTGTTCAGTTACTGTATATTGCTCTAATTAGCCATTTTAAATTGCCTCTTGTTTGGATACTATTGGTATTCCTACGTAAAACTTTATTTTCTGTTGGGACAGCAGGGCCCCTGCTACCGCAAAACACTACAGCAATTGGTATCGCAATATAAAGAAAGACATATCACTTTAACCCCTTTAATAGGTTGGATAATAACATACTCGCATAGATCAGTGTTTGATGCTGTGTGTTATTCATGCAGGCTGCGGTTAGGAGGCACAGCAATGCAGTGAACACTCTACTGCCAAAAACTGACCAGCTGGAAGCAGACGTGGACCTGGTCAGTGATGATCTGACTCAGCTGACAGACAAGGTACCTGGAGACATGTTTTCTACTGCCACAAAACAGGAGAATTAACAAATACCACAGTTACAGTCGTTCTCACTCTACAGTCGTATGTAGGGAGAGGCGACATGGTATTCAAAAAATCGAAGGCACAAATTGTATTTGGCTACGGACACCATCTGAAAACACATGCCGTTATTATATATTTGTATTTTTATTGTAAAAATATTTTGAAGGTACCCAATGCCAATACTTTAAATAGCAGATCTACAAACTAGTCTACAAATGTGCATTGCATCTCAACATGGGATATATAGCCTAGCGCTGAGGTTGAGGGCTCCCAGTAAGCTAAGTAGAGCCCACAAAGGGTTGAGAGTGATTCAATGCATCAAGTCGTGCTGCGTATGTTGCATGAAGTCGTGATTCTTCATGATTTGATTTACTTTTACTCATGTAAAATGTTGAATACAGAGATTTCAGTCATTTCACTTCTTCCACAACTGTTGTTCAGTAGCCTCTACACCCAGGCTTTCATTTCCGTCCGTTTCGGTGCGCGAAAACGGAAAGCCTGGACTAATGTTAGCCACGGTGGCCTAGAAGTGAGAGTCAACCTTTCGGGGTGGGCGTGGCTCCAAATGATGTGACGTAGCACAGCAGTGGAGGGGCTGGGGATGACTACACGTTGATGAGATCAAACCAGATCAGCTCATCTGCCATCCAGTATCAAAATAATTTTCAGCATGATGTACAGGCAGGGTATACAGTAGGAGCTCATGTGACACAATTTCACATAGCAAGGCAATCTATGCTATGGTATCACTGCTGTTGGCTAAAATATTTTTACACATACTGTATAACCAATGAATAGTACTCCTATTAATAACAAGCGATTGTGACTAAATGAAGCGGCAAGAATTGAATTGTGCTGAAAGTGCCGGTTGGAAACAAAGGATTCCATCCCTTCCCCTCATATTTAAGAGTGAATATAATGCACTATCATCGCCTTGGATAAAGGTGCTATATAAATAACTACATTGGATCCATGGGACAGAGGTTCTTTTTTCCATTTCCACTTGTCAATATTGGTATTATACCTTCACAGATTCAGAAAACTCTACCAGGATCTGATAAGCTGCTGGAGAAAGTGAACAAGACCAAGGTGCAAGCAGATGATCTCGCCTCTGAAGTTCAGTCTCTCTCCGTTCCCATACAAAGTATGTACAGCGTCACAGCACAGTCTGTTTCCAATCCAATACAAGTACAGTAGCAGACGCTGGCATCTCTCCACACTAGAAAAAGTGCCCTTGGGCACAGTTCTCCACCAGTGGCATTTCTTCTTCAGTCTAGAGGGAATACTGTATGCGTACAGTTTCACTGTAATCAGACGCTGTTTTGATTTGCAGCATTTTAGACAAATGATGTCAGATCATTATGTCCTAACTTAAGACCTTTATGTGACACAAGAAACTAATCCCTTGTGATATAGTTTGAATTATGCTTTTTTGCCAAAGTTATTATTGTCGCCACTGTAATTATGTTTACTACAGACCACTTTTTTTTTGTTATCAAATGTTTTTTATTTGCGAAATAGACAAAAAAAATGATATTCCGAGAATGAAATATTACAATAAAAAACATGAACAAAAATAATAATAATAAAAAAAAGACAAAAACAACCCCATCCACCCCCCCCCCCCACCCCCCCCCACCCCCCCCACCCCGGGACCAATGAAGCCATCAGGAAAATAAAGACTAAATAAATAATAGCAAATACAAATATACTGTGCACAATTAAAACAGAGATTATAAGACCTAACCTAACATGTTCTTAACTGCATCTGCAATGCCAGACCAAATATTAACATTCTCCTGGATGGATGGATGGATGGATGGATGGATGGATTTTATTTTGTCATTGAACATGAAGTACAACGAAATTGAATTGTTGGCATCGATCCAGTGCAATACAAAAAGTCATACGAGGCAAAAATAAAAACAGTAAGAAAATATATTGTAGTCCGTAACTATTTTTTAGAGTTCAGGAGAATGATGACTGAGGGAAAGAAACTGTTCCTGGATCTGGTGGTAGATGTCTTAAGGCATCTATAGCCCTTTCTCCTCTGGGAATGGGAGGGTTGGAACAGTTTATTGTTGGGGTGTGAAGTATCCTTAATGATGTTGAGGGCCTTGGACTGGCAGCGCCGCTTGTAGATAGACTCAATAGATGGCAGAGAGGAGCCTGTGATGCGCTGCGCAGTCTTCACCACCCTTTCCAATAGTTTCCGCTCCGCCACAGTACAGTTCCCATACCAAGCGGTTATACAGTACGTGAGTGTGCTTTCAATGGTGCACCGATAGAAGTTAACTAGGGTCTGGTAGGATAGTCTCACTTTCCTCAGTTTTCTCAAGAAAAAGAGACGTTGGTGGGCCTTTTTTATGAGGGACGATGTATTTGTAGTCCAGGAAAGGTCTTCAGAAATGTGGACCCCCAGGAACTTAAAGCTGGTGACCTGCTCCACTTCCACGCCATTGATGAGGGTAGGAGCATGCTGCCCCCTTCTGCCCCGTCTAAAATCCACAATGAGCTCTTTTGTCTTTGAGATGTTGAGCGTGAGGTTGTTGTCAGCACACCTCCTCCTTTGCTCCATGTAACCTTGCCGTTGACATTTCCAGATATATAATATCTAGGAAGGTTAAGGCCCATACAGACCACTTGTGGTTCCAGAAAGAACCTTTTAGACCAATTGAGGAACATTACATTGTTCCAGAACCATCTACTTAAAGAATATTTAACAACCATTATTTACTGTCTATCATTATCTATTTAATTTTATTCACGTTCAGATCTCCTGACACAACTGAGTGATTTGAAACCTGAGGATTCCAGTACCGTTGATGCAAAGGACGCATCCAGAATGCTGAAGGAGGTTCAGAGAATGTTGGAGGAAATGAGAGTCAATAACTGCACCAATCACACAGGAACCGCTGCCAACGAGCAAGAGATGGCACACAAATGTAAGAGATATGGCTTTTTTAATGGTCTGGCACTGCACTGGATTTCAGTCTGAGTGATATATTATGTATGATGGGGTGATGGCAATATTATGGAAACAGTCTTAGTGAGTGCCTCTTACACACTTTGATGTCAAGGTCCACACGTAACAATTATGCATTGTGGGCTTTGAATATAGCCAAAGTATAAAATAAAGCTGTTAAAATTGTATACTAAACATCAATTCCAAATTTGAGAACCACTGGTCTTTCTGTCAACCTGCAATACTAATCAATTTAGTTTTATGTCTTTAGTGTTGCAACAAGTCAGGATCAACATGACAGCTCTCGTGAACCAGTCTTCAGTCAATGGGATTGCAGCCTCTCTGATGTCTGCTGGTGGTTTTCTGATGGACCTGGAGGACATTCTATCACGTGCACAGATCACAGTGGACAGGAGCCGTGGGGTCAACTTGAACAGCAAAACTATCCTGCATGACCTGCTGGTACTGTAAATGGACTGGGGTTGCAATAGTTGACTATATACAACACATTTAATTCATGAAAATGAATACTGTAAATACATTTTATAGAAAGAATGGATTGTTTTTCATCCCTTCAAAATAACGATTGTTTTAATTGCAAGAAGATAACGAAATGTATAGTGACATAATGCTTTGCTTTGTCACTGACAGAAACACCGTGCTCAGCTGAAGAAGGAACGAGACAAGATCCTCTCAGTGGTTGGTTTGACTAAAGAGAAGTTAAAGAACACTACAGAGCTCTATGGAATGCTTCAAGCAATCAAAGAGGTAAACTCCTGTGTATGGACCGTTACTAGTTGAACTAAACAAACTGTTGTGTTGGTGTAAATTAATGTAGGCTACTGTATGTCTCGCTGAAGGACACCTTGTTCAAGCCAGTTCAAGCCAGTATTTCCCAAACAGTGAGTTGAGACTAGCTCTGGTCAGAAGCAGAACAACTGTGTTTTGAGCTTGTAGGACTATAGCTTTGTTGCTATTCAGGGAAGGGCATAAGACTTATGTGTTTAATTCACATTTTGTAAGCTTGGACATAATTTCTCTTTTATGGGTCTCATGCTGGAAGGTTTGGGAAAACACCAGTTTAAGCAATCAAGCAAACATTTTGAGAATGAATTCTAGATTGAAAACGATTCAATTGTGTTTAAATCTGCAGGAAGCGGAGCATCTTGCAGCTCAGCAGGACGGTGCTGAGATGAACCTCACTGAGAAGTTGAACAGAATCCAGACGGTTCTGGCAAAAGTGGATCTGGTCATCAAGGCAGAAGATCATGCTGAGGAACTGGACAGACTGGCAAGAGAATTTACACTGTGCGTATAGAACAGTGGTTAGTTTTTTAAGTCAAGGAGCTCCAAAATATATTTGGCCGTGGCTCACGGACCTTTATTTGAACAATCTGAAAAATGTTGAGGCAGGGACCTCCATACAAGATTCATCTTGTTGGCCCGGTCTGGCCTATCAGTCCTGCTATTTAGGTTGCTAATCCCGATGACCTTTGCTGCATGCATGTCACTCCCCATCTCTATCACCAGATTTCCTGTCAGCTTACTTTATGTACACTCAAAAAAAAAAAAAAAAAAAAAGACAAATGCCACCAGACATAATATCAAACTGGGGGTCCTTGAAATTAAATAAAAAATCCCTCATCCCTTTTTGTGCTCATTTGATTGTCTTGTTTGCTATCTACAGAGGGCTCCAGAAAATGACCAACAGTACCTCTGACCTGCTTAATGCTGTAGTGGGCAAGGGAGCTCACAACAGCATTATAAGTGGCATAGAGGAGGCGGCCCTGGCAGCAAATCAATCCAGAGTGGCTGCTGAGGAGGCTTTTAAGGTGATAGATTGCATTCCCACGGCGTATGTGAGATCCACCTTTCCATCAATCACCAAATGGGAAGACGTCTTCTTTTCTGTTTTGTCTATGGAGTTATCATTACTCTAATAGACTCCCAGGTGTGGTTAGAATATTGAAATAAACTACATCTTCCCTATGTATGTTTGGTTTCTCAAAAGGTCCACTCAAGGCTCAGGTCAAAATGCCCAATGACAGTGGTATACAGTAGTGACATCACAATATTATCCCCTCCCCTAAATCCCCCCATTTAGAACAACAGTTTAGAAGCTGTGAGGTCGGCTTCAGTTCAGGTCGATCACTACCTCTCACCTAGCAGACATACTTAATGAACTGGTGGGTGTGGCTAGATAAAACATAATTTTAACTTTTCTGAATTTAAGAAACACCGTTTTCCTAGTATAATCATAGCACCTTCACGGCACTCCCTTTGTAAATTAGTATGAACTGCTAGAGCATTCCTGGTCTGGATCTATTGTCTGTCTGTGTCACTGTCTGTGTTGTTGCTCTGAACCAGGATGCGGTCCAAGGGGGTGTGGTCAAGTGGGCTGAGACACTGAAAGGCGATGCAGAGCACATGCTCACAGAGGTCCAGAACGCCACCAGTTACCTTCAAAGTAAGATAGCTTAATCACATAAAGTCAGGGTTACATTTAATGGCGCAGGGTGTATTTATGCCTCTGCTTTTTGTATGTGGACCTCTGGTCGTTTTACCCCTTGTTATTCACTTGTCTATTCATTCAATTATTCATCAGACATTCAAAATAGCCTGCATGCTGTTTTGCTGTCACCAAAATGATGAAGAATTACATTGATTGATTTAACTTTTCTTTTTTTTTTTAACATGCATAGTGATATCAGATCAAGTTACCTGCCAGACAAACAACACTGATCAGAGAAAGGAGAAAGGACGACTGCTGAGGAATGACATTCAACATGTCACTGATGATCTAAATAGCATCAAAAGAGGTAATGAATTATATTACACGGTCGTGGACTTTATTTTGTGAATAAATGGTATTAAATCTGATCTGTAAATGCACCATCTGATAAATGGTGCATTTACAGTATATAGCACCGCTATCCAAGGTGCTTTACATAGATAGTGCACTACATTCACTAGATTTACTCAAGCAACTACTTTTTACTCCACTACATGTATTTTACACTAATTAGTTTGCTTTAATTACTATTCAGATTTTTTGTTCTTTTTAATAGTTGTTACTCGTTAACTTAAAATGTAACAGTATTTTCAGAATTGTCCCCTTTAGGTCTGTTTGTGTGCAGTGAAGGCTTCTTTTGAATATTAAAAAGGACTCAGTGTTCCTGACGACATGCCCAATTACGTGGTTTGAACTGGTTTCTCACCCTTGGGTTATCTCATGTCTATTATTTATCAGAGCTTTTGATTTGCAGATGATACCGGGAGCCTCCTAGATGCTGCCAAGGCAGATGTCTCTGCTTCAAATGCCACTATCAATTCAGTGACAGACAGACTGAGGACAATCACTCAAGAAGTTAAGAAAATAGCTCTTTTTGATGCCAGTCCAAATGTAGATGGCCTTCTGAGTGACGCAGATCATGCATGTGAGTATGAAAGCCTGGATATGCAGAGATTTCTGCTCTCCTGTTTGAATCACTTCACATCATCGTCTCATGTTGTCTTGACTTTTGACTTTTTAGTGAAGAACCTGAGCGAAACACTCCCTACCTTGAACAAGACGTTTGCACAGACTGAGGATCTTAGTAACCAGGCGCCCTCTGCTGCCAACCTGACAGAAAGCATCAGAAGAATCAAAGACATCATAGAGGAGACAAGAACCTTTGTCAACAGGGTGATATGCATCTACCACTTTGTTAGGCCACCAGTCGTTTGATATTTCATATTCATATGCACTTTGACTGATTTTGCTGCCCTCCCCCAGCTTTCTCTTGCCACCACGTTCAACGGAAAGGGCCACATTGAGCTTCGTCCTCCGAGCAACCTCGAGGACGTGAAGGCGTTCACAGCGGTGGACTTACTTCTCAATCGCCACCCAAAAGATCCTCCCAAGACTGAGGGCAGGCGGCAGCGACGCCAAGACAAGCGCCATGATTCGAATGCCTTTGTTTTCTACCTGGGCAACAAGGATGTGAGTGGCTGTCATCAGAGTGTCTCTTATAGTAAATGTAACAAAATCAAGAAAACCCCAGAAATAGTAGAGAGTAGAAATACAGGCCAAGTTGTTTTGAACAGTGATTTGCACTAGTGAAATAATAATTCACTAGTAATTTGGCCAATATTGAGCTCAGGCTATGGCTTGCCTTAGACCAGCTTGCCATAATTTGATGACATTTTAGCTCCACAGACCCCAAAACTAAAGATTTCTTTTGCTTTTGTCCACAAAACAGTCAAACATACAGATCAAAATGCACGTTAATCTTGTACATTCTCTAGTTGTGTAGACTTGGGTTAATTCAGAGGATGAATATTTTAACTCTTGAGAGTGTAAACGTGAAACCAATTGGACCTGCAAGGGTCCATTTGGTTTCATTTTTACAGGATTATTGATCCCCTCATTGGGTGTCGGCTCATTTCTGTCATTGTCTTTCAGTCTTCTGGAGACTACATTGGAATGGCAATCAGAAACAACATACTGTTTTGCATCTACAAACTGGGAGGAATTGTTCATAAGGTGGAAGCCAGCAAAATCATCACAACCACCAGTGTGAACTCAACAGACTTTGACAGAGTTGTCTTCAGCAGGTGAGCTGTAACTTCGTTAAAGCTGTAGCTTTAACGAATGCTCATAAGATGACACTAACTCTGTCAACTCACTCTGGGACACAGAGGTAGGCTGTGGACAGTTCAGAAATCTTACTCCAATGCCTCAATCATTAAACATTACCATGCTGAAATGCTGTAGAAGACAATGTACTTTAATTCACCACCAGGATATCATTGGAGACGCCTGATGATATCAAGGGTTCTGAACTGTCAATAGTCCACTTCGCAGAGAGGTGCGAAACATAGACATAGGAAGCCACCATTGTGAGCACCAATTATCTACATTTGGCTCTAATCCTGAATCACTACCTTAAAAATACTACCTTATATTACTGTTTTTTTTCTGCCGAAACAAAATGATTCAACATAATTCCGACTGAGAGTGTCAGTCTACCAATTATCTGAAGATATTTTTGAAAATGGATTCTCCTTTATGTTATGTTTTGAATGCAATCCTTTTGGTGTGCATTTGTGTTCCTTCAGGGTTTACCAAGATGCAGAAGTTAATATGACTCAGAACTTCACATCACCGAAACCCATCCATCTACCGCTCAAGAAGAACCTCCCAAACACAGCCATTGGTGTTTTGGATCTGAACCCGGACAATGTGGTCTTCTATGTGGGCGGCCATCCGGAAAACTTCACTGTAATCTTTTAATACTATTACAATGTTTCCAGTTTGCACTGCTTTCTGAACATGCTCAGACCCCCCCCCCCCCCATATCTCCTATTTAAGTTGAACGATCAACAGTTTAACCCCCGCAGAGAGCACCAAAGTTGGTAACGATGGAAGTTGGAAATCCTACCTCCCCTTCCACACATTTGTCTGTGTCCCTGTTTCTTATACAGTATATGGAGTCAGCTTCATATATAGGCAGGGGAGCTCTGTCAGAGCCCAGGCAGAGGGCCGAGGCCTTTGTAGCGGTTCTGGACAACCATTAATCTGACCGATAATAACAGGCTCAAATTTGCCCATTTCCAGCCTCCAGTGGAGTTGCGTTACCCAATGTACCGTGGAGCCATGAAACTGTCCTCTGTGAATGACCATCGTCTTTGCCTGTTCAACTATAAGAGTGTGGTCAACCTCACTGACGACCAGCCTTATGTCAAGTAAGTTAGCTCATGTAGAACTTCATGGTTGCCAAAAGGGTAGCACATTATCATGAGAATAAGAGCATTATAGAACCAATTACAAACATATACGAAGGTACAGTAGGTTGTAAATGGTCCATTAATTGTAACAATCATGTGTATTGTGTGCTAATTGTGATGGAGAGCAACACATAATCATAGTGTAGTGCACATTGTGTGACATGCTTGTCAGAGTTGACTGACTTTGAAGAAGGGACTTTTGAAGGGAGTACATAAGTACAGTTTTGAATACCAGGCTTTTACTTGTATTTACAGTGTGCTATCAATAATACTTTTACTCGTACAAGGGAAATGGGTATTTAAGCATGCTAAATATATGGAGCGAGTGCATGGCTTACATGGTTATCTAGCTCACAGCTGGTTTCGCAATACATCCAGAGTACTTCTACCATGACCTTTCCATCTTTTGCACAGGCTTCCTCAGTCAGAGGTATCAGATTACTATGAAGGCACTGGTTACCGCATGGCACTCACCAGTAACCCCGACAAGATAAAGAGAAGATTTTTCAAGTTCACCACGAAGAGCCGGGAGTCAAATGCCTTGTTATTCTACATTGGAAATGATGTATGATGTTCCTCCTCCTTGAGCTATGCTTATTGATCTCCCTTTTTCATAAACATATTTTGCAAAGCTTATAAGATTGAAGCAGCTTGAAGCAATACACTAAAAGCAATTATTTAAAACTAAACTATAAAGACACTTACAAATTTGAAATCCTTAAACTCTATAATGTTTCTAATGGGTCTAACTAACAAAACACTCAACAAAGCCTATTCAATGTGAAACTATATAGATTTGACAAAATGGTGACTGCTGTGGCCACTGGCCATATTAACTTTCACAGGTAAAAATTAACATTTTCCCATTTTTCACAGGATTCATACTTCTGTCTCTTAGTGGAGAATGGCCACCTTGTTCTGCAAGGAAGACAAGCAGGCCGAAGACTCAGGGCTCAGAGCAGTGGAAATGTGTCGCTTTATGTAAGATCATAGAACTATATATAGATTTTTTCTCTTTCCTTTGTTTTCATTTATTTATTTATTCTTTTGCAGGAACTATTCACATAGCTGTTCCTTTTAGAAACTAGAGTTTTATTAAATGCCCTGCAATGAGAATTGCAATTAGTTGCATTTCTGTTGAATGCAAAAAGTTTCATCAAAGGTCATCTACATCAGGTTTTATACATTTTGATGCTAACTTATTCATTACAAACTTTACTGGACATTTGCTTAATCTGCTTTCCCAGGGCAACACTTTTAACATTGAGATGCATAAAAGGTTCACTATATATTATGGAGAAAATGGACGTGAAAAAATATCCACAGACTACGTTGGATCGCTCTACAGAAATTACTATGTCGGTGGCCTACCAACACAACTCAGGGAGAGGTAAACATGATTTCGATATACAGCTATCAAATATTTACACAGGGGATTTCGTATTTGAGCTATTTATCCATGTGATTCTTGAAGGGATAACATCACTGCTCCAGCACTGAGAGGATGCGTTGACCGGTGGAGGGTTGACGGTCTCTATGTGGAGTATAACAAGACCATTGGAGTCAGTGTTGGATGTCCAGTTGCACTGCTGGTAAACTACCTCTAGGAAATGTAAAATCTTTAAAAAAAAATGTAAAATCTGTAAAAAAAACTGCTGAAACTCTACTCTGTCTGTACTCGATCCCCAGATTTCTGGGGCCTTTACACTATCTGCAAGATTATCTTAGTTTGCCTATTAAGATATGCCCAGGATTAAACCACTTTATGTGGTTAACTGCGACTAAAGATCACAGTAAACTGTGGAATGCTCCCACTCACTCACGCAAGTAATAAGCTCAGAAATTAAGGCCAAGCCATACCTGGGCCCTCATCAAACCCTGTATACTTGAGAACCACCCTTAAATCTCAATATACTGTATGGAGCTGACTGTTCTGACATTCCATTAGTTGATCTCATCAAACCCTGTACAATCAAGCCATGCTCCTTATATGGCCAGTACAGAATTAATACTATGTTGACCTGACCCCCCACACCAAAAACAGCAGCAATCTGCAGGCATCTTACTGCTAGTATTCAGACCAATTCCAAATGCTTGTGCTAGTGCGTGTTTGGATTTCACTGTTGTACATTGGATGTCCTTTGTGTTGAGTGTGTTGTCTACTGCAGGGTGTTCACAAGGCTGCCTTTAAATCTGGTGGCTCCCTCTCTCTGGAATCCACGGGTCTCTCAAGCCAACGTCCAGCTATGGTCTCCCTGGGGTTCAGGAGCACAGAGAAACATGGTGCTCTTCTCAGGACCACATACAAGGTGAAATCAGACGAATCCATCATCAGTCAGAGTTACAAACCTGAAAAAAGCAAGCACTCAATAGAGTAGTCCAGGCTTATAAAGTAGCAGGTGCACGGCAAGTAGGCAATAGTTCATAAGATTCACGTTGTTCCATTTGGGATTCTTCTTTCGTTTTCCTCCCCAGCAGGTACACAACTCAAACAGAAGGACATTTCGGCCTTCTTCAGCATATCTCATTTTGCAAACTCAGAGTTACAAACCTGTATGAGTTCATTTGTAGTTATTGTAGTGTGACATAATTCCATATATCTTTACTTTGCTTGTTTTTATCGTTTCCTAGGATTCTGCTACTGTCTTCCAAGACTTTCAGCTGTCATTGACTGATGGCTACATAGAGTTTAATTATGATAGCCAGGCGTTGAAATCACACAAAATGTACAATGATGGGAGGTGGCACTTCTTGTCTGCAGGGAAGAATGGCACAGGGTAAGTAAGGTGTCTCTCGCCCAATTCTGTCAACATTTGTACCTTTTCAAATAAAACACAATCCATTGCTGCTATCAAATGAATTAATCCTGCTGCTCTTTGACACACAATACACAGTCACACACTGTACTTGACCAAATGTCTCTGATTTTTAACAGGCTGGAGCTGAGAGTGGATAATGTAGATGTGGGTCAGCAGCAACCACACAAAATCAAGCCCAGAACACATAATCTAACTTTGGCAGGAGAGGCATTCAGCGGCTGCATTTCTAACCTTTACACAAGGTTTGGCTAAAGATACGTTTACCTGTTTCTGAATGTACAGTATGTACAGTACTGCAATGCCTAAATTAAGCTCTGAGTTCATCATGCACCTTTGTTGTATAGACAATAGTCATGTTCACAAATGCTGTTCCTGGGCTATTCATGGTATGTGACGAACCTTGGTGATGTGTTTTTTTTTTTTTTTTTTTTTTTCCTGAAAGTAGCTGATGGTCTAAAAATAGTTTCTTCTTTTCTTACACATGAATAGATTTGTTGTGTAATAGAAGTGTTGAATCTAACACAGGAATCCCATGAGTTTTATGCCTGCTGACTTGAGCATGTCTTCAGCCACGGGGAACGTAGTGCTGGGTACATGCACCCTCTCTCCACACGCCACACTCTTACCAGCCGCCCTTCTGCAAAAAACCCACAGAAACAAAAAGGTGTGTTGAGGAAAGCCATGTTAGCTACCATGCGTATTTCTAAAATGAACCCTGTCCTCCCTATTTTTGGGCAGAGTGAAAAGCATTTCTCAAAATGTTTCCAAATAAATCTTCAAGAAATTAAAAAATACAATTTGCAGCTTATGAGCCTCTAGTTTGGCAATATTTGCACCTTAAAGTGTAAAGAGTTTAAGTGATTCATTGTGAATTTCCTAATATAATAACCTGTTTTTGTGGTCAATTTTTAAAAAGAAAAAACAATTCTGATTTTAAAATGTAACAACCTGTAACAGTATTACTCTGTGTGTCAGATCCGATCCCAGACAGACACCACTGCTTTCCAGTGTAGACGACCTGCAGCACATTACGGAGGGTACCAGCTCTCAGAACGCCACAGCTGGCTGAGTTACAACATCGCCCCTGAGGACCTCAATTACAGGTCTTTATGTTGTCACATTAAAACAGTGGTTCTCAAAGTAAGTGTGTGTGTGTGTGTGTGTGTGTGTGTGTGTGTGTGTGTGTGTGTGTGTGTGTGTGTGTGTGTGTGTGTGTGTGTGTGTGTGTGTGTGTGTGTGTGCGCGCGCGCGTGCGTGTGCGTGCGTGCGTGTGTGTGTCTTGGGGGGGGGGGGGGGGGGTAAATTATTAGTTAGGAACCAACTAACATCTTACAAGTCTGTGCCTCTGAGATTGAAAGTGAGACCATTATGTGTCCTTTTGGTTTCATAGAAAGGTTTTTTTTTTTTGTAGGATTGGATACCAAACTTGGGGTCCTTTGTCATTCAAACATTTGAGAATCACTTTTTTTTTTAGCAATACATATATCATATTTGTATTTCATAAAGAAACCCATGCTGTGCCTTTTCATCCTTCTTGTCTACTGTAGACCTCATTTCTCACTTGAAGTCAGAACCAGGTCATCCAAGGGACTGCTGCTCTTCATAGCAGGGAAAGGAGACATTTCCCTGGTGGCTCTGTTCATAGCTAATGGCAAGATCAAGCTTTCCCTTGGTCCAAACAGAATCATCCAGTCTAACAAGAAGACCAACGATGGAAACTGGCATAGAGTAATTATAACTGTGTTCTCATACAGAAGTAATGAGTTTTGCTTGCTTGTGGCTGTTATGTTTTCAATCCATCCCAATATGGCAGTGGTTTTCGAAGTGGGGTCAGGGAACCTCCGTAGGTCCAAAGATATTTTTGTGAGTGTCCCTGGCAATCACTCCACAATCATTAATCGGTCCACAGTCGGTGGTCGGTTGTCCCTCAGGGTACTCCGATGGCCTGTTGGGGGCAGTGACATAATGTTGACTTAATTAAAAGATAAGTATTGCAAAGAGTATTATCTCCTGGAGGTGTTGAGGTACTTGCTCTCTGCTCACTCACTCGCTCGCTCTGCTCGCGCAAAAGTAGGCCATGGCCACAAGTGCTGTAGGCCATGGCCTTCTTGTGCGCAATGTGCAAGTTTGCACTCTATGAATGTTGCTAATCACGTTACTTGTCCTGACGGACACTACAATGTAGGCATTTAGCAGATCCTCTTACGGTAATCCAGAGCGACATTAAGTAAAAACATTCCCATACATCATATACATACAAATTAGTTAAATTTACAAATTACAATTTAAACTTAAAGGTAGGGTAAGTGATTTTTTTTGTTCACTTTTGTCAGATATCACCCCAAAAAATGTTAAAATGCTCTATTATAAGGTGCGCAGACCATATATGGAGTTTCCCCCTCCCCCATGTTAGCAGAGGAGCTAATAAAAGTTCCCCAGCTTGAAAGGTGAATTAGCGCACCAGACTGGTACTACACAATGAATTTCAAATCACTTACCAAAGCTTTAATCACTAAAACATGGTAATTGTACAGTAATATACATCCTCTATCTAAGTCTAGTGATATGCTATCTAAACTACCCGTTTGGTACTGCAAGTTATATTGATCCAGGGGGAGAAGAGTTTGGGGCTTGTGGAGCGTTGGCTAGGGGTTTTTAGAAGGACTACTGCCAGATCGCTGTGTCGGCTGATCAGAGTGCACGGGAAGGCTTGTATAGGTTGCTATGAGACTAGCAAGATATGATGGTGACAATCTTTTTTTGCTTTGAATGCATAATGCATGATGTAATTGTACAGGTTGTCTTCAGTGTGGAGAAGAACACATTCCATCTACTTGTGGATGGTGTCCGTGTAACTGACGGTGCCTTGTCCAATGATGAGGGCTATTCCTTAAACCTGAAGAATCCTGTATATTTAGGAGGTTATCCCAGACACAAAAATTCAAAGGTATGAACTTCTCTGTGTCTCGTGTCTCCTCTGTGTCTCAGACAGCTCAAATTAATTTTCAACAAGGGTCTCTTAGTTTGACGAGACAACCATGTTTGATGGTTGAGTACTGTCATCAAACAAGCTTGCATTAGTTTAAATAACGTTTTGTATGAAACTCTGTCTCTTTCTCAGAGCCACTTCATTCCCAAGGACAGTGTTATCGGCTGCATACGGGATTTCAGACTGAATGAGTTATTAATCGAGGGACCTGTGTCAAGCCATGGAACGCACCCCTGCTCAGATGTGCTCTCAGAATTGCAATCGGGCGCATACTTTGAGGGCAACGGTGGTCATGCTGTTTTAGGTTTGGATGTTGACATGAATTAATATTTAAGTATGATCCGTTCGCATTTCTTCCCTTACATCACTGTACAAACTGACAAACTAAATATAAAATGTTGGGCCTTTCTAAAGGATGTTTGTCTTTCAGACAAGACCTTCAATGTGGGCTCTCATTTTGAGCTGACCTTTGAACTGCGTCCGCGACATCTGACAGGCCTTCTCTTCCACGTCAAAAGCCACAAGACCAGTTTTGATGTTTTCTTAAGGGACAATAAGGTGAGAACCCAGGCATCCTTGTGTGTTCCTGTTGTCAGGATCTCAGTCAAGACAAAGATTCACCATCATGCTACTCTTTGTGGCAGGTTGGTGTGGAAGTGAACGACGGCAACAATGTCCTCAGCCTCTTGTTGACTCCGCAGCAGAATCTGTGTGATGGGAAATTTCATCTGGTTTCTGGTAAAAGACAAAGTCTTACAATAGCTCTCACATGGTATATACAGTACTTAGGTGCTGAAGATTTTAAAACATGGACTTCTTTATGCTGTAAGTGTCCAAACAGAATGCGGTTCTCAAACTAGAGGTGGATTCTGCAAGGGAGCAGATGGAAGGCATCTCTCACTCTGCCTCGTATTCCACCACACTGGAGTCACTTTACATCGGAGGCATATCGGGTAAATCCGTCACTTCATGTAAACTTTCGCTTGTTTTGTGGTCATGTGGTGGGACGGTGGTGCATTTGACATTTCATACTTTGCAGATTCTGATTATTTTTAAGGGGTGCTAGCTCCTTCTATATTCAGCTAGTAGTGTAGATTTTTTTGCTTTCAAAATTACCTTAGACAATGAATGGAGAATTTACACCATGGGCTCCATTTTCGTTACATGCTAAACCCCTTATCCCTTATCCCAAACTCCTTATCCCTTTTTTACTATTTTGGTAAACATTTTGGAATAGTTCAACATGCCACATCTATTGACACATTGTTAACTTGCAGACTGGCCATTTTAGCTATTGTTTTTTTTTAAATAGTTTAAAAAGGCAAAGAAGTTAAGGGATAAGGGGTTTAGGGGTGACAAAAATCTAGAACCTATCTCTGTGTCTGTACAATCAGACACATTTTTTTTAATTAATAGACACACTGTGTGATGATGCAACATGTTGTGAGTTGGTCATCTATTTTGAAAGTGTTTTACTATTTTTATCCTTTTACTTTGCTAATTGCCTTCAGGTGTTTGAAGTACAAAAAAGCTTTTTTTGTTTTGTTTTGTAGTTTTTAAGTACAATTCTGAACGCAGAAGCTTTTAGCTGCTTGTAACAGCTTATATTTATATGGTGGTTTTGCTTCTTAATTTAAGGGAATTAAAAGTATTTCTCCACTTACTTCTCCTGCAGGTAGAGCGCACAGAAACAGGGCTCCGGTGTCTGCTTCATTTGTTGGCTGCCTGCGCAACGTGAAGTTGAATGCGAAACTAGCTGCATTATCAGCTTCCAGAGTGACAGGACCCGTCCACATCAACAAATGTCCTGCAGACTAAATGCCAATACATGCTTGTTAACAAGTTTTGATTGTATCACCTGGTCCACTTACCTTTACAAAAAACCTGGGAAGTAGCATGCATTAATCCAGTGGTTTTCAACTAGTGGTCCGGGGACCGGCACCAGTGGTCCCCAGCTAAATGATGGAAAGTCGGTTTGACAGCGTAAAAAATGAAACCAAACGGACCATTGTGGGTCCATTTGGTTTCATATTTACACTCTCAAGAGTGAAAATATTCATCATCTGAATTAGCCGAAGTCCACACAACTAGAGAATTTAGAAGTTGCTCATTTTGAGCAGTATGTTTGACTGTTTTTCCCAAATCCA
>CM076979.1:23252692-23442692 GCA_039105355.1 Benthosema pterotum
TCCTCAAAACGATGAAAAAAAGCATGCTGTGCAAGACCGTAGGCTTAGCCTTGCGTTTTTGCCAAGTTTCGTCATTTTTTGAAAATTGTCAAAATCATGAAAAAACGTAAGGCTATAGCCTTGTGATTTTTTCGAAATTTCGACATTTTTCGAAAATCCTCAAAATCCTTTAAAGATCCTCAAACGATGAAAAAAAGCATGCTGTGCCAGACCGTAGGCTATAGCCTTGCGTTTTTGCCAGGTTTCGTCATTTTTTGAATATCGTCAAAATCATGAAAAAACGTACCTAAGGCTTGTTATTTTAGCTTTATTTTTTTTAATTTTTTTTTGAAATTTCGACATTTTTCAAAAATCCTCAAAATTCTCAAAAATCCTCAAAACGATGAAGAAAAGCATGCTGTGCAAGACCGTAGGCTATAGCCTTGCGTTTTGCAGGTTTCGTCATTTTTTGAAAATCGTCAAAATCATAAAAAAACGTAAGGCTAGAGCCTTGTGCTTTTTTCGAAATTTCGACATTTTTTCAAAAATCCTCAAAACGAATGAAAAAAAGCATGCTGTGCAAGACCGTAGGCTAAGCCTTGCGTTTTTGCCAGGTTTCATCATTTTTTGAAAATCGTCAAAATCATGAAAAAACGTAAGTAGCTATAGCCTTGTTGCTTTTTTCCGAAATTTCAACATTTTTCGAAAATCCTCAAAATCCTCAAAAATCCTCAAAACGATGAAAAAAAGCATGCTGTGCAAGACCGTAGGCTATAGCCTTGCGTTTTTGCCAGGTTTCATCATTTTTTGAAAATCGTAAAATCATGAAAAAAACACGTAAGGCTATAGCCTTGCCGTTTTTTTTCTGACTTTCGACATTTTTCAAAAATCCTCAAAATCCTCAAAAATCCTCAAAACGATGAAAAAAGCATGCTGTGCAAGACCGTAGGCTATAGCCTTGCGTTTTTGCCAGGTTTCGTCATTTTTTGAAAATCATCAAAATCATGAAAAAACGTAAGGCTATAGCCTTGTGTTTTTTCGAAATTTCAACATTTTTCGAAAATCCTCAAAAATCCTCAAAAATCCTCAAAACGATGAAAAAAAGCATGCTGTGCAAGACCGTAGGCTATAGCCTTGCGTTTTTGCCAGGTTTCGTCATTTTTTGAAAATCGTCAAAATCATGAAAAAACGTAAGGCTATAGCCTTGTGGTTTTTTCGAAATTTCGACATTTTTCGAAAATCCTCAAAATCCTCAAAAATCCTCAAAACGATGAAAAAAAGCATGCTGTGCAAGACCGTAGGCTATAGCCTTGCGTTTTTGCCAGGTTTCGTCATTTTTTGAAAATCGTCAAAATCATGAAAAAACGTAAGGCCTTGCGTTTTTTCGAAATTTCGACATTTTTCGAAAATCCTCAAAAATCCTCAAAAATCCTCAAAACGATGAAAAAAAGCATGCTGTGCAAGACCGTAGGCTATAGCCTTGCGTTTTTGCCAGGTTTCGTCATTTTTTGAAAATCGTAAAAATCATGAAGAAACGTAAGGCTATAGCCTTGCGTTTTTTTTTTCGAATTTCGACATTTTTCGAAAATCCTCAAAATCCTCAAAAATCCTCAAAACGATGAAAAAAAGCATGCTGTGCAAGACCGTAGGCTATAGCCTTGCGTTTTTGCCAGGTTTCGTCATTTTTTGAAAATCGTCAAAATCATGAAAAACCGTAAGGCTATAGCCTTGCCGTTTTTTCAAAATTTCGACATTTTTCGAAAATCCTCAAAATCCTCAAAAATCCTCAAAACGATGAAAAAAAGCATGCTGTGCAAGACCGTAGGCTATAGCCTTGCGTTTTTGCCAGGTTTCGTCATTTTTTGAAAATAGTCAAAATCATGAAAAACTGTAAGGCCTTGCCGTTTTTTTTTCGAAATTTCGACATTTTTCGAAAATCCTCAAAATCATTAAAACGATGAAAAAAAGCATGCTGTGCAAGACCGTAGGCTATAGCCTTGCGTTTTTGCCAGGTTTCGTCATTTTTTGAAAATCGTCAAAATCATGAAAAACCGTAAGGCTATAGCCTTGCCGTTTTTTTTCGAAATTTTCGACATTTTTCGAAAATCCTCAAAATCCTCAAAAATCCTCAAAACGATGAAAAAAAGCATGCTGTGCAAGACCGTAGGCTATAGCCTTGCGTTTTTGCCAGGTTTCGTCATTTTTTGAAAATCGTCAAAATCATGAAAAAACATAAGGCTATAGCCTTGCGTTGTTTTTTTTAAAATTTCGACATTTTTCGAAAATCCTCAAAATCCTCAAAAATCCTCAAAACGATGAAAAAAAGCATGCTGTGCAAGACCGTAGGCTATAGCCTTGCGTTTTTGCCAGGTTTTGTCATTTTTTGAAAATCGTCAAAATCATGAAAAAACGTAAGGCTATAGCCTTGTGGTTTTTTCAAAATTTCAACATTTTTCGAAAATCCTCAAATCCCACAAATCCTCAAAACGATGAAAAAAAGCATGCTGTGCAAGACTGTAGGCTATAGCCTTGCGTTTTTGCCAGGTTTCGTCATTTTTTGAAAATCGTCAAAATCATGAAAAAACGTAAGGCTATAGCCTTGTGGTTTTTCGAAATTTCGACATTTTTCGAAAATCCTCAAAATCCTCAAAAATCCTCAAAACGATGAAAAAAAGCATGCTGTGCAAGACCGTAGGCTATAGCCTTGCGTTTTTGCCAGGTTTCGTCATTTTTTGAAAATCGTCAAAATCATGAAAAAAGTAAGGCTATAGCCTTGTGTTTTTTCGAAATTTCGACATTTTTCGAAAATCCTCAAAAATCCTCAAAAATCCTCAAAACGATGAAAAAAAGCATGCTGTGCAAGACCGTAGGCTATAGCCTTGCGTTTTTGCCAGGTTTCGTCATTTTTTGAAAATCGTCAAAATCATGAAAAAACGTAAGGCTATAGCCTTGCGTTTTTTTTTCGAAATTTCGACATTTTTCGAAAATCCTCAAAATCATTAAAACGATGAAAAAAAGCATGCTGTGCAAGACCGTAGGCTATAGCCTTGCGTTTTTGCCAGGTTTCGTCATTTTTTGAAAATCGTCAAAATCATGAAAAACCGTAAGGCTATAGCCTTGCGTTTTTTTCTCGAAATTTCGACATTTTTCGAAAATCCTCAAAATCCTCAAAAATCCTCAAGACGATGAAAAAAAGCATGCTGTGCAAGACCGTAGGCTATAGCCTTGCGTTTTTGCCAGGTTTCGTCATTTTTTGAAAATCGTCAAAATCATGAAAAACCGTAAGGCTATAGCCTTGCCGTTTTTTTTCGAAATTTCGACATTTTTCGAAAATCCTCAAAAATCCTCAAAACGATGAAAAAAAGCATGCTGTGCAAGACCGTAGGCTATAGCCTTGCGTTTTTGCCAGGTTTCGTCATTTTTTGAAAATCGTCAAAATCATGAAAAAACGTAAGGCTATAGCCTTGTGGTTTTTTCGAAATTTCGACATTTTTCGAAAATCCTCAAAATCCTCAAAAATCCTCAAAACGATGAAAAAAAGCATGCTGTGCAAGACCGTAGGCTATAGCCTTGCGTTTTTGCCAGGTTTCGTCATTTTTTGAAAATCGTCAAAATCATGAAAAAACGTAAGGCTATAGCCTTGTGATTTTTTCGAAATTTCGACATTTTTCGAAAATCCTCAAAATTCTCAAAAATCCTCAAAACGATGAAAAAAAGCATGCTGTGCAAGACCGTAGGCTATAGCCTTGCGTTTTTGCCAGGTTTCGTCATTTTTTGAAATTCGTCAAAATCATGAAAAACCGTAAGGCTATAGCCTTGCGTTTTTTTCTCGAAATTTCGACATTTTTCGAAAATCCTCAAAATCCTCAAAAATCCTCAAGACGATGAAAAAAAGCATGCTGTGCAAGACCGTAGGCTATAGCCTTGCGTTTTTGCCAGGTTTCGTCATTTTTTGAAAATCGTCAAAATCATGAAAAACCGTAAGGCTATAGCCTTGCCGTTTTTTTCGAAATTTCGACATTTTTCGAAAATCCTCAAAAATCCTCAAAACGATGAAAAAAAGCATGCTGTGCAAGACCGTAGGCTATAGCCTTGCGTTTTTGCCAGGTTTCGTCATTTTTTGAAAATCGTCAAAATCATGAAAAAACGTAAGGCTATAGCCTTGTGTTTTTTTCGAAATTTCGACATTTTTCGAAAATCCTCAAAATCCTCAAAAATCCTCAAAACGATGAAAAAAAGCATGCTGTGCAAGACCGTAGGCTATAGCCTTGCGTTTTGCCAGGTTTCGTCATTTTTTGAAAATCGTCAAAATCATGAAAAACCGTAAGGCTATAGCCTTGCCGTTTTTTTCGAAATTTCGACATTTTTCGAAAATCCTCAAAATCCTCAAAAATCCTCAAAACGATGAAAAAAAGCATGCTGTGCAAGACCGTAGGCTATAGCCTTGCGTTTTTGCCAGGTTTCGTCATTTTTTGAAAATCGTCAAAATCATGAAAAAACATAAGGCTATAGCCTTGCGTTTTTTTTTTTTTAATTTCGACATTTTTCGAAAATCCTCAAAATCCTCAAAAATCCTCAAAACGATGAAAAAAAGCATGCTGTGCAAGACCGTAGGCTATAGCCTTGCGTTTTTGACAGGTTTCGTCATTTTTTGAAAATCGTCAAAATCATGAAAAAACGTAAGGCTATAGCCTTGTGTTTTTTTTTTTTCGAAATTTCGACATTTTTCGAAAATCCTCAAAATCCCCCAAATCCTCAAAACGATGAAAAAAAGCATGCTGTGCAAGACCGTAGGCTATAGCCTTGCGTTTTTGCCAGGTTTCGTCATTTTTTGAAAATCGTCAAAAACATGAAAAAACGTAAGGCTATAGCCTTGTGGTTTTTTCGAAATTTCGACATTTTTCGAAAATCCTCAAAATCCTCAAAAATCCTCAAAACGATGAAAAAAAGCATGCTGTGCAAGACCGTAGGCTATAGCCTTGCGTTTTTGCCAGGTTTTGTCATTTTTTGAAAATCGTCAAAATCATGAAAAAACGTAAGGCTATAGCCTTGTGATTTTTTTCGAAATTTCGACATTTTTCGAAAATCCTCAAAATCCTCAAAAATCCTCAAAACGATGAAAAAAAGCATGCTGTGCAAGACCGTAGGCTATAGCCTTGCGTTTTTGCCAGGTTTCGTCATTTTTTGAAAATCGTCAAAATCATGAAAAAACGTAAGGCTATAGCCTTGCGTTTTTTTTTTCGAAATTTCGACATTTTTCGAAAATCCTCAAAATCATTAAAACGATGAAAAAAAGCATGCTGTGCAAGACCGTAGGCTATAGCCTTGCGTTTTTGCCAGGTTTCGTCATTTTTTGAAAATCGTCAAAATCATGAAAAACCGTAAGGCTATAGCCTTGCGTTTTTTTTCTCGAAATTTCGACATTTTTCGAAAATCCTCAAAATCCTCAAAAATCCTCAAAACGATGAAAAAAAGCATGCTGTGCAAGACCGTAGGCTATAGCCTTGCGTTTTTGCCAGGTTTCGTCATTTTTTGAAAATCGTCAAAATCATGAAAAACCGTAAGGCTATAGCCTTGCCGTTTTTTTCGAAATTTCGACATTTTTCGAAAATCCTCAAAAATCCTCAAAACGATGAAAAAAAGCATGCTGTGCAAGACCGTAGGCTATAGCCTTGCGTTTTTGCCAGGTTTCGTCATTTTTTGAAAATCGTCAAAATCATGAAAAAACATAAGGCTATAGCCTTGCGTTGTTTTTTTTTTTAAATTTCGACATTTTTCGAAAATCCTCAAAATCCTCAAAAATCCTCAAAACGATGAAAAAAAGCATGCTGTGCAAGACTGTAGGCTATAGCCTTGCGTTTTTGACAGGTTTTGTCATTTTTTGAAAATCGTCAAAATCATGAAAAAACGTAAGGCTATAGCCTTGTGGTTTTTTCGAAATTTCAACATTTTTCGAAAATCCTCAAAATCCCCCCAAATCCTCAAAACGATGAAAAAAAGCATGCTGTGCAAGACTGTAGGCTATAGCCTTGCGTTTTTGCCAGGTTTCGTCATTTTTTGAAAATCGTCAAAATCATGAAAAAACGTAAGGCTATAGCCTTGTGGTTTTTTCGAAATTTCGACATTTTTCGAAAATCCTCAAAATCCTCAAAAATCCTCAAAACGATGAAAAAAAGCATGCTGTGCAAGACCGTAGGCTATAGCCTTGCGTTTTTGCCAGGTTTTGTCATTTTTTGAAAATCGTCAAAATCATGAAAAAACGTAAGGCTATAGCCTTGTGATTTTTTCGAAATTTCGACATTTTTTCGAAAATCCTCAAAATCTCAAAAAATCCTCAAAACGATGAAGAAAGCATGCTGTTGCAAAACCGTAGGCTATAGCCTTGCGTTTTTGCCAGGTTCATCATTTTTTGAAAAATCGTAAAAATCATGAAAAACGTAAGGCTATAGCCTTGTGGTTTTTTGAAATTTCGACATTTTTCGAAAATCCTCAAAATCCTCAAAAAGATGAAAAGAAACATGCTGTGCAAGACCGTAGGCTATAGCCTTGTATTTTGCCAGGTTTCGTAATTTTTTGAAAATCGTCAAAATCATGAAAAAACGTAAGGCTATAGCCTTGTGGTTTTTTCGAAATTTCGACATTTTTCGAAAATCCTCAAAATCCTCAAAAATCCTCAAAACGATGAAAAAAGCATGCTGTGCAAGACCGTAGGCTATAGCCTTGCGTTTTTGCCAGGTTTCGTCATTTTTTGAAAATCGTAAAAATCATGAAAAAACTAAGGCTATAAAGCCTGCGTTTTTTTTTTTTTTTTTTTTTTTCTGAACTTTCGACATTTTTTCGAAAATCCTCAAAAATCCTCAAACTAAGAAAAAAAGCATGCTGTGCAAGACCGTGGGCTATAGCCTTGCGTTTTTGCCATGTTTCATAACTTTTTGAAAATCATCAAAATCATGAAAAAACGTAAGGCTATAGCCTTGTGGTTTTTTCGAAATTTCGAAAATTTCGAAAATCCTCAAAAATCCTCAAAACGATGAAAAAAAGCATGCTTGTGCAAGACCGTAGGCTATAGCCTTGCGTTTTTGCCAAGTTTCGTCATTTTTTTGAAAATTGTCAAAATCCATGAAAAAGTAAGGCTATAGCCTTGTGATTTTTTTCGAAATTTCGACATTTTTCGAAAATCCTCAAAATCCTCAAAAATCCTCAAACGATGAAAAAAAGCATGCTATGCCAGACCGTAGGCTATAGCCTTGCGTTTTTGCCAGGTTTCGTCATTTTTTGAATATCGTCAAAATCATGAAAAAACGTAAGGCTATAGCCTTGTTTTTTTTTTTTTTTTTTTTTTTTTTTTTGAAATTTCGACATTTTTCAAAAATCCTCAAAATTCTCAAAAATCCTCAAAACGATGAAAAAAAGCATGCTGTGCAAGACCGTAGGCTATAGCCTTGCGTTTTTGCCAGGTTTCGTCATTTTTTGAAAATCGTCAAAATCATGAAAAAACGTAAGGCTATAGCCTTGTGCTTTTTTCGAAATTTCGACATTTTTCAAAAATCCTCAAAACGATGAAAAAAAGCTGCTGCAGTGCAAGACCGTAGGCTATAGCCTTGCGTTTTTGCCAGGTTTCATCATTTTTTGAAAATCGTAAAAATCATGAAAAAACGTAAGGCTATAGCCTTGTGCTTTTTTCGAAATTTCGACATTTTTCGAAAATCCTCAAAAATCCTCAAAAATCCTCAAAACGATGAAAAAAAGCATGCTGTGCAAGACCGTAGGCTATAGTCTTGCGTTTTTGCCAGGTTTCATCATTTTTTGAAAATCGTAAAAATCATGAAAAAACGTAAGGCTATAGCCTTGCGTTTTTTTTTCTGAACTTTTGACATTTTTCGAAAATCCTCAAAATCCTCAAAAATCCTCAAAACGAAGAAAAAAGCATGCTGTGCAAGACCGTAGGCTATAGCCTTGCGTTTTTGCCAGGTTTCATCATTTTTTGAAAATCATCAAAATCATGAAAAAACGTAAGGCTATAGCCTTGTGGTTTTTTCGAAATTTCGACATTTTTCGAAAATCCTCAAAAATCCTCAAAACGATGAAAAAAAGCATGCTGTGCAAGACCGTAGGCTATAGCCTTGCGTTTTTGCCAGGTTTCATCATTTTTTAAAAATCGTCAAAATCATGAAAAAACGTAAGGCTATAGCCTTGTGGTTTTTTCGAAATTTCGACATTTTTCGAAAATCCTCAAAATCGTCAAAAATCCTCAAAACGATGAAAAAAAGCATGCTGTGCAAGACCGTAGGCTATAGCCTTGCGTTTTTGCCAGGTTTCGTCATTTTTTGAAAATCGACAAAATCATGAAAAAACGTAAGGCTATAGCCTTGTGTTTTTTTTTTCTCGAATTTCGACATTTTTCGAAAATCCTCAAAAATCCTCAAAACGATGAAAAAAAGCATGCTATGCCAGACCGTAGGCTATAGCCTTGCGTTTTTGCCAGGTTTCGTCATTTTTTGAATATCGTCAAAATCATGAAAAAACGTAAGGCTAGAGCCTTGTTTTTTTTTTTTTTTTTTTTTTTTTTTTGAAATTTCGACATTTTTCAAAATCCTCAAAATTCTCAAAAATCCTCAAAACGATGAAAAAAAGCATGCTGTGCAAGACCGTAGGCTATAGCCTTGCGTTTTTGCCAGGTTTCGTCATTTTTTGAAAATCGTCAAAATCATAAAAAAACGTAAGGCTATAGCCTTGTGCTTTTTCGAAATTTCGACATTTTTCAAAAATCCTAAAACAAAACGATGAAAAAAAGCATGCTGTGCAAGACCGTAGGCTATAGCCTTGCGTTTTTGCCAGGTTTCATCATTTTTTGAAAATCGTAAAAATCATGAAAAAACGTAAGGCTATAGCCTTGTGCTTTTTTCGAAATTTCGACATTTTTCGAAAATCCTCAAAAATCCTCAAAAATCCTCAAAACGATGAAAAAAAGCATGCTGTGCAAGACCGTAGGCTATAGTCTTGCGTTTTTGCCAGGTTTCATCATTTTTTGAAAATCGTAAAAATCATGAAAAAACGTAAGGCTATAGCCTTGCGTTTTTTTTTTCTGAACTTTTGACATTTTTCGAAAATCCTCAAAATCCTCAAAAATCCTCAAAACGAAGAAAAAAAGCATGCTGTGCAAGACCGTAGGCTATAGCCTTGCGTTTTTGCCAGGTTTCGTCATTTTTTGAAAATCATCAAAATCATGAAAAAACGTAAGGCTATAGCCTTGTGGTTTTTTCGAAATTTCGACATTTTTCGAAAATCCTCAAAAATCCTCAAAACGATGAAAAAAAGCATGCTGTGCAAGACCGTAGGCTATAGCCTTGCGTTTTTGCCAGGTTTCGTCATTTTTTAAAAATCGTCAAAATCATGAAAAAACATAAGGCTATAGCCTTGCGTTTTTTTCGAAATTTCGACATTTTTCGAAAATCCTCAAAATCCTCAAAAATCCTCAAAACGATGAAAAAAAGCATGCTGTGCAAGACCGTAGGCTATAGCCTTGCGTTTTTGCCAGGTTTCGTCATTTTTTGAAAATCGTCAAAATCATGAAAAAACGTAAGGCTATAGCCTTGTGTTTTTTTTTTTTTTTCGAATTTCGACATTTTTCGAAAATCCTCAAAAATCCTCAAAACGATGAAAAAAAGCATGCTGTGCAAGACCGTAGGCTATAGCCTTGCGTTTTTGCCAGGTTTCGTCATTTTTTGAATATCGTCAAAATCATGAAAAAACGTAAGGCTAGAGCCTTGGTTTTTTTTTTTTTTTTTTTTTTTTTTTTTTTTTTTGAAATTTCGACATTTTTCAAAAATCCTCAAAATTCTCAAAAATCCTCAAAACGATGAAAAAAAGCATGCTGTGCAAGACCGTAGGCTATAGCCTTGCGTTTTTGCCAGGTTTCGTCATTTTTTGAAAATCGTCAAAATCATGAAAAAACGTAAGGCTATAGCCTTGTGCTTTTTTCGAAATTTCGACATTTTTCAAAAATCCTCAAAACGATGAAAAAAAGCATGCTGTGCAAGACCGTAGGCTATAGCCTTGCGTTTTTGCCAGGTTTCATCATTTTTTGAAAATCGTAAAAATCATGAAAAAACGTAAGGCTATAGCCTTGTGCTTTTTTCGAAATTTCGACATTTTTCGAAAATCCTCAAAAATCCTCAAAAATCCTCAAAACGATGAAAAAAAGCATGCTGTGCAAGACCGTAGGCTATAGTCTTGCGTTTTTGCCAGGTTTCATCATTTTTTGAAAATCGTAAAAATCATGAAAAAACGTAAGGCTATAGCCTTGCGTTTTTTTTTTCTGAACTTTTGACATTTTTCGAAAATCCTCAAATCCTCAAAAAACCTCAAAACGAAGAAAAAAGCATGCTGTGCAAGACCGTAGGCTATAGCCTTGCGTTTTTGCCAGGTTTCATCATTTTTTGAAAATCATCAAAATCATGAAAAAACGTAAGGCTATAGCCTTGTGGTTTTTTCGAAATTTCGACATTTTTCGAAAATCCTCAAAAATCCTCAAAACGATGAAAAAAAGCATGCTGTGCAAGACCGTAGGCTATAGCCTTGCGTTTTTGCCAGGTTTCATCATTTTTTGAAAATCGTAAAAATCATGAAAAAACGTAAGGCTATAGCCTTGTGCTTTTTTCGAAATTTCGACATTTTTCGAAAATCCTCAAAAATCCTCAAAAATCCTCAAAACGATGAAAAAAAGCATGCTGTGCAAGACCGTAGGCTATAGTCTTGCGTTTTTGCCAGGTTTCATCATTTTTTGAAAATCGTAAAAATCATGAAAAAACGTAAGGCTATAGCCTTGCGTTTTTTTTTTCTGAACTTTTGACATTTTTTCGAAAATCCTCAAAATCCTCAAAAATCCTCAAAACGATGAAAAAAGCATGCTGTGCAAGACCGTAGGCTATAGCCTTGCGTTTTTGCCAGGTTTCATCATTTTTTGAAAATCATCAAAATCATGAAAAAACGTAAGGCTATAGCCTTGTGGTATTTTCGAAATTTCGACATTTTTCGAAAATCCTCAAAAATCCTCAAAACGATGAAAAAAAAGCATGCTGTGCAAGACCGTAGGCTATAGCCTTGCGTTTTTGCCAGGTTTCATCATTTTTTAAAAATCGTCAAAATCATGAAAAAACGTAAGGCTATAGCCTTGTGTTTTTTTCGAAATTTCGACATTTTTCGAAAATCCTCAAAATCCTCAAAAATCCTCAAAACGATGAAAAAAGCATGCTGTGCAAGACCGTAGGCTATAGCCTTGCGTTTTTGCCAGGTTTCGTCATTTTTTGAAAATCGTCAAAATCATGAAAAAACGTAAGGCTATAGCCTTGTGGTTTTTTTTTTCTTCGAATTTCGACATTTTTCGAAAATCCTCAAAAATCCTCAAAACGATGAAAAAAAGCATGCTGTGCAAGACCGTAGGCTATAGCCTTGCGTTTTTGCCAGGTTTCGTCATTTTTTCAAAATCGTCAAAATCATGAAAAAACATAAGGCTATAGCCTTGTGTTTTTTTTTTTTAATTTCGACATTTTTCGAAAATCCTCAAAATCCTCAAAAATCCTCAAAACGAAGAAAAAAGCATGCTGTGCAAGACCGTAGGCTATAGCCTTGCGTTTTTTCCATGTTTCGTCATTTTTTGAAAATCATCAAAATCATGAAAAAAACGTAAGGCTATAGCCTTGCGTTTTATTTTATTTTTTCCGAAATTTCGACATTTTTCGAAAATCCTCAAAACGAAGAAAAAAAGCATGCTGTGCAAGACCGTAGGCTATAGTCTTGCGTTTTTGCCAGGTTTTGTCATTTTTTGAAAATCGTCAAAATCATGAAAAAACGTAAGGCTATAGCCTTGCGTTTTATTTTTTTCCCCGAAATTTCGACATTTTTCGAAAATCCTCAAAATCCTCAAAACAAAGAAAAAAAGCATGCTGTGCAAGACCGTAGGCTATAGCCTTGCGTTTTTGCCAGGTTTCGTCATTTTTTGAAAATCGTCAAAATCATTAAAAAACATAAGGCTATAGCCTTGTGTGTTTTTTTTTAAAATTTCGACATTTTCCTCAAAATCCTAAAAAATCCTCAAAACAATGAAAAAAAGCATGCTGCGCAAGACAGTAGGCTATAGCCTTGTGTTTTTCCAGGTTTCATCATTTTTTGAAAATTGCCAAATCACGAAAAAACTTAAGGCTAAAGCCTTGTGGTTTTTTCGAAATTTCGACATTTTTCGAAAATCCTCAAAAATCCTCAAAACGATGAAAAAAAGCATGCTGTGCAAGACCGTAGGCTATAGCCTTGCGTTTTTGCCAGGTTTCATCATTTTTTGAAAATCGTAAAAATCATTAAAAAACGTAAGGCTATAGCCTTGCGTTTTTTTTTTTTTTTTTCTGAACTTTCGACATTTTTCGAAAATCCTCAAAATCCTCAAAAATCCTCAAAACGAAGAAAAAAGCATGCTGTGCAAGACCGTAGGCTATAGTCTTGCGTTTTTGCCAGGTTTCGTCATTTTTTGAAAATCGTCAAAATCATGAAAAAACGTAAGGCTATAGCCTTGCGTTTTATTTTTTTGTCCCGAAATTTCGACATTTTTAGAAAATCCTCTAGCACCGTAAGGCCTTGCGTTTTTGCCAGGTTTAGTCATTTTTCGAAAATCCTCAAAACAATGAAAAACAATAAGGCTATAGCCTTGCGTTTTTTTCTCTCGAAATTTCAACATTTTTCAAAATCCTCAAAAATCCTCAAAATGATGAAAAACCGTAAGGCTATAGCCTTGCTTTTTTTCTTTTTTTTAATTCGACATTTTTTGAAAAACCTCAACAATCCCCAAAACCGTAAGGCCTTTTTCGAAATTTCGATATTTTTCGAAAAACCTCAAAAATCCTTAAAACTATGAAACACGGCATGCGGTGCAACACCGCAAGGCTATAGCCCTGCAATCCTCAAAACGATGAAAAACGGTAAGGCTATAGCCTTGCATTTATTCAAGAATTCAATATTCTTCAAAAATCCTCAAAACGATGAAAAATGGCATGCTGTGCAAGACTGTAAGGCTATAGCCCTGCATTTTTACCAGCTGTCGTCATTTTCCGAAAATGATCAAAAATCCTCAAAACGATGAAAATCGGTAAGGCTATAGCCTTGCGTTTTTTGTTTTTGTTTTTGTTTTTTTTCAAAATTTCGATATTTTTCGAAAAACCTCAAAAATCCTCAAAACGGTATGCTGTGCAAGACCGTAAGGTTATAGCCTTTTGTTTTTGCAAGGTTTCGTCACTTTTTGAGAATCTTCAAAAATCCTCAAAACTATGAAAAACGGTAAGCCTTGCGTTTTTTTTTTTTTCTTTTTTTTTAATTTTGACATTTTTCGAAAATGCTCAAAACGATGAAAAACGGCATGCTGTGCCTGCCTATAGCCTTATGTTTTTGCCAGGTTTCGTCATTTTTCAAAAATACTCAAAATGATGAAAAAGAATAAGGCTATAGCCTTATCGTTTTTTCGAGATTTTGACATTTTTCAAAAATCCCGGGATGAGCACGAAGGAGTGCATGGAGCTCATGGAAAGCGTTCTCTCGCTGGCCATGGAGAGGGACGGGTCGACCGGAGGGCTAAGGTTGCCTACCCTACCCCGGCCATAAAGCATTTCTATATGGTTTACAATAGGGACCACCATGTTCGTTTCATCAAGGCATTTACAGACATACAAACATTCACTCTATATCCAAATAAAAGCAAGTCAATAGTGTAGTAGTATGTCTTTTTTTTTCAAAATTTCAACATTTTTCAAAAATCCTCGAAACGATGAAAAACAGCATGCTGTGCAAGGCCGTGTAGCATAGCCTGTCGTTTCTGCCAGTTTTCGTCATTTTTTGAAAATCGGCAAAAAAGACATACTATACAATGTCGTTTTTTTCTCGACTTCAACATTATTATGAAAATCCTCAAAAACGGTGAAAAATGGCATACTATGGTATGTTGTCCAAGACCGAGCTTGTCATTTTTGCCAGGTTTCATCATTTTCTGAAAATCGTTGCAAACAACAAAAAACGACATACTATACTATGTCGTTTTTTCTCAATTTTGTCTTTTTTTTTAATCCTCAAAAACCTTGAAACAAAGACAAACGGCATTCTATAGTAGCCCAAGACCATGTACTATAGCCTGTCGTTTTCACTAGGTTTTTTAAATCATCAAAAACAATGAAAACAGCATATTATAGTATGTTGTTTTTCTAACATTTTTTGAAAATCCTCAAAAACTATGAAAAACAACATATCGCATGTCATCTGAAATTGTTTTTGCCTCAATTCTGGCATTTTTTGAAAGTCTTCAAAAATGACTAAAAACCATGGACATAACCTTACATTTTTTGTAGATTTCATAATTTTTCGAAAAGCCTCAAAAATGTTGAAAAACAGCACATTATTGTATGCCGTGTAAGACATGGACTGTCATGGTCTGTCTTTTTGTATTTTTTCATCAACACAATGAGCATGATATAATAATGAACCTTGCAATTACAACATGTTGATCAGGGCACCGCAGGGAGTTGAACCCTGTTCCGGTAAACCAGAAGTGCTACAACCAGTGCCTTAGTTTTTCTTTTTGTTGTCATTTACAGGTTCAACAGCAATCACGTTAATTTACATGAAATTGAAATACGACCAAATCAAGGAAAAATGAAAGGCCATGGTCTTCAGAAATCCTTGAAAAACGACATACTATACCTAGTAAAAATGGTGTAGGACTTTGACATAAGTAGTCTGATCTGGCCCAGAACACACGTTATTATTTAAATAGAAGAAGACGTCCTGGGAATCATCCCCATATGGGCTCTGATCTGGCATGAATAATAGGACAAATGCCTGTTCATCATTGCTCTCACATTCACTGAGTACACTATATTTCTCACTTTGTGGAATCACTGTAATGTTGCATGCCTTGACTGGGAGCTCATTTTCATCTAACATAATATCATTTGAGCCATGGTTAGACTAAATGAAACCCATCCACCCAGCCATTCATTCACTCCCACATACTATACAAGCATGCACACACGCACCTGCACATTGTGCGTGCTTGATTGTGCTAGGCATTTTATTGCCAATGTTTCACCAAAAATATTTAATCCATTTAATGGATTGCCAAGGTGTGTAGCGTTTTGAAATTGCTATAATGTAACTTTATTATCATCACTGTAGTACATGAAAGGGTGTTGCTGAAAATAGCTGTATAGCTGAAAATAGCTATATTGGTTATTTCTGACCAGACGATAAAGGTGGCTAAACGTTTGATGCTGTCAATACAGTATCAATCATGTACAGGTCAAGTCCTACTTGCCCAAAGCTCATGCACACGTGCTTGAAAAGTAAAAAGAAAGGTCTATTCTAATGTAATATTCATAAAGTAAATTACAATTTTAAAAATTGTTCACTAGCCCGTACAATGAAAAAAGTATCTCAATTTTACACACAGTAGCTAAGAATGACTATGGCTATGTCTATCAACAATTTCACAAGACAGAGCACTATTTGTGTTCATAGATGGTTGGGTCTCCCTCTCAAAAGGCAGTCGCACCACTTCACTTCGCAACTTTTTTTTTTTCATGCAGTGATGCTCAATTGTCACATAAAATGATTCCAGATGAAGGGGCCTCTCTCTTGACTTTCTGAAATCTGTCACTGTCTCGCAGAGTTCAGAGCCCTGGAAACTACGCATCCATCATAGTGTTGGCTCTGTGGCCACTTGGCTCCGACCTTCGGCCACAAAACAGCATCACTGATGTATTACACCTACAGAGACACTGAATAATTACATAGGCAAGTTGAGGACCTTTAACACTAGCTTTCCCGCAGGGTGGCTGTTTGTTGTCAATATGGACGGGTATACATATGGATAGCGGTGTGATTTGAATAATGGATCAGGTCAGTTTACAAAGCTGATTACATGTGGAGGTGTCGATCATGGAGGAGATGACACTGCATAGCTGATGGCTTCCATTACTGATCCATAGAGAGGGAGACCTGTCACCAGAGCACATGAAAGCACACCATCACTGTGGTACATAAGGATGAGCCGTGGGCAGGCTAATCACAAAACAGCCTTTGTGAGGGTAGGTAAATAGATTTCTGTTCTGCCATCAAGATGTTTGAGTAGCTGCTAATGTGTTATTGGAGGACACCGTCCGCCATGCTATTACAAAGTGTACTGTATCATGCCTACACTACACCGCATGGTTTCATCCAGCCCTGGGTACAGAACGTGCACATCATTTTAATGCTTTACTTTAAATTGACCACTAGGAAACCTAGGACAGACAGAGAGAGAAATGATGCAATATTTATATAGCCTATCACTGTAAAGCTTAGAGGATGAACAGAAAATGGGTCTTTTCTATTTGACACTTTCAGTGTGAATACTTTTACTTTTCTCGTCTCTAGTGTTGCCTTTCGAACTAAAATTGTTCTAATATGCCATTATCTACACATTAGAAGTGAAAGGTAATCCTTTGCATGAGTGGTACTTTTTGAGGTTGTGTCTACTCTAGAGGGACCCCACTACCAAGGATCAGACTTATGGTAAGGCACAAATGTACAGTGTACTGTACAGCAATGTTTCTGCGAGATTGGCCCCGGAATGACACTGAAGGCACTTTTGGGGTCAAGTACTACAAGTATTAGGAACCACATGGTGTAGAGGTTATGGCTAGAGTTCTGTACACTGGTTCAAGTAAGCAGGTCCTCACATCCACCTGGGATCATTTTGTCACGGTAGCGGCAGCCGAGAGAGGACTGCAGATGAGGAGTAGCTGACATGGCTTGAGAAATGAGCTGTGAGAGGTCTGAGGGATGAACTTGAACTATTTGGATGCACAACATCAATAAACCATGAGTTGTTTACAGAGTTCAGGTCTGGCAGATCACTGTTATTTATGGAGCTTCTTCTGCATAATGCTAAAGAAGATTTAATCAGTGGTGTGGCAAAACCAAAATGATCTATGTCTTTAGTCTTATCGGATCTGAGTCTTTGCCATCTTATCCGAAAGACTCAGGGCTGGCCCAGGTTGAAGGCACAGCACTATATTCCCAATTAATATTCTAGATGGGATGGAACCGATGCTGACAATAAAGCTCAGCCTCCTACCACGGTTTATTCCTTGCAGTTATCTGCCACCATCACAAGATGTCGAAAAATGTCTTCTAAAAACAAATAAAACAAAATCTATTCATTGTTGTATTGTGAGCTCTGTGGTGGTACTGATATGTATCTGTAGGAACAGTAGATTCTCTTAGGGTTGCAGGAAGCATAGAGGCTTTTGAGACTTTAAAAACAACAGCAGCCATACATACATAATATTATTGATCTTGTATATAATAACTATACAATATAATAAGACACAGATTCCAGATTATCTACAAATAATCTTTCTTTGACAGGCTGTAGTAATTCATAGTTCTAATCTAATGTTTACTTTAATATTAGATAAAATAAGAATAAAGTTTAAATATCCGATGCCCACGTTACTTTGTCCCCCTGGTAGCACATTTCATACCTCTCTGCCACACACGGTGGAAGTGTTGCTTACTGGCTTTGACACAGCAACTGACAAACTCTTTCACATCAATAAATGTCACATTGATATTCTGGACAGGCTATAGTCGCACATGGATACCAAGAATCATTATGATGATATACACACTGACAACAACTCAGGACTGTGCCCGACGCTCATAATCAGGCACTGTGTAAAGCTGGTGCTTGTAATAATCCACCCTGTGCATCCAAGTATGCAAGCAAACGCAGCAGCGGAGGATCAGCACAACCCTTACCCCTCCTCTCCATTCTCATTACTCCCGTTTGATCTGGATGCATATCTGGAGATGCTGTAATCAACTCCTCTCTTGCACGAGGGCTGTTTATTCATTATGCATGCCACCACCTTGACAGAGCAGCGTGGAAAATTCAATCAGCACTCCCAGCAGCTGCATATGCCCTGTGTACATTAGAAATGGGCACACATCTTAATGGTGTTATGGAAATGTTGCTCTGGACAAGTGAGGTAATCTGAAGGACACAATGATTCATCTTAATTGTTCTAATTTTGACATTACATAAACATATACTAATGAGCCGCAAAGCGTAAACATCTATTAACAAGCTGCACAGCATGTTTAAAGCGAGCATGTGCATGCATGCGAAAGCACACACACACACACAGACAGGGTCCAAATGGGGGCCATCAGTTGCTGTTCATAGCCCATACTGACCAAGACATCCTTGCTTCAGGTTGTCTCTCGTCTCTGGAACACTGTTGCTTTGCCACAGAGACCCAACGTGCATTCACAGGCCCTGGGAGTCCTGTGGCATCCAGACCCATGTTGCCTCAAGTTGCTAACGCTATTCTAGGTGTTGCTGGGCTTCCTCGTGACCTTGGATGTGCTGCATAGGAATTTGGGCGCAACAGGATAGCAAGTTCTGCCCCACAAGGACACTACCTGTACACAAGATGAATCTAGAAGTCCACCGCCACAGAGGGATGTATTATGTTGGAGTGAGCAAATCGCTCACACGCTATGATGCCTTCCAAAATTTGCTTAGAGTTTATCTCTGCTCTGCAGACAGATGCATAACAATGACCACCAGGAGATGTCGTGTAGTGCTTAAAAACATTGAAAAGTTGACAGATGTAAATCTATGCTAATTGTATTTATTGTTGCACCCATGCTGTGTTTGAGCTTGGTTTGGAGACGCAGTGTGGTTTCTAACCAAAAAAGAAAAAAAAAATCATCGTGTTTTCTGTTGCATTAACCACTTAAGTCATCATTCCTACTTTTTAAGTCATTAGCTGGCCTTAAAAAGCAAGTCATAAAAATGATTCTCCTTCACAGAGATCTACAAACCTTTAACATTTCACCATTTGATTTATAAATTGCCACCATTGGGATGTATTTTTTCCCACATTCAGTTGCAATCAAGTTATTTAAGTTGGATATAGCAGTGGTTTGTGATGCCGTATAAGAGTCACTGTTTTGCGTTTAATATGACATATAGGCTCAAGTGTTAATAAGTGGCATATCTCAGTATCTGAAAAACATTTTATTTTCATGTACGTGTAACAGTAGTTTCAGTTAAACGACCTGGATAGAGTACAAATGGAGACAACCTTTAAAACAATTCACTCAAACCCATGAACTTTACTGTTAGCCACCACACAGCATTAACATATTATATTTACAATCATAACTATTCAGTCTTCAATCTCTCAAACCAATGTAATGCAGATTTCAGAAAACAGGTGTTTAGATGCAGAACTGAACCACTTTAACCCTCTATACATGGTCAACTGGACTCTATACTTAATGTGTGGTCTTCCCTTTCCCTCTACACCAAATAACTTGATCTACAATACTACGTGTCACATTGCAACACATTGTGACTATGTGTCACATTGCAACACATTGTGAGCTTGTACACAGTGCTCCATTTTCGTCTCATCGCCCTTTATACGCAATTAAAGCATCTAGGCGTTCCCACACTAAAGTTGCTATTTTCGTAACCATTCTATTTCCTCCTAGACGAAAGAGGAGGAACAGCTCTAGGAGGAACACCTCCTAGAGCCGTTACATTATGCATAGGTGTGTTTTGGGCATTTTTAGCTTTCATCCAATCCGTGTTGGTCTTGCCATTGACTTTAATTTGTCCCTTGTCTTTAGCTGTTATGCCTACTGTTAAATGGTTCAAATACTTAACAGCTGGTGCATGCATGGGTCTCCCCTCGGATACATGAAGGCTCGGCCCAAATAATACTTGTACCAGCCAAAATGTTGCGACATTGAGGGGTCAGAAAACTGAGCTCTAGGGAGGGCTGTTGCTGCCTACAAATAACATTAATAACATTAAGAAAACAGAGTTTGCGTCAGCGTAACTGTCTATAATCAAGGCCGAGTATTTTGTGCCAAGCCTTCCTCCCCTCAGCCTCGCGGTTTTCTCCCTTTCTTTTTGTGTCCACGCATGCTGGTCTTTTCAAACGCTCATAGCTCGGTCAATAGACCTTTAGGTAAAGCCCCTCCCCAAACTGCTATGGTCCAATCACAGCTAAGCATAACATGTGATAGACAAACCTCTCCACCAATAGCTTTCCTACTGTATTATGATAAAACATTGTTCATCATCACTGTCACACACACATTTTTCCACTGCATAGGGCATGCCTTGTTGATGGATTTGGAAGAGATTTTGAAGGTCTGGTTCCAAAAATGAACCAGTATTTAATGCGTAAAATCCATGATATTTACATTGAAATGAATGAGCCCGGCTGGAAAGTGTCCTAGGGTGGACAATAGGGCGGGGCTTACCTAAAGGTCTATTCTGGGTCATTTCTTACGATTCAAAGTGCTATATGATCGCCAAATATTGATGGTTCCTTTGCTTTATGGGCTGTGCATTTATTCCAAGTCTATGAAATGTTATAAAGCACATTGATAAAAGAATTGGAAAATGCTATACTATAGACCCCGCTGAGAACTGGTCTTTTTGATAAATCACATCTCGGTCAATTCTGGATCATTTCTTACAGTTCAAAGTGCTGTGTGATCATCAAACATCAATCTCTCATTTGCTGTATATGTGTGTAGGTCTCCTCTACGAAGTGGGATTAAGCAAAACGTATCTACGGTATATCAGGGGTTCGGTGAAACATGGTGAAACTGAACTAGCAGCAGCAATGTGACACAAGTCAATTAATGTAACTATATTATATAGCTTACCTAGAAACACACACAGCTGTTCCATTTGGACATCTCCAAGACACACATACACACTTGCGCCCTGCCTTTGAAACCCCGTTATCCATTTCCCAAATCTATTTGATGAAATTAGCAACTTAAAGGACTGCGTGACAAACACGCCTATGACCACACCTCCAGTCGGAAACAATGTGGGCATAAGGAATAGTGGCTAAGGGAACAGGAAAGGTGACGAAAATAGCAATAAGGGAATTAGTTGCGGATTGCGGGCCGCGTCACAGACAACACATGTTACGAAAATCAGGCCCTGACTTTTCTTGCTACGGTTCAAGCAATGGTGGTGAAAAAGGCAGTCTGCAAGACTGCAGCACATTATGTACTACGAAGCTCAAATTTCAAGCAAATTATGTTTACCTGCATGACTACAGCCAGACAGACTGCATGGTGGAAATAACGTATAGACTGATACAAGACTGACTTCTGTATCGCTAGCTCAGAATAGATGTGGAAAAAACAACCGATAACAATTTATGACTTACTTTGTCAACAGCTACATAAATCTTAAGACAAGAAGACTGTCATCAGACAAGGAGCAAACGTCTGACCCATTCGAGGTAAAACAAAACAATGATAAAGCAATCAGATACTGTAGATGAAAGATGCACACTCAAATGTTTTACAACTTTTCCCATTAAAATCCCATCTGTGCACTGCAGTCTAGCGAGAGAATGTTTGATAAACAACCTCTGTTGATCATCTTACTGATTTGATTCATCCATTCCTCTGCACAGCTGTTTGTAGCTGAACAGATGAAGACATAAGCCTGATTTGTACAATGGTGGGAATAGCTGATCTACAAGCATGTAGATCGGCAACATTTAGAACAAAGTATCTAAGGTTCTCTACAGCACAGCTGTATGGAACGGTGTCTTTTGAGTGATTTTGATTATATCAATCTCTGCCAGCTCACAGAACATCATTTATATTTCTTGCTCTGGCGATCTCTCTGCATCGTGTCTTTTAACGCAAACGATGCAAATCTTAATGTGGAGGGAAGCACACGATGCCCGAATGATTCCTATCTATTTATACATTTTAGCCGTGGTATAAAAAGGCACATTGAAAACATAAATCGGGGCGCCCGCTGGCTAGTAGTCTAGGCTCATGCCACATATGGGGTGTTGTGTGTTCGATTCCCGTTCATGTCGATTCACCTTTGCTGCATGTCTCGCTCTCTCTCCCTCTATACTGATCTGATCTATCCTATCTTCACTGTAACTATCAATAAATGCAGAAAAGCCAAAAACAAAAATATCTTTTAAAAATAAATAAAAATAAAACAAAACAGAACACAAATCACTCTTTGAGGAAAGAAATAGAAAATATTTTAGTCAATGGTGGTGTTGTGCTTTTTGTGCTCTTATATCTAGGGGTTTGAAATTAAAAAAGAAAACCAAAAATGAATGGACGAATTGCCATTCAATGGCAGCATACAGACTTGAATTTGTCGACTTTGACAAAGACTAGACAATGCAACTATCATTGAAACACATATCCATCATTCTTGATCTGTAGACACAAACCCAAAGATCAACCCCAAATCCAAAAGTCTTGTTTCAGCTGCAAAAAAGTTGTGTTTGAGTAATAAATTGTCACACAATTCCATTCATAACCATTTTCCACCTTTTCATTGTGGCAGAAAACATACACCGAGATTTTACAGAACATACGCAACATTTACATTTTAAACTATTTACATGTATTTAAATCACAAATACTGTATGAACACCTTACAAGTTCAACACATACTTGTTTGGGCCACTATACACTTTACAAAAAAGGGGAAGAAACAGTTGTTTTTGTTTGCTAATTTAACTCTGGGAGTGTACAAACAGAAGCGATGGTCCATAATGTGCTTCCATTTGCACACTCTCAGTCGTTGAATTAACATTTGGGAGTTTGCTGCCTGTTATTGTGCCCGACAGATTGTGTTTCTGTTGCACCGATCTGAGCACTATATAAAGCCTAATTCATGCTCTGTCGCAGAATAGCAGATCTGCAAGCCCACAGCGCCTGTACCTGTGGGCTCAAGCTCTGACCCTATGAGCCTTGACGGGAAGCCTCATTAAATGAAATATTCCTTTTGGTTCTCACTCTGAATGTTGTGTGAATCATCGTGGCTGGTAAAGGGTAACTCAGGGCTCCCTGCCGACTGGACTCCTGCCTTCACCGGCTGGTTCTTCTGGAAGCTCTCGTTCCTCCTGTACAGGAGTCTGGCTGTTATCGCCAGCACAGATACAGTCACAAAGATCACCACCGCTATCACACCTGTACGCCGCAAGGAAGAAAGAAAGAAAGACGTTATGGGCATAGTTGCAAGCATACTATATGTGCCATGTAAGTGTTTTCCAGCTTTTTCATACCAGGGCCCACTATTTAGTCAGAATATGAGCCACGGACCACCATTTGAGGACACTTTAGCCCCACAGACCCCAAAACTAAAGAATTATTTTGCTTTTGTCCGCAATGCCTGGCTGGATTTGCGAAACAAAACAGTCAAACATGACCATTAATCTTCTACATTCTCGAGTTGTGTAGACTTTGGGCTAATTCAGATAATAAATATTTTAACTCTTGAGAGTGTAAAATTAAACCAAACAGACCTGCAAGGGTCCAATTGTTTTCATTTTTACGCTCTCAAAGAGTTACATCTGGTTAACCCACTCTCCATCGTTTAGCCTGGGGACCACCTGTAACCCTAAGGAAAGTAAAGATTTTTTTTTTTTTTTACAATATTTTCTCAGTTATAGTTTTTCGTTGTAAGGCCTCACCTGTATTTAAGTTAACTCAAAATGTTATCCATTCTTGTTTTTGTTGTTTGGTTCGTTTTAGTTGACTTGTGGTATCCTGACAGTGATACAGTACATGCTATCACAAGCTGCTGTGAAGTGTGTACCGTACCTCCAATTAGCGCCGAGTCACTCCTTATGGCATTGACCAACGGCTGACCGGTACCCACTGACCCTGGATGGTCTATAGCAGACAGGGAAGGTCGGCAGATCCACACAAAGAAACAGAAGGAGTAATGAGCCGGGGAGGGGGAAACTAAGGAGGACTTAATGTCAGGAACATTCCTATCAGGGAGATTAGCCTACACGAATAGAACATCTGTTCCACACTACAAAATGACCCACAGGACCTGATCAGATGGGATGTCTTTTAGCAGCTGGAGGTTTGTAATTGGCATCATTGTGTCATCATGCTGTTGTTACTTAGCAAAACGGTCTGGATTCCAGGTACTCAATTCACCAAAATTCATCAAATTATTTATTTGTTTGTTTGTTTATTACCAATAACAACAAAGTGATTTAAAAAAAAAAAAATCATTATTCAATGTTGTTTAGTCCAGGGGTTCCCAACCTTTGTATTGTCACGGACCGGCTGATCGTTCATGAAAATCTTCATGGATGGGCAAGGAAAGGAGTCAACTGTCATTGTACCAAAGACAGTTGACCAATAAAGGCTGCCTGCTGCTATAGTAGTATTAAATCACAACATGGCATTATATCAGCAATGATAGTATGATAATAAATAATAATAAAAACTTAGGCTAGTCTTTTTATGGCGTTGGACCTTTGGAAACCTTTAGTTAAACATGCAGAGTAACGTGTTACTTTACCTGGGTCCTGGGTTATCTTCTTGAATGAATGTTTTGGCATATGAAATAACAATCCCAAATCATCACTGTGTAGTGTTTCGTTACATGAGCACAATCATTATCAAATAGGTGTCAGCTGTTGTTGTTATTAGGCAGCAGTGCAGAGACAGAGCACAGTGCACACAGTAACGGTACAAATACCAAGCATTGAACAATGATGTCACTGTCATGCTACGAAACACGAAGGCAATGCGGATTCAAAGTCGCTTCTAAATCAGACAGTGACACGTCTGCTGACGAATCAGTATTGGACTATCTATGATTGGCGAAAATGGTATGGGGGCGGCTTCATCGCCCGTGGTGCGAAGCAACATGGGCGATGAAGTCGCACCCATACCATTTTCGGTTACAGGACTTATATTAGGCAAGTAAGCATCGCTATAACAACATTGGTTGTTGATGAAGTTGCAACGGACACGCACCATGCATAACTAATGCATAGCTAAAGGTCTGACTCAGATAGTTTTTTGTTTTGAATGATGAAATGGTGTTGGATGAGTGGTGCCACAATTGTAGTTAGTTAGCGGCAGTAGTAGTGTTTCAAATCATTTTAAATATAAGCACTTTAATTTGAAATATCTTTGAAATTTGCCATCAGCATGCCATCATGTTTGGTGGGGGAGTCAGGGGATTTTTGCCTAGATCCGGCCCTGATCTGCCAGAAGAGGATAGAAACAAAGGAAAAGCATAGTTTGCATTCTAATTGGTGATTCCTGCAGAACAGCCCGCCGGCCTGTGGACCGGTGGTTGGGAACCTCTGCATTAGTCAATGCATTATATTTAGGCATACAAAAAATGGAAAATCGCTCATCTACAAGCTGGCAGGTTTGCTGCTTTCACAAAATAAATGCATTCGGTAAGTATTTATTTTAAATTGTTTGTGACGTTGCTTTGAAGTCACATGGTGTGTTTTACCTGATAGGGAACGTGTGGTTTCAGCTGAGTGGGTGTATGCTGGGACGGAGGCACCACAGTTAGACTGTTCCAGTGGGCCCACCATGGTGACAGGGCTGCTGTCAGGGTGGAGCAGAGCCGCTTTCAGTGGGCTGATGGAGTTGAAGTGAACCGCTGACAGACAGCCGGTGAAGCCCAGCGATGCCACCCTGGCTAGCTCCGGGTCCAACTCAGACTCTGTAGGCACGCACATGTTTGGAACACTTGTGAGAGAACACACATTTTAACCCTATCGTAGCATCAACAGTCAATGCACTGTTTGACTTTGAGTAGGACTTGACCTACTGCACCAAGTGAGAGGATGTCACAACATCCTCATGGAAAGAGCTTCCGTTCTCCGCCACTACTATTACCCGCCAATAATATTTGCAGCCTAAAGCCAACAATAGCAATAGTGTGTCATTGGCAAGTAAATGATTAATCAGACTTGACTCAGAATCCAACTCTACCCCTAACCCAGGGATGTCAGACTCAAATAGACAGCGGACCAAAACAGAAAAATTGGTACAAGCCGAGGGCCGGACTGGCTCAACAGGTTACGAGGACGTTCCAGTCAAACAGCAAAAAAAGTAATTTTCCTTCAAAAGTCAATGTCCCTTCATAGCAGGATAAGTCTAAACATGAAACTGGACTGTTTCCTGTGCTATGATCCTCGCCAAGCACTGCTTTCATAGTAAAAGGAGAAAGTAAATGAAATAGTTTGCATTGGTGTGTCTAATATACCAGAGGGCCAATTCTAAAACTAATTCAATCCCGCGGGCCAAAGATAATTCATTCATGGGCCTGATTTTGACATGTGTGCCCTAACCTATAAACCAACTTAACCTCTGAAATACATTTTAACCATACAAAACTGAATCTAAAATGAACTAGAATTTGTGTGGTTGCCGCTTGCGTAGGCCCAATTATGGTGTGAACTTGTCAAGTGTCAAATTTGGAGGTCATTTGTTCCCCCAAAATGGTGTTGTTTTTGCAACAAATGGTTACATTTTGTGCATTTGTGGCGCCCCCTATGGATGAAAATGGAATTGCTTTTGGCTCTCTGTTGGAGGCTTCACCCAAGACATGTGATTCAAATTTGGGGTGGATTGGACATTCGGTGTGTGATTTGTGGCATTTTCTGTAAAATACGCCCCTCCCACTTTTGGAAGGCGATTGCAGCCTAATGATATGCGATATAAAGATTCTGCCAACGCTGTTTTAATGGGATAGGTCCAAAGACCATCTGTACCAATTTTCATGAGATTTGGACCAAATATGCAGGAAAATGGTGGAAAATCTATCCTGACAGAAATGGGCGTGGCCTATGTAGGGTGATGCGTCATGATGAAAGGAATCCATGGAAAAAGGAATTTTGATAATAATTCCATGAAATAAACTCCATGGAGTACAATAGTCTGGTTGCCCTTTCATGCAACCAGACTAATCATAACAAGTGCAGGAAGCGAACGCAGCTTGAATAACTGCAATTCCAAAACCTAACCTTAACCTAAACCAAACAAAATTAGAAACTACTGTCTGGATACCTTTTTTGGTGACAAATGGCGTTTGCGCTTGTGCCATTGGGACAACATCTCCACTCATGACACTTCATGCATTCCTGAAATAATATTGCAGGAATGCATGAAGTGTCCCTTCTTTTAACAAGAAGTGACCCAAGTCTCAGCACATGCAAACATATTATGTTTGCATGTGCTGAGACTTGGGTCACCTCTTGTTAAAAGCAGGGTTTAAAAAGAAACCCTGAGTAAGCAGCTGTGTGCATTGGAATAAATTTCCATTTTGTGACTACAGAAACATAAAAAGTTAAAAGCATATGCAAGCCCCAGAGGAAAAGTAACAAGACCCAATAAACTGCTACAAATTCACTATATTCGCTATATAAATCCAACCATCTGCATCAATGGCTTGAAAAGTAACTGTGGTTTTAACTAGAACAGGTTTACATGTTTATGACAGCACCTAAACCGCTGTTGCAAGGCTATAGCTTTGTATCTTCATGTTGCTGTATTATTAACATTGGCTGGTATTCTCGAACAGCTATGGCATAGCCAGGTATGGCGTAAGTCTTCTCATTGGCTGCATGGCAGCAAATCAGGTCTTGGGCATTGTGGTAGGCCAAAAGCCTGCACCACCAGACTTGGGCCTGGGCTTACCAAATAATTACCAATAATTATTAAAACCAGTCAACAAGAGCTTCAAATCATGATGAACAATGCGGAGTACAGTATGGTTTTTAAATGGGGGGTCAGGTGATTTCTGGACTTTTTGAAGGTAATTATTTGGTAAGCTCAGGCCCAGGTAGGCTTTGGCCTACTACAAGGCCCCGATTTGCTGCCATGCAGCCAATGAGAAGACTTACACCATAGTGGGCTGCGCCATAGCTGTTCGAATACCAGCCAATGTTCTTGTCCTTTATCTGTCCCTTCGCTTAATTTATACACCAGTCACTGTAAAAACAGTGTTCCTCACCAAAAATAGCCGATCCACAAGCTGACCGCTCCGCTTACGTCTTGTTCTTGCCCACTCTTCCTTCCTCCGCTCTGCCTCTCTCTATCCCTTGCTCTCTCTCTCTACCCCCCCTCCCTTTCCCCATCCCTGCACTCTTATCACTTACGCTGTGATTGTCTCAGTGATTCCATTAATTCCAGGCCCATTAGTTAGACTGATGGATGACAGTACTGGTAGAAAGTGGCAGAGAATTCCCCCGTCCCGCTGCCTCTCTGATCCTGAACCCAATGTGACTCCCATGGCTCCTGGTGGCCTGTGCATGACACTGTGACACCTACAGTAGTACTACAGTGCGGTCCTGATGGACAATGTGACTCATACGCCTCTGATGGCTTTAGACTCCCACGGTGCATCCCACAGGCTCTAATGGCCTGTGCTTCAGACCGTGACTAGAGGCGATCTCTCTGGTACATCATTAACATGATGAGAGGTCAAGACATCGCACTAAAGCACTTCAATTGTTTTTCAACCTGAAGAAGAACCCCTTTGCCGAGAGAGCTAAAGATGAAGCTAGCATAGTTTGACTCCCAAACAAGTTATCCCTATTTAGACATTAAACAACTTAAACTGTCAAAATGATTTTTTCCCTCTCATTTGGCAGTCACCTTGTAGTAATGACCCCCTGGGGGTCCCGGAGCCCCCGTTGAAGATCCCTGCACTAAAGGGTACAATTTTATGTTTTGAAAAAAAGGTGTTTTTCTCCAAACAGCCCAAACAATATTAAAACCACGTGTGTATGTTTCCTGCAGGATTTGGAACATGGATGACCAAACGCAAACACAAAATTGTACAATTAACGAGTATCTGCCGTAATATTTCATCTGTTTCTTGTAGGTGTGGTTTAACTTTTTCTTTAAACATCAAATCAGGCCTAAAGCGCTTTGTTTGGGGCGTGTTTGATACTGTCATTCGGCTGATAGTTGCTTAACTTATTGATCGACTTGAACCTCAGGGTGGTGGTTGGGGGTAAACGTCACACCAACATGAGTAATATAAATTTGAAGAGAGTACCAGAATCCATGAAGGCTGTAACATCTTGGCACCAATATACAAATGTGCAAAATATGCATTGTAGCCATGAGACCTTCATTTTGTTTTCTCTTTTTAGTAATGCCACTTACCATGCACTCTCCCTAGGGTCAGTGACTTGACACTGTTGAATTCTACATCAGAAGTGAGATTGAAGTCCTCTTTGGGATTCTGGTCAATCTGAATGAGAATGCAGAACACAATCTAGCACTGGCAATGGCGCATAAGGAGCATAGAGAGACGGAATTTGCTAACACTTCTTTCAAATGTCTACAGCAGTATGTAAAAATGAATGAATGAAAAACTCCAAATAAGCTGTGGTTCCCCAAACAGTCAAGGACCCCAAAAATAATGATGATACTGTATTTGGCCATGGACCTGCATCTGAAAAGATTGTGTGCAAAAAATAGTCTGGAGACTGGAGATTTGCTATTTCTGAAATGCCAACTGCTTTTACTGGTGAACTAGTTTGTTTATGTTTCCACATGATGATCATCAGTAGAGTAGAGAGGCAGATATCCCCCATCCCCTCACCTCTCCCTCTGTATGTATCTTTAACAAAATTAATTCAAAATTCAACATTCTCTTGGTGGAAAGGGGGCCTTTGAGAAGTTCCCGTAAATGGAGTAAATTACCTGAACAGAGACGGTATCAGTCACTCTCCTCACAGTGACCGTGTGGAGACGTCCACTGGCCAGGCTTCTGCCTCGGCTCCGAAACACCTCAGCCTTTCTGTTGGACTCCAGCTTGTACCAGACCTCCAGAGTATCTATGTAACCCAAAACAATAGTGTTACTGAAGATCAGTGCACACAGAGAACAACACTAACCTTTTAGCAAGAAAACATATTGCCATAGAAAAAAGCATAATAATTATAAAACCAGCTTTACGCTAATGCATGTGCCATCAATGTGCATAAATTACACCGGGCTTTCCAGTAACTATCAGGGTAAAATGTTCTCTTTAATACTATCAATTACAAAACCATTAAAACGCTAATGACCACAGCATCATTAGACACAGTTCAACTTGAAACATTGGCATAATCTAAAAGTAATCTTTATAATTGTTTGAGTAATACTGTGTTCTATAAACAATAATGCTACATTAAATAAGAAGCAGAAACATGAACAATGCCAGAGAACCGTCACTACTGGGTTACAGACTATGGGCTCCATTTTCGTTTCATCGCCCTTTATATGCAATTAGAGCATCTAGCATTGGGGAAGAGGTGTTCCCACACTAAGTTGCTATTTTCGTTACCATCCTATTTCCCTTAAACCCGTTGTAGACTATCCCGATTCTAAAAATGTCTCTGAAATACTAACCTAAGTGCACTGGAAAACTTGAAATTAATGTGTAACATCACCAAATTTTGACATTTTTTGATACTGTACATACTGTACAGAACGCATATTGGTGTTCCCGTCAACTAGGGTAAAACTACCACTAGGGGTTCCCGCCCATTAAACACGTCCTAGACCCGTTACATTATGCATAGGTGTGGTTTGGGCGTTATTAGCTTTCATCCAATCCGTGTTGGTCTTGCCATTGCCTTTAATTCATCCCATATCTATTCCCGTTATGTTCCTAAACGTAGTAAAAGCCCGCAGCCTCGCTGCAGGCCTGTTTGCTATATGCTATATCTGATAACCAATCCTCAATGTTTTTTTGCTGTATGGGGCATGCAATTAGCCCAAATCCACGAAACGTTATAAAGCAAATTGCAAAAAAGATAATCTGGAAATTCTCATCCAAAACTGTTTTTCATAAATCATATCTTGGTCAATTCTGGACCTTTTGAATTCTGGACCAACTGTCGGCATAAATGGCCACAACCCCAGTTGCAGTTGAAAAATGATTTTGCTGGCTCTCGAATAGTGGCTAAGGGAAGAGGAAAGGTGACGAAAATAGCAATAAGGGAATTTGTTGCGGGCTGTGAGCTGCGTCACAGACAATGCATGCTACGAAAATCGGGGCCTATGTGTGCCGGTAATGTTTTCACTCTGGCCTGGCTGTGCTTGGGATCACAGCCACAGCTATTCACTATCTAATTGTAACACATCTTCGAAAATATCAATTTATTTTAGAACTACTGGATTAAGAAACAGAATGTACCAGGATACTGCAATAGCCAAGTTATTAAGCTAAGAAAATCGCTCAAATGATTAATTTTCATTCAAAGTTAATAATTCACAAGGAGCCGAGTAAAGTCCTGTGGATTCCACTTCCTCAGTTGGAAATAATACATTGTAAATGGTCTCTATGTTTGCATTAAGAAGAATTATACTAATTTCCATATGATTCAAACCTGTTAAACTCACTATGACTCACATGCCGCCTTTGCCAGTGGAGGCCCACACTCTACCACTTAAGTATTTGACATAGGAATATTAACCCTGGAAGGATCACTGAGGGTCGCTATAGCTAATGTAGTACCTTGTGCTAGTAGCAGAGTGTGTGGGAGGGAGGGATAGCGACAAGCATCCACAGGAAACATTCTCAGGGATTTCATTTGATAGACACTCCAGTGTTAATAATAATAAATAATAATAATAATAATATCTGAAGGCTATCAACTCTAACATCCTGCAGTCCACCTGTTTTATTGGCATGTTTACGTAGGACCCAGGAGCCACAACACTATGGGAACCACACTGCATAAACATCCTGTTTGGGACATTCGGCATGACTGGATAATCAGACCCTGAACATCATGCATTTTATCCTAACCATAGAGAGTTCTCTTCAGAGTAATTCAGATTTTGAGTCACCAAACTTATAATGGAGGTGAACAGCAGTGCATGTTGTCATTGTCCTCTGTTTACTACAAACAGCGTTCTGTTTTGATATCAATAATACTGTACTGTAATGCTTATTAGTTAGGACAGTGATTAGGATGGCTTGTGCTCCTTCCATGGCCAAATTTGTCTAAACTAGTAATAGGTTTCCAGAACACACTAGAGAAAACCTTAACCTATTCGGGATGGATTGTACACATAACAAACAGATTGGAACAAATAAATAATATACTATTTATGTATGTATATCCCTAAATCCCTAAATTGCTTCTTGTTTTTTGTTGACAACAATATGCCTGACTTGAAATAAAATAAAAACCCTGCTACAGTAATTCACCCCGAGACAATACGAAACAATTCCCCTGCCGCATGAATTGAGAAGTACCAGACAGAGGATGACAAGCTGTTTCCAGCCTGTGAATAATAGTAGTAGGCTGCTGTAGAGTAGCGAAAAGTGGACTACAAAAGCACAAAATAGAAAAAAGAGAGAAAAAACACCAAAAACAATAAAGGGTATCCTAACCATGGCCTCTGAGGAGCAAAGCCAGATATTCCTTGTAGAAGGAGCTGACATAGAGGAGTAGAGCAGGACTCTGGCTGGTACTGAATCCTAGGGAGATGTTCTCTCCCCTCAGTGTCACCTCTGAGTAGATGGAGGAGGGCATGTTGCTGCTGTTTCTGGTTTCAGGAGGTTGCTTAAAAGTGTAATTGATAGATGTTTCAGATCTAAAGCTGGCGGACACTTCTGCAAGGCAAGAACATAACAGAAAACTTGATTAGACTGAGAAATTAAAGTTACAGGCACACCACGCTGAGTATACTACCACACTGGCAACTGGCTCTTTCGTAAGATGAAGTAATCAGTTAATCACATGGCAATCAATCACGTGGCACATCCTAAGGTGGCATATCCCAGCATACCATGCCATCCTGTGTCACTCTGCTATGACAGTGCGTTCAGTCCAAAATTATATTGAAATTTGAGGATTTTGCAAACAAGAACTTGGGTGTTAACCTGTAATTGTTTACAAAAGTTAAGAGTTAAAAGTTATTTATGTCAATTTATGAATTTTGTACTGCAGGAAAATATGTACAGTATGTTCTTTGTTTAGTTTACTTATAAACCATTTTCTCTTCACACATTTTCACAGCCCAAAATACATTCATGGATATATGATTTTCATGGAGGGTTAAATTCACACGGGGTTTACATTGAATATAGCTCCTTTCCACTGACTCATTCTGACAGCAAAAAGGAACCGCCATTAATTATAGAACACAGATAATGTGTACAGTCCTGTACAGGGTATGACTCATTTGTACAGTTGTACTCTCTTGGAGAGTTTAAAAATACACTCTGTGATGCATCAAGCCCTTGATGTACCACATATTGTAGCCTACCCTACCACTTGGCTACTAAGTACAGCACTTCCCTTGATGCGCGTGAATCATGCTAACAGAGTCCTCTAGAGATAAACGAGATGGTTGCCCTTTAGAGAGCAGTGGTGCATTAGGCCCACGCTGAGTTACTGTTAAGAAGCTTCTATTTACATAAACAGAGAGAGTGGCTGGGGTCCAGCTAACATCGGTGTAATATAGTGCGGAGCATTCTTGTGAGGTTGGCAGAGGTTGGCTTAGGATAGACGACAACACACAGTGACTGAACTGTGGCCATGGTCCTGGCCTACATGATATGACAAACCACAAAGACACCCTGCATGTACATGTCCTAACAACTACGTCCTAACGTACACGCCGTCCACAATCACAACACCAATGGGGGCTCTCCACCTCACACCTTCACATTAATTTGGCTCAAACAAGGCGTTAAATGAATTCATAAAGATTGTGAATCCCTACTGTCCGTCAAAACCACTCTCAAAGAGCACTTAGCAATTCAAAAGCACCCCCCCCCCCAACTGTACATTACATTATTTATTTTTATTTCTAACCATTTTTATATTCGCGGCTAATAATGTATATTACATTAGTGATCTGATTAATTTATTTATGAACAACCTCAATGGAAATAAGCCTTTTCTTTTCCTTTGCAAAAAATGTAACCAGTAAAAGACACATTGAGAGCCTCTTTTACTGGTCAAGTCGATGAGGCAACAAAGCCACAAAGCTAACAAGAAGTACAGGAACACATTGATGCAAGACAAGTAACATTTGTAAGCACAGTACGACTACCTACCTGTAGGAAGCGCAAGGCAAGAACAGGAAGATCTAATAAAATGACCAATAAAAAAATTGCATAAAGACTAAGTAACAATAAACTAGAGCAACAGCATTTCCTATCGAAGCAGGAGCAGTGTCTGGGAAATGTGCCCGTATGGCAATCTTTTTCAAACTCACGAGGGGAATCACAGAAGGCTGTTTGAGTCGGGTTTGTACATCATTCCAAGAGCAGGGCCCAAAAAATGCAAGGCTTTTTCCCACCGCCTCAGATTTGTGAGTACAGCATAGTGTAAAGCCACTTCTTTAAATCCCCTTAGCAGACCTGGTATTGATCTGTACTTTCCTGTGCCTTTTTCTGTTAATAAAGTATTAAATCAATGAATCAATGAAGGTGTATCTGCACCTCCATAACAGAAGCCTCTGATGCAGGTGTGCGTGTGTGCATGTTTAATGTACCTCTGTGACAGAAAGCTCCAGTGAATGGCGTGGGGCTACAGTCACAGGAGAAGCCATTGGATTTCTCCACACAGTGGCCCAGGTTCTGGCAGAGCGGGGCGTAGCTGCTGCAGTGTCCTGGGCAGCCAGGCTGAACTCCAGGAGTGATCTTAGCCCTGTCCTCCAGGTCCAGAGTGATGCCGTTCAGCTGCAGCAGGCGGATGCAGCCCTGGAAGCCCTTCTGCCTGGATGCTGTACCTCCTGACAACACAATGAAGGCAACACAGCAGCCATGAGCTCCATCCATCCATCTGTTCATCTGTCCATCCATCCATCCATCCATCCATCCATCCATCCATCCATCCATCCATCCATCCATCCATCCATCCATCCATCCATCCTTCCTTCTATCCATCGTATATAAGGACCGGAGAGAGGCCTTTGCTCATTTCCAACTTACATCGTTCGAGAGAGAGAGAGAGCAAATCACTGGCCATCAGTACCATGTAGCTTTAGCTACCAATTAGCTACAAATTAGGTGCAGATAGATGTTTAATGATGTTTAATCTCAGTAAACATGCAGATGACTGAGCTATTATTCCAGAAGAGAAGAAGGTTTCACAATTCAATAAGGCACAATTATGTAGTTATTTATGTAAATTTAGTTTTGGAAACTTTCATCATATGGTATCGAATGATCCCATGCACTGTACTGCATGTACCATGTGATCTTGTTGCTACATTATTTGTCATGTTTGAATCCTTTACTTTACTTTATTGGTTTATTTAGTCAGGGCAATGCATATTAATGCACATTACACAATAATTTAAATATGCCAGATTTAGCAGAGTTGCTAATTTCAATCAGCAGTCCCCAAAAGAACAAGAGACAATGTTAAAACAAAACAAAAACCTGAAAAGACAACAATCCATATTTGAAGTTTTTCGGAAAACCAGGTCAGGATATAGATTGTGTAAAAACTTGTTAAATGGTCTTGATAGGTTGCATACTGACCAACCAATGAGCTCAGTACAGGTGTTTGTCACTATACTGTGGGTTGATGGCGGCTGCTGCTTTGATCGCGATGGGGGTTGCTTGAAATACACAAGCTGTCGTGTGTAGATGGCTGGGTGACAGACAGGGTGGAAAGCAGTGTTCTCACTTCACTCACGTAACAATCTCCATTTTCTTACATGTTGAGAAAATTGTTCAACCCTGTGGTGTTCTGCCATGTCAATCTTCCATTGTTCAAAGCGAACACTCCTGGCAAACCCATAGTAGTGCTTTCAGAGCTGTAATCTGCCATCCTACAGTTTTTGTTCACACGTGGCAATTCTTATTGTCCCCAGTGTTTATAGACTTGACAGCATATCGTTAAAACGACTGTCACACGGTAGCTTTTCAAAGTATCAAGTCCATTCTCTTACGCAAGCAATTAGATATCAGAGCTACCCGTATAATGCCTAGTTCCAAAAATAGTAGTAATTTGGGTGGTGGAAGAAGTTCTCAGTTTTGTTACTTGCTTTGCAATTAACACCAAAATGCAGCAGTACAATCATTTTAAAGGCTTGTATTGACAACACATCACCCCTCCAACCAGAGTACTCTAAGGGACAGGGGTTTTCAACCAGTGGTCCGGGGACCACCAGTGGTCCCTGAGAGGGTTCCAGGTGGTCCCCAGCTAAATTGCTTAACCAGATGTAACTCTTGAGAACGTAAAAATGAAACCAAATGGACCCTTGCGGGTCCATTTGGTTTCATTTTTACACTCTCAAGAGTTAGAATATGCCTCATGTGAATTAGTCCAAGTCTACACAACTAGAAGATTAATGGTCATGGACAGAAGCAAAATCAATCTTTAGTTTTGGGGTCTGTGGGGCTCAAGTGTCCCCAAATGGTGGTCCGTGGCTCAAATACTGAATAAATGTTGGGCCCTGGTGTCAAAAAGGTTGAAAACCCCTACTCTAAGGGACAACTGACTTCCGACTGCTGACTACCAACCACGCACCGTTTGCTTAACTTGCGCCCGCTCCACTCACACAAGTAACTAAACCAGCCAATCAGTGTTTTTAACCAAATGACGGCCGACTGTGAACCGATCACAGTATTCACACTCACTCTGCTCACGCAAGTAACTAGAGGTTCGGCCCTCACACCTAGATTTAGCTAAAGTCACACTGCCAATCCAACCATTATGTTTATTTTGGGGGTCTTTAACAGAGTACCAATGGAACTCATCTGCCCGTGTCCCTTCTGTGCCCATATACGATGTTTGTTTCTGTCTGTCTTCCTGTGTCCCTTGTATGCCCACATATATCGAGATATCTGTATCTGTCTTCTCCTTTATTGGTTGGACCTGCGGTTCTAGACAACTAGATATCTGAATGCTTCATGTGGGAGGGTAATGCAGCTCTTTGACCACAGACCACCCCCCCACTCTTATCACTATATTGACATACTGTACATGTCAGCTCAGCCTGCCAATTGACAATGGATATACAGAATCAACTGACTTACTGCTGCCAAATTACCGGTAGTTATATTTGAGGGGTGCTAGCCCTTCCTATATGTGGCCAGGCAGCGCCATAACATACACTCCCTACAGCAGATTAGCTGAAGTGTCACATGTCTGACGTCACAGTACGCTATGACATCAGACATGTGTGATTGGTCATGATGTGTAATCTATGACATGGCTCGGTGTCCTGACATGGTACTTAAAGTGGAGCCTCGTACAGGAGTAGCAGAAGTTCCCATAGTGATTGTATCCGTGGAGACAGTGATTTAGCAACGGCCGTAGCAACTCAGCAGAAACAAGCAAGGGAGCATCAGGAAGCAAGCGAGCAGTTGGTTAAACAATGCACAATCTCCTTTCCCAATTCAAGGCCCCGGCAATGCAGGGCTCAGAGGGAGGCTCAAACTTCATGCCTGGCTCGAGCATGCACGTGCCCATGCAGCATGGGTATCCTCCCATTGATCACTACCAATATCATCAATACGCTAATACAACTTTCCCTGCCTATTACAATGGAGTGTATGGACAGGGTGGTGGCTACATTGACCCGCAGGCCAGTCCTCAAGTGACCAACAACATGGCAGTGGAAAACCTCCAAAGGTCCTCCGGGATTGCATCCCACAAAAGCACCCAGAACAACATCCATCTGAAATGGTTGCAGGATAACTTGGAGGTAGACAGGGAGGGGAGAGTGTGCCGATGCGCCCTGTATAGCAACTACCTGCGCCACTGCCAGGGGCAGAAGCTGGAGCCGGTCAATAGACCGTCCTTGGGCAAGTACATTCACTCTGTCTTCCCGGAAGTGAAGAGGCGGCGTCTGGGCACTAGAGGAAACTCCAGATACCACTACTATGGCATTCGGGTGAAGCCAGACTCGCTGCTCAGCAAGCTGCTGGAGCAGCCTCTCCACCAGGAGCAGAGTGTGACGGACGCTCCTCTCTTGACCGATGTGTCAGATAGCTCCCCGGATAGGCTAGAAGGATCTCAGAGTCTACAGCACCTACAGCAATACATGAATCTTTCTCACGACCTGCCACCATTTCCAGCTCTTGACAACCTTCGGAGCCAGCCGATTCCCAAGGAAGGCATAAATGAGCTACAGACACTCTACAGGAAGAACTGCGAGGCTATTCTGGATGTGGTGAAGAATCTCCAGTTCCAACGCATCGAGGCGCTATGGCAGAGCTTCTGGTGTTCAACAGTGCCATTTAGTGACAATGCCACTGTCAAACCCAGCGATGGTGCCATGGAGGGCACGATCACCAAAGACAAACTGGTGGCTCTATGTAAATATGAACATGTGAGAATGTGGATGAGGAGTTGTGACAGCATCCTTTATGAAGCTATGGTGGAGGTCCTCATCCCCAGTGTGCTGTGCAAAGTTCACAGTGATCTAATTCGGGACATCCGCAACTTTGCCAAGAGCGCAGAGGAATGGATGACCACAGCCATGAGAGACTTTCCTGAAGCGGTGGTCTGCGGCAAGGTAGAGGTGGTCAGGGCCTTTGTCCAGATGCTACATCGCTACACCACTTTGAACCACGTGGCCCAACAAGCCCGCTTCCAGCTCCAGGCCGCCTCCACAATGAACAAGGTGCTCGAGGACCTCAACAAAGTCAACTTCAGTGCCATCCAGAAGAGGGTGTCGTGGGTCTGTCGGTGTGATGAGGCAATTGTTCAGAATTTGCAGAAGGACCTCAAAGCAGCCCTGCTGCATCAGAGCTCCGGGGACCAGTGGGCTACCTGGCTAGATGGCGTGGCCTCCCAGGTCCTCAAGCACGACCAAGACAACAAAAAATGCATCGAGGACGCACAGCAGTTCCTGCTCAAATGGTCCTTCTACAGCTCCATGGTGATCAAGGACATCACCATGCGCGACTCCCCCACTCTCGGCACCTGCCACCTCATCCGTATGCTATACGACGAATACATGCTCTACCTGGTGGAGCGCTGGGTGGCCAAGGTCACCAAGCAAATGGTCATTGCTGTCATTGGAGAGTTCAATAAGCATAGCTCTGCCAGGACAGATGTCACAAGTGAAGTGGGTGACCTCGGCAATGCAGATGTGTCCCGAAAATCCGTTAAGAAAAAGAGGACAGAGATCTGAGCGCAGTTCAGCAGCTGCTGAATATAGAAGTCTACTAGCGCAGCCCAGAAACTATCCCTACAGAAATAGGGTCTCTATAGTCCCCAAAACTTTTAATTCAAGACTAATTAGTTGAGCTTGTCCAGGTAAGACTGGTGATAACCTGGACAAGCTCAACTAATACCCAAATATACAGACTATATTAATTATTATGTCCTGAAGAATGTTTGTTGTTTTTTTTTACCCCGTCCCATCCGGCCGGCCGGCTGGCAGTCTATGTTAAGTTTGTGTCACCATAACTCAGACATTGCCATATAGCCTAAACATTCTTGTATATAAAAGTAAAGATCACACTTGTGTGATGCTGAATGATGATGGACATACCAAATATTGGGGAGGCTACAATTTAACAAAACCATTAAAAGTCCATAGACAAAGTCATGTCTGAAAGTCTGAAAAGACTGTCAAAAATAAACGTGTGCTTATTTCAGCAGTGGCTTTTTTCAGTCGAAATCCATGCAACAGATTCCTCCCTTCTCGATTCTGGTTTAGAGTATATCAGCAACAATAGGAGCTCTACAAACAACAGAATCGACAACAACATATTTTTTGTTCGAGCTATTAGAGTTGTTCCTGTTGAGAGTGATGTGAGGTTGCAACGATGCATGAATGGCATTCCAAATCAACCTAGATGGAATAGCTTTTTTGTACCCATGTCAGTCCACCCGTTGTACCTATCTGTGTGTATTGATTCACAATATATGGCATACTCACGTTGTTGACAAAATGGGGCATTCCCATGCTCCTCAGGAGTCAGGCTGACTTGCAATGTAGTCAAACTGACCTGCAGGCTATGCAAGTGAATACTAATAGAGGGTGATGCAATGGCGGTATGCTATCACTGTAGCTAGGTTGCTTTCTAAACCAATATGTCAATTTTTTGTTGGGATCTTTGGAAAGAATCATAAAACATACCCTTACCTAAAGATAGTAAAACCTTACTGAACTGTAGACTATTAGTATACACCTGTGCTTAGAAAAATGCTTGATTTTCAAATGTAAATGTTTAATTATTTTAATAGTAATGGATTACAGATGCACAGGCTGATTAATGGTTCAAATCTATGGCTTACAGTTTACTAGTTGGGACTTTTTTTGCTGCTTTGATGTTATTAAGCGCTAAATTCAAATGTTATGTCATGTAATGTCCCACAGGGGTGATATTTTTTATTTACTTGTCGATAAGATATCGGTTGAGCAGGTAACTAGGTCAAATTAATGGGTTAGAAATTAGAAATTAATTTATTGTCTTGGATTTGATCAAGAAAATGGTCTGCTTATATTCCACCTTCTGTTATAACTGATGTTGTTCAGTCACTACTTTATTTGGACAACATACAAAGTAAGTTCAGATTTCTCAGAACAGAGAGATTGGTGTACCAATGTGGGTGAGAATTATTTTGTTTTACAAGAAAAACATTGAAGTCATTATGGTTTCTGTCCTGAACATTACACTTGTTAGTTGAGCTCAAGTTATGTGGTCAAACCACAAGCAAAATGGTATGATGAGTCCCTTTTCAGCCTGGGATATGCTTCTTTTAAGTCTGAGGCTAAACAGATTAAGCAGATTTTCTTTTAAAAAGTCTCTTAACCACTTTAAATCTGGTGTTCCTATTCTGAGGCATGTCATTTCAGATTGACATTTCTTTTAAATTTCAATATATAGCAGTTATTATATGCTTAAACATAAATTGATGTGTCCTTTATTTTTTATGTCCTTTATTTTTTATTTCTTTTCCCTGGGGTTGATGAATCTCTTTGCCTCCCTGTGTCCATTTATTGCCCATATATGGAGATCGCTGACTGGGCCTTACACTCCATCATAATGAGACAAGGATAAGGATCTCATAATCAAGGATGGCAGAGATTTAAAGCTAAGACATATGTCATTAATAGACCCTGTGTCTCCTTTGTCTGTGTGTTTGGCAAAACCTTAAATGGTTATTACACTTCTGACCACGCTGACACGTGGTGGTGGCCAGATATTTAATCCTGGTGCCTAAAAATATTTTTTCTCATTTCCATCCAGAGTGCTGGATTGAAGTATATTTTTGCTCTAATCCGTTTCCCTTCAGATTTTGAAATCACTACAACACTGGAGACATGGGTCGCCACTTTGGAAACTTGGCCAAGGTCAGGCACATAATAACGTACAGTCTGTCGCCCTTTGAACAGAGGGCTTTCCCCAACTACTTCTCTAAAGGAATCCCCAATGTGTGGAGACGCTTTAGCTCTTCATTCTTCAGAGTTGCTCCCCCGATGACCCTTGCGTACGTCGTATACACCTGGGGCAACCATGTCCACCAACAAAGTAAGAGGAAGAATCCAGCAGACTTTCAGAATGACCGATGAACTGCCATCTCGCTAGTCTGATTGTTGGCCAAACCTTTCCAAGTCTGATAACTGACATCACCCTCACCATATTGAGTTTAAAAGGTTCAGACTGCAAAAGTAACTGGCTGGAATGACATTTGTTCATTTATTGGCTTATTTGATTGGCTGAGTGCGGAATGTGATCTATGATGATGTAGGGTGATAAGAGTGCCCCTCCCTTCACACAAGTGTGATTATATTTTTATTTTATATTTTCTCATACTAGACAACATTTTATAGAATATTCCATGACCAATGAACTGGTCAATTAGTATTCTAAACATAACTATTCCATACACTGCCAATGTGTTCATTAGATCAGAACTCGGTAGAGTGCAAACTTGCACGTTGTGCACACGTAGGCCTTGGCCTACTTGTGGAGTGAGCTAATACTCATGACTTTAGCTATAAAGGTCTTTTACTTATGTCACCATCAACTAAATGATCACCTTATGATGTCAACATCACCTAAACAGGCCAATCGGAGTACCCAAAAGGACCACCCAAACACAGCAGCATAGTACCGTATTGTCCCGAATATAAGACGACTCGTTTATAAGAAGACCCCCACTTTTCAAGACCCATTTACAGAAAAAAAGAACATTGAATGTCAAATAGTATAGCCCCTGAATATAAGACGACTCCATTTTTTGGAATATTTCCATTGGGAAAAAACATAGTCTTATATTCAGGCCAATAGGGTACTTGCCCAAATTACAATCAATGGTGGGGTTAAAATGCGGTAAATTGGGTTAAAATGCTCCTCAAATTATTATTATTAGTCTCTATTTGGAACTTCTATAGATCAGATCAGATCAATTACATAATCAGAATATACCAATATCTACTACATGAGAAAAAACCCAGGTCACTTGATATGGGCATATGATGTCATATCATGTGATATCATGTGTGTGTATATAGTGTCAATAAGACTCGGCAGCCTGTAGTTCGTTTTCAGCATCCGCAGGTTTATACTGGTTTAAGCTACTTAATAGTCTAAAGGGCAGATTCCTTGGTTATAATGGAAGGTGTTGTAGAGAATCTCTATGGTGGGTATGAGGGGCCCGATTCCATGTATGTGAAATTGGTCTCTTCGGATGGCCACGAATTTGTCGTGAAGAAGGATCACGCCTACCTCTCGGGCACCATCAAAGCCATGCTGAGTGGACCAGGTGAGGTTGCAGAGGATGAAGTCAACGAGGTGAACCTGAATCAGATCCCCTCTCACATCCTCTCTCAAGTATGCAAGTTCTTCTATTATAAGAAGCGCTACTCCAACACGGTCGGCGATGCCCCAGAAGCTCCAGAATTTGAGATCAAGAAGGAAGTGGCACTGGACCTGCTCATGGCTTCAAATTTCTTGGATTGTTGAGAAGAGAGGATGAAACAAAATGTCATAGTCCATCAGGTGAGTCTGACATTTTGAAAGATGCCATCAGTTACCCCAGCACAGATGTTACCCCAGAAATCAGATCTCCAACGGAAAGATGTAAATTCATGAAAGATCATGGAGGAGGAAATGGTGACAGGCGAGCTATCAGAAGAGACTGAAGGCTTTTGAGGAAGATATCTAGATAACAAAAGAGTTGACAGGGGACATCCTGGCAACCAACACCAAATCCGAGACATCCCTCACGAAGTGAACATGGCCGAGCTCAAGGTTCTTCCACCAATTTCAATACATGAGCTCATGAACAGTGGGATGCAGCTTTTTTTTTCCCCCATGGCCTTGAGTTATATCAAATTTTCCCATGTACATATTTTCCAATAGGCACAGGGCCAATTTACAAAAATAAAATAAAATAAAAAGTAACAATCTAGAGAGGCACAGCTCTCCACAAGGATTTATATTTGGATCAAATCTGCAAAGATCCAAATCTCTTTTTTTCCAAATCTATTTTTGCTTGTTAAGGTGTAAGGTATAAGTGGCAGAATTCAAATTTTAAAAAGGAGCACAGTGTCACCTCCATCAGACATGCAACACTGTGTTGATGAGTTGCAGCATTCTGTGAAATCTTTGGAAGCCCATCTTGGCCAATCAGGATGGTCACATAACTAGCGTGTGTACCAGTTTGCATGCATTTCAGATAAAAGATGAAGTGTAATGTATGTTTTACATATGTTGGCCTCCTGCAAAATGTCATTGAAATCAGAGCACTCCTGCAAACTTTGGAAGCGAATCTTGGCAAATTGGGATGGAGTTTGAAAAATCTGAAGACCCATTTTCTACACAACCTGAATGCTAGAGCTGAATTTCTGCCCCAAAGTTCCCCCATGTGGAGACAATAATTGATTCTACAACTAGAAATGCACACATGAGTGTGCAAACTTGTGCATCACACTTAAGTAGGAAATGGCCTCCTTGTGCACGAGCAACCACAGCACAAGTACCCCGACATCACCAGGAGATAATACTCATGACAATACTCTTAATTATGTCGCCATTATATCATCCCCTAAACCAGCTAATGAGTCCAAAGGATGAGCCATGGACGATGACTGTGAACCCATCATTTAAATTGTGCTCACTCCCTCTGCTCGAGCAAGTAATAAAGGGCATAGAACATAAAGCAGCTTGTAGCTGGTAAAAACTACTGTGTAGACAAGTCTACACTATATACTGACGTATATAATGACTGATGTATAGTTAGATATTTGTCAATAAAGTATAGTCTATAACAAAGACTATATATTTTTTTTTAATGCTAAGCTATCAGGTGTGTCATGTTCCAATTGTGAGTGACTGGGTGTGCCATCCCTGAATTGGTAATGAATTATTAACTGATAAAGAGCGGTGCCCGTTGGGCACTCGCCTAACTGATGAAGGTAGGAAATGCATGCCTTACAAAGGTGTTATTCTGTACCTTTTATGACCAAAGTGCCCATACATGGAGTTCTTTGTCAGGCATGCCTGCAGTTGAATGCAGATGTTGTAACACATTGGGTTGTCAGAACATTCTGGCATTTGCTATTGATTTAATGTGGCTTCCTTTAAGATTTCCTTTTTTGTTTTTGTGTTTTTGCCATTATTAATAATAATAATAATAAGCTTGGACTTATATAGCGCTTTTCTAGATAACCAAGGCGCTTTACAAAAAAAAGAAAAAACTAGGAACAACTTTATTCAAAAAATAAGAGCAGGTAAAATAGGGAGCAATAATTAGACAGGAAAGGCATAAAGAGCTGGTGGGTAGACATGTGGCCAGGCCAGACAGGCCTGGAACTCTAACCCGCAACCTGCTGCCAGGCTGCATTACTGGCATAGGTTCCTGGACCACTCAGGCTATTTAACAGCTTCCTTTGGTCTTGTTTAGAGGTTAGTCTTAACAGAGCACCTTAAAACTTAAACTATACATTTCTATCATTTTTTAATAGGAAGGACACACCTTAAGTAAACATGAGGGACTGACACACACAAACAGTGTCATACATCTGCGCCATTCAGTGAGGCTTATTGGCTAACATGTTCAACTACTCAATATTCACCTCAATTTCTCTGCCCAATGTCATCATTGTTTGCCTGTTGGCTGATTCCTCCTCCAAAATGTGCTTCCCGATATGAACTGTCATCCATAATATTTGCAGACAGATACAGCCTCATGGATTTTTCTGTTGTTCTTCCCCCTTCACAGACTGTAAAGCTCAATAAACCATTACAACACACTGCGCAATTGATGAAGATACGCTAAGCAGAGATAATAGAGTGAGATCTGTGAAGGTTGGAGGAACACACAGTTTTACACAATTATAGTCTTTATAAAATACTGGTACAGACGTCATGTTTCTATGAAGAGTTGTGTATGGACAGCTCTTTATACCCCAATAACTTAACACATTAATGACAGATTGGATTAATTTAGGTCACAAAGTGTGAATAACAGAGCAACTCTAGAGCTCGCAATGTACTCTATGTGTACACAGCGGCACACTGCATGCACAAACAATTATACAGAAAAGGTATATAGCCACACACTCCCTCGCTCACTGACAGAGAGAAGTGAATCCCTTCTCTTGGTGTGCCTTGCGTAGTTACTGTATTTGTTGGTCTAGGTGATCATGGTGATGTAATTAAGAGATCTTGTCAATGAGTATTTGGTATATCTCTGGTCGCTCGCTCTGCTCACGCAAAAGTATGCCATGGCCTACTATTTGCGCAATATGCAAGTTGGCACTGAGTGCAGATCTATAGTTGAAGGAGGTGATTAGGCTATTGTTCTTGACAATAGCCTAATGCCCTAGTTGCAACCTGGAATTAAGTGCTGCTGCTTTTCTGACTCTTTTTCTGTTAGACTCAGAATACATGGGGCACAGGAGAGCATTACGTCATTATAAAGTCTCTGCCACCCTGTGGTCACTTGGCTTTCCGTGCTCAGACAGTCATGGAAACAGACATACCCAGGGACAGACATTTACAAACATTGCTAGTTAATTGATGCATCTACTGTGCTATATACAGTAATTGAAATTGCACTCAATCACTGTCCAAGTTAAATGTTTGTGAAGTAAATATCCAAAGGGCGATGCTTTTCCACTTTTGAATAATTTGTAATATAATAGCAATAATACTAATGAAAATAGCTACCGGTAATCTGCAATAAGCACTAAATTTGAAATGGCCAGAAATCAATTCATACTGTACATTTTCGCCACCTAAAAATGTCAAAAAGTACAATATTTCTCTTTGAAAGGTAGAGGGGTGAAAGACAACAAAACGATTATACCCAACAAAGTACAGATGCAAAATATTCAAAATAAGTTCAAAAGTAAATGTGCTCTGTTACAGTGCATGACTGTTGTTCTGTGACAGGGTCACAGGGTCATACGGGCAGGAAAGAACATAACACAGGAGCAGACTGTGCTCAGACGAGCAGCAGTCTCTGTCTGGCTTATCTCGCATTTATAATGTTGAGAATGAGCTTGTGCCGTGCATCCTGGTGAAATATGGGGGGATGTAACATTTCCCAATTGGGGGGCAGGAGAAATGGTATGGGGGAGGCTTCATCGTCCCTTCATCGCACCAGGGGCGATGAAGCCGCACCCATACCATTTTCGGTTACAGGACTTTTATTAGGCAAGTACTATATAAGCATCAATAATAACATCAGTTGTTGTTGAAGTTGCAATAGACACACAGCATGCATTAAGCTAAACGTCTGACTCAGAGAGTTTTCTGTTTTCAATGATGAAATGCTGTTGGTTTAGTGGTGCCACAACTGTAGTTAATCAGTAGTAGTGTTTCAAATCATTTTAAATATAAGCACTTGAAATATCTTTAAAATTCGGGTTGTTTTGCATGCCATCATGTTTGGTGGGGCAGTCTGGGCTTTTAGGGGGGCACTGCCCCCTCATGCCCATGCTTAGATCCGCCCTGATATGGATTACCCCAATGTAAACTCAACTGTTATGTATTTACCTCAATTAAACATTGAAGTAATGTTGCTTGGGGCTGCAGGTTTTTGTGCAGTAGCTCCGTGCTGTTCTTAGCGTTTTTATCACACACGGTTGTGTAAAATGGACAAGAAGTGAATGTGTAATTTCATTTGTAGTTGTGATTTGTACAATATGTGCTGCTTCGTTTTTATGTTGTTACTTTATTACTCTATGAGGGCAGCTACACCATAAAATCATGGTAATTTAACTTTGAAGAGTAAGGCCCGTAAGGATCACATTTAGTTATATTCGTACACTATTCAAAAGGCTCTGAACAATCTGGAAAGATTATGCACGCTCTTAACCCACACTTGTGTGTGATACTGCATATTGTAGATTGAGAAGCAGAAAGTTTGCATTTTGCTGACCCAAGAGAAAGAGTCTGCAATCTAAAAAGTTTAATTACAATACAATTGCAGCTTACTTTCAGAGGAAGAGGACCATTGATAACAAAATCTCCTCTGTTCCCTTATCGCGAAGACGTTTATCAGGCCAGAAGGGCTATGGGGTGTGTGTGTGTGTGCATGCTACAGTAGGCATGCATGCGTGAGACCACTGCTATTCCAGTTGCAGAAAAGCTGAAGGATGAATCTGAACCAGTACACACACACACACACACACACAATACAAATAGGGATGTGTGTGCACACAGGCGTGCGTGCATGCACACCCACGCGCGCACACACACACACACACACACAGACTGTTTCCCACCTATGAATAATTGGCTGTTGAGTTGCAGATGGATGTGTCCGTCAGTGGGAGCCTCCTGCGTGGCGACGGGGTGTGCGTCGACGCGGAGCGACGCCTCCTTGACGTTGCGCTCGGCTCGTACGCTGTGCCACCTGTTGTCGTTTAGCGGCGTGCCGGCTACCACGCGCACCGCCAGCGGCCCGTTGCCCACATCAAAGGAGAAGAGCACCTCTGTGGAGGCTTGACGATGGAGTGCAAGGGGAATGTAGCGGAGAGAGATACACAGGGAGGGGGGGTGGTGTGGGGGGCGGGGTGCGCACGTGCAGCAGGTACGGAAGTACAGGGTTTGGGTGGGGAAGTTGGAGGGAGCACACAGACAGGATTTAAATAGTAATTGGGGGGAAGTGCGGGTGAGATACAGGGGAGGGAGGAAGCGATGGTGGGATGGGGGGGAAGGGTTGATGTGAGGACAAGAGGAAGAGAGTCACGCGTCATTGCGGTGTGTGGACTATTTGATTTGCTGTGCGGTTTGTCTCGGCAGAGCCGCTTTGACTCCGCACCGTCAAATAATGACTGACTGATGAGCAAACCCACTCTGACACGGTGAGATAATTGTGTCCCCCGAGGAGAGAGACACTGACTACACTTCATTGGTTAAACTCATCGCTGGATCGCTCGGCTCACAGCGACAGACTGAGATTGACGTGTCGGAACAACATCACAGACCTCGCAGCTTTTTTCTCGCTTGGACTCCCTGATGATGACTCACCTGACTGGAGATCAACAGTCTGTAAACTCAACATACCAAAAGTGAAATTGTTTTAAAAGACAATAAGGATAATGCAAGTAGTGTTAAGGTATTACTCATGGCATTGTTAAAGTGACATAATGTTGATACATTGCAGTGCATCAATTTCACAACTGTGAAATTGATGCTGTTGTGAATCGGTTCAAAACTGCCATAGAACAATTACAGGGTTATACAATGTATCTCTGATCCCGAGTGCCGTAAAATACATTTAGAATATTTAATGACAACTTGTCCGTACTATTTGATGAAGATCTGCCAAACCTGACTTTCCAGACTTTATTTTAATCGCCATTTTATTAAGTGACCAAGCAGTCCACGAAGTGGACTTGGTCACTTAATTGTTATTGACTGCTTTTCTCCTTCTCCTTCTCCTTCTTCCGCCAAAAATAGCTGTTCTGGCTGAACCGTGCAGTCGGTTTTCGCGAAAATTGGTAATCTGGTAGAGGGTGATGCCAAACGGTGATGATGCGAAGCCTGTGACCACTGGTCAAATGGTGGGGCTATAGCACTCAACTGAAATTGCAAACTTTAAACACTTATAACTCATGAACTGCTTGACTCTCAGAAATGTAACTTATATTCACTTATGCGTCTGCTTATGTCGAACAACTTTTGTATTCTGACTTTTGACCTCTGACCTTTAGATGAACCGCCATCTTGAATTATATGTAAAACAGTTAAAATGTCTCTTCTCCTACAATCTTTGATCAAAATGCATAACAATGACCTACACATGAACTTTGGAGCCATACAAACATGGAATGGGTGTGAATCATGTTTTTAGTGAAAAAATGATGTTTTTACGAGCCAATGAAAATTGCTCGTTTGTCCCTTTTTGACTGTCCCTATTCGGCCAAGTTGTCACTAGTGACAGTTCACAGCTTAGCTCACCACTCACTCAGAGCTCACCAATCATTCACTCCGTCACACCAGGTTGCAATCACACACACCACACCCCCAGTATAAAGGTCTGTATGCTCTCCTTCTCTCAAACATTTTCCCAAACATTGCAATATAAAGCATTATACTAACATAGATTAACATCCTTTTAGACCTACATACAAACCCCACTGGTGAACGTACTGAGCATGAATGAGCTGTGAATCTGAACCGAATTGAGTGAGTTTTGTTTTGGAAACATTTGTTTGATCCGTTTTGTTTGGCATTGTTCGTTTGGATTTGATGGTATAATATTGACATTATTTGTGAATGCTGATTTGATTTGTTTTGTTATTTGAACTTGTAGATCAGTTAGTTTATTGTTTTATTGTAGATGTTTAATTTGGCCTTTTTGTGTTCAGGCCATGTTTTTCCAGTTAACTCTTCGACCGTCTGATCATGGTGACGATGAAAGTTAAGACAATGGCGAACTAACCCAAAACAAACCTCTACTGTTCTGTTTCTGTCCTAACCGGACGGTAGGACCCTCCATGCCCAAACACACACTCTGACTACTGACTACACACACACTGACTCTCAATGACACTGATCCCGGATGAACTTTGGACAATTGACTAAACACTGACTTGGGTCGAATCTTTGTTGGTTTAATTTAATTAATTTGCATTTGTTTATTTGTTTGTTTTGTTTTTCATTTTCTTTTCATTAATTCAATAATAATTTAATTAAGCATAATTTACAGTGTCCTGTGTTCTTTATGGTTCATTATAATTTCCTTCTAAAAACTACCTACTTCTGTCGCAGTACTGGTCCAAAAACATATTCTCACAAACTATATGCTACATATGTGTAACCCAGGGTAAAACTCAATGTAATGGTAATGGCACCAACTCAGTGGCCTTGTGGTTAGAGTGTCCGCCCTGAGACTGGGAGGCTGGGGTACGATTCCCGGCCGGGTCATACCCCGACATTCTAGAATTCCAGTAGTAACCTACCCAATCACTTGATTGGGTAAAACCAAAACCATCATGGCCAAATAGTGACAACCACCATTAACATTACATTCCGTTTTACCCTGGGTTACATATGGCTTACTGTGCTTGTCATACTGCCATACTGTTAACAACAATGAAGGAAATTATTCAGTCTGGATAGTTCAGTCAGTAGAGTGCTACACTTCGGAACAGAATGTTGTGGTTTCAAGTCCGGCGACTGACAATCCAAAGCGCGAGTCTGTCAGTCTTCAAAAACCCTACCCTGCTCCCACAATTAGCTGAATGTTTTCTCAAGTTCAGGCTCCCATGTTACTGTGGCTTGCGCGTATTGTTCTGACTCCTTATTGCTGCTTGCTTGGTCACGTCTTATCGCTGCTTGCAGCTATATTTAGTTTTTATTATTTTAAATAGAAAATAAACATCTGTACAACTCTTATTTTAGCTACATCATTTTGTCATAATTGCTTCCGATGCTGGCTCCAGACAATGACAGGTTTCAGTGCTGTTCTACCTCCTAGTATTATACAGTATATGCCTGCAAAAACCTCCAACCTGGTGTTCATCTGTTGGCAGGAAAGACAGTTGGCTGCATAAAGGTCTAATGGCCAAGCCAGAACAACAGGCCAGTCGGAAAAAGTGTGCATGTTAGCATGACAGTCGGGAGTCTTCGACTGCAGCGCCTCTGCGTCATTCTGTTACAAAACAATTCTGTAGCGCCGTACGATGATTTCAACAACCGCTTTGTTGCTCGACTGTGTGGGATAAAATAGGCAAGCTGCAGTACATGCTCACACCACGCCACAAGGTGATGTGTTATGACTCCAAGCTTATGTTCTGTTTCTAGAGACACTTCAGGTTGATGGTAGGTAAGTCACTGTGATAAAAGTCAGATCTGTGTCATAGCCTCAATAGTCATAAACCATCATGCCGCCGCGCCGAGCAGAAAAATCCTCCGGTGTAGGGGGGCCCTTTGGCTGGTGGCGGCCCAGGGGCCCTTAATTTCATAATCCGCCTATGTGTGTGTGTGTGTGTGTGTGTGTGTGTGTGTGTGTGTGTGTGTGTGTGTGTGTGTGTGTGTGTGTGTGTGTGTCTGTGTGTGTGTCTGTGTATGTTTGAAACAACCTATGAGAAGAGGGCAACGGAAGCCCACATGAAATTATTAATTTAAAACCGAATTCGGCAGAAGTAACATTCTTCGAATGCACTTCAAAATGTTATTGAGCACTGATTCTTGAGATATAGGCAATCTGCTCCATATGAACAGGCTGCCTCAGTGTGTGCATGTGTGTGAACGGGTGAGTGAAAAGTGATGAAGGCGCTGAAAAAAATAAAGACCGTCCAGTCTCAAGGACAGCAAGGAGGAGAGTTTAAAGTAACAACTTTGTGTGCATGTGTGCGTGAGAGAAATATCGAGAGAGGCAGAGCGATAGACGGCAGAAGAAGAGAGCTACAGTAGCACCAAGTGAAAAATCTGTATGACTTTTAGGGTTAGACGAGAAAGGCCAGGAATATGGCCTTTCTCTGAGTCCATCAACCACAGCCGAGTTTGAATTCATGTCATGTAGATCTGACTTACAGTTGAGTTCAATCCGGATGAAGTCCTTGATACCCAGATTTTCCAGGAACACGCCAGAGGAGGCGGTGGTTTTAAACAAGAAGGAGATGTCGGCACTCAGCTCTCCGTGAAACGTGGGGAAGTGGAGGTATGAGGTCTCCTTGTCGAAGAACGCCGCATTCCAAAAGTTCTCTGGAAAACAAATGAAACGTCATTATGGCGTGCAGCCTTTTAATGAAAATTACATGCAAACAAATGAGCCAACTGTTCGGCTAATTAGCAAACAACAAAGGCATAATTCAAGCTATGTTCTCCCAGTTAGGGTGATTCATCCTGCAGAGCATTTATTTATTTACCTAGATAACCAAGGGCTGCAATTATAAATACATGAAAGGATGAAAAAAAAAGTTTCTTAGACTACTATCAGGAAAAGGAACAAAAAGGGGACTACTGTTTTTACTGTAATGCTAATTACAAATTACCCTGTATGTGCTTGTAACCTCACGACTTCATTAACCAGCAGAGTAATATGAGTACTGCATGTCGTGTGGAAACCTTGTATGTGGGAAAGACTTTTTCTTTATTGTAGTCCAGACATCACTGCATTCATCTCTCCCTATTGGCACGATTTAGACAACGAACATAAAACCTACAGGACTGTAGCTTTAATGCCCTCAAATCTTCCATGTGACACTGTCCTACACCACATTACCTCTGTTAATAGAAACCCTGAAAACATCCATAGCCCCTTCATGGCAACTTTTATTGCTCTTAAGAAAGCTAATGAGGGAATAGGGTTTAAGAAGTGGTAAATTTATACCCATATGATGTACAGTATGTACAAAATTATGCATTGGTGTCGCTCTCTGAAAGTAGCAACAGGGTGTAATGCCTTATCTGTGGCTGTGCACAACGCAGATAAAATAAAACAATAAGCAATGCATGGCTGTAATGGGAGCAGGAAGTCACAAAATGCTCTTTTGTTAGGAGGGAATCTCAGAATGTGAGATTAGATATGGGCACACCAGCGCAAATATGACCTCCTAGGAGGTACCACATATTAATTATTAATGTTAATGATTATAAAGTAAAGAAAACAACAGCTGGCAGTGGTGTTTTCTATTTTCCGTTTCTAATGATGTTATTTCAAATTCAAAAGCAGGCCATCTTCAAGCATTGTTTGCCTGTTGCCTTGAAATAGCCTGTACAAGAAAATCCATTCTCCTGGGATTCTCTGTGTGAGGAGGCAACTTTTGCCTATCCATGTAACTCAAGAAGCATTCGGCCCAACGACTTTAAATTCAACACACAGGTTCCAACGGCCCCCCACAGGGAGTGCAGTGCATGGTGTCGAGTTGGCCGGGCCGATGATTGTCCGGACCCACGAAAAATAAAAAACGTACACAGACAGATAGGTGGAACTGTTACTTTAACACGGGTACTATTGCATAGCCAACTTCCAACTTGGTGCTCTACAGAGGGTTAAAAAACCCTCTTTTAGTACCACTATGTCAGTCAGTATCACGTTTCTATACAGGATAAGCTGAATTGGGACTTACTGTCCCCATGGCAGCGTAGAGATCCCACCCTGTAGGCAGCCTCCGACTGTGGTCTGTGGATGTCCCTCAGCACCAGGGACCACACGGGGAGACTCTCTTTATGGGTCAGCAAACCCCTGTCATTAGCCCTGAAGGAAGGGAACAGTGAGTTTAGAATAACAAATACAATTATTTTAAAGCTTGAGTGCTGTGATTGCCTGCGCACGTGTCTGGGCGAGGGGTGGGGTCGTTTAGACTGTAAGAAGCTACCACTGGATAACTTTATCGACACCCGGTGTATAAAACAAGGTCCTTTTTATCAGTATATATGATGTGAATTTTCAGAATCTGTGCTCTTTTTTTCACCTGTGACGACTGGTTTTCACTTTTGTTTTCAAAAGTCGCACTTCCGAGGCGGACAGCTTTTCGAGCCAGATTCAGAAATGAATATGCATGTTCAACTCCGCCCCCGTCCCCCATAAGCCACGCCCACATTTCATGTACTTTTTTGAGAATCATTTTTGTCAAGGGGGGTTTCATAACCCTTTAACAACAATATGAGCGACCTTCCCATGAACCACTGGTCAAGCCATGACCACACCTCCCCTGTGAGTAACTTGTAATAGGTAGGCGAGGCAACATGGCTTCCAGCATGACAGGGATACTTTTAATTCTTGCCTTTACAGCATTGTATAAGTACAACAGCCAGAATGCACACTGCGTTCCGAATCACTGTGGTTATAAAAGAAACACAAGCTGAACCTGGATTCATTAGAACAGAGCTGCAGAGCAAGTAGACTGTACGGCTGGTTTCTGGTTTTCCTTGATTATGAATCCTGAGGACCTGACGTGATCTACTTGCTTCCAATCTAATGGAAAACAATCCAACATAATGGATGTCTGCTGTGGTAATGTGTGAAATGACTGTTTGAAAAGCTGTGACACAGGCACCGCCCACACGCAGAAAACTGCCACAGCCATGCTCAGTACGTGTGTGCGCGCGAGCGTGTGTGTGTGTGTGCGCGCGCGTGCGCATGCGTGTGTGTGTTTATTTCATTGGTCCGTTTCACTGTGAAGGATTCACCCACCAGGAAGAAGCACTAAATCCAAAGAGAAGACATCATTGTACAGAAAATCACATCATGGTGTCTAACGAAGTACTGTCACCTAATACTGTGGTTTTCAACCTTGTTGATACCAGGGCTCACTATTCATTCATCATTAGCCACGGATCACCTTTGATGCTAAGTTTATTCCCTTGGACACAAAAGCAAGAAGTTTTTGTGTACAAATTAGGAGAAATTATTTTACATTTTCTAATTGTGTAGATTCTCAAAAATTAAGTAATTCAGATGTTTAAATATAGTTTTCTGTAACTTTTGATGGCTCAAGAGTTCTCTAAGGGTCCATTTGGTTACCACCTGTTCATCATTTAGCTGGAATCCTCAGACCACCTGCTGAAAACCCCTGACCAAAGAGACAAAGGCAAAACTGGAAAAATACAAAGGTTGTGGCACTCTATCTTTAACATAACAGATTGTGATGATAATACTGCTACAGTTCTGCCCACTACTGTCAGCCTAACTAAAACAAAAATCCAGGACTGTATACTATATACGGTATATGGTGCATATACAGTATACAGTACAGTACAATAGCGCCATCTGATTAAATTTTGATGGGCAGCAGAAGCTCTAGGGCGTAGAAATAGCACAGCTTGGACAGGGAGATGACAGCAAGAAAAGGGGTTTGTCTGTAGAGTCAGCACTGAAATTGGCTACAGCCCAGTGAATGTGTCTAATGTATGCCTACATATTGCAGAATCCCAGGGGTGTGCCAATGCAGCGGTTCAGAGACATTTCATGTCAAGGTCCCCTAAATTGATATGAATTTGGCTGCGGACTGGTGGTTTTGTGCCCATAAGAGGACATTAGCCGCTACCCCATGGGGAGCTGGCGGGACCCCCGACTTTGAGAAGCACTGTGCTACAAGGACCATATGCAGACTGCGGCCAAGTTACCATATAAATGAATGGGAAGGTGCTAACAAGGTGCAAAGTCCCATTGGCGGCTTATTCATCCAAACAGAAAAGTCCTCACTGATTGTATTACACGTCAAACTCAGCAGCATTGCAACTGTATGAAAACCTTGAATTACCCTCTTTCTACCCTCCAAGTTTTTGTATCATAAAAATCCACTATATGTAAGTTATGAGGTACCTTGTGCACAGAACGAGCAGCATCAGTTCTATACTGTGAGGGAACTGCAGCCCAAGCCGTCATCCCAGGATCCATGGGATCATTCAAATAGGTGAAGGACTATGTATAAGATGTGACCTGCACGGTATTCGGTGCAAGCTCTCACTGACATGATATCCTCTCTACGTGGTCCAGCGTGGTAATCATTTCAACAGCCATGACCCCATGAACTCTGGATGGTCACCAATGACAAAAACTAATTAGAGGTGTGACGAGGGAATGTGCCCCGATGAGAGTAAAAATATCTACAGTAGCTAATCAACCCTGCAGATATCTTTGGCCACTCAGAGCTTGTTTTCTGGCTGCTCCAAAAACACCATTGATTTTTGGACCCACTTGATTGTTGGGGGAGCCACAGTGTGCCACAGTGTATTGGGCCTGATTTTAGTGTCACGCACCATTGCACATAATTTGGGTATAGCATTGGTGAAGAGGCATTCCTACTATTTTGGTCACCATTCTAATTCCCTCCACAAACTGTTAAATTATGCATAGGTGTGGTTTGGGCGGTTTTAGCTTTCACAGTCCATGGTGGTCTTGCGATTGCCTTTAAAACACCACTCATCGTTTCCCATATATGCCCATATAGGTTATAAACCTATATTGGTTTAAATTAATGACTCGTGATGCGTGGCTGCCTTGTGCTGACTCTCCCTGCTCCCTCTCCCGGCAGCCTTGTTATTTTCTATTCTTGTCTAAACGCGCCCGAAACACTCGTCTTTACAAAACACCATAGCTTGGTCAATTTTGGACCATTACTTACATTTCAAAGTACAATATGATCACCAAATATCAATGTTTCCTTTGCATTATAAAGCAAATTGGAAAATTGGAAAATCCTATATTATAGGTCCTGCCGAGAACTCGGCTTTTTGATCAATCTTAGCTCGATCAATTCTGGACCATTTCTTACATTTCAAAGTGTTGTGTGATCCCCAAAAATCACAGTCTCATTTGGGGTACTCTGGGGGGGATGCGTGTAGGTGGGATCAAGGGAAAACGTATTTGTTGGGTAATTGGTAAGAAAACCACACTCCGCAGTGTGGTCATCAGCAGCAATGTGTCAAAAGCCAAATGATGTCTACAATGGACACAAGGATGTGACAGCAGGCAATCACTTCTGATGTTTATCGGACAATCAATAAATAAGGAGATTAAGCGAACAGATCCAGCAAATGTTCCAATTGGCCACCTCCGATTCGTTACGACACCCACCCTTCCCTTTCCTCCATCCTTTACTTGACTACCGTTGCTAACTATGACAAGCTTTGGCTGGGAGATAGCCTCCTCCGTTAACCAACGTGTCATCGCACCATTTATGGATGTTTTTATTATAAGTTCCCAGATCAAAAACATCAACAGCCCTATAATGCCATCCTTCATCCTGAATTCCAGTAGTGACATAAAGTGTCCAAAACGGTTGTAGGGGCAGTTATCATTAGCTTTTCAAAGCCAAAGAAAAGACTTTAGCTTAGCCCTGCCGCTACAGTCAGCTGTTCTGTGTTGTGATTTTCTGTGCACCATTTCCGTTTCCATGAATGTAAATCCCATTGCCTAAGGGGGTGGTCCTGACTGGCGATAGGGTGCGAGTGGCTTCTGGTGACGTAGCAACACTCAATGCGCTGTCCCATTGGCCGTGTGCTCGTAACACGAGCCAATGGCTGCAGCTCTCGACGTCCCATAGGCCAGACAGTGTGCCAGAGTGTTGCCATGTCGTATCGAAATGAGCTACTTTGGGCTTGTGTTTCATAGACAAATGTAGGTCCTTTCAACAACAACAACAACAAAAACGTAGATAGCATAATGTCATAAAGTGCATTATTTGCCATAATGTAATGAACCTGAATAAAATCCATATGATTTGATTCATATATCTTAGATTCATCACACAACTGAACTATATGAAGCCTTTTATTGTTTCAATATTGATGAGTATGGCTCTGACCTACAGATTATGACAAATTATGAACTTCATTCTTCACATTATGCTATCTTCTGAAAAGGACCTCTAAGTATAACCTTTGGTTTTGTGACATACTCTCCTGAAAAGGTTCACACCGTAGAAATGACATTAAACGCATAATCTGAAGTGTGACAAGTCGGTAAACCCCGCCCACCTGCCCCCACTTCCCTGGCAACTGTTTGATATATTATCGATGGTATCGCAACTATTAGGCTACTACTCATCTGGAAACAGCGAGATAGCGCGGTCCTTTATGGAGGAGACCCCTAACAACAGTTGCCAGGGAAGTGGGGGCAGGTGATATATTGAAACATATAAACAAATATTGAAACAATAAAAGGCTTTATATAGTTCAGTTGTGTGATGAATCTAAGATATATGAATCAAATCATATGGATTTTATTCAGGTTCATTACATTATGGCAAATAATGCACTTTATGACATTATGCTATCTACGTTTTTGTTGTTGTTGTTGTTGAAAGGACCTACATTTGTCTATGAAACACAAGCCCAAAGTAGCTCATTTCGATACGACATGGCAACACTCTGGCACACTGTCTGGCCTATGGGACGTCGAGAGCTGCAGCCATTGGCTCGTGTTACGAGCACACGGCCAATGGGACAGCGCATTGAGTGTTGCTACGTCACCAGAAGCCACTCGCACCCTATCGCCAGTCAGGACCACCCCCTTAGGCAATGGGATTTACATTCATGGAAACGGAAATGGTGCACAGAAAATCACAACACAGAACAGCTGACTGTAGCGGCAGGGCTAAGCTAAAGTCTTTTCTTTGGCTTTGAAAAGCTAATGATAACTGCCCCTACAACCGTTTTGGACACTTTATGTCACTACTGGAATTCAGGATGAACGATGGCATTATAGGGCTGTTGATGTTTTTGATCTGGGAACTTATAATAAAAACATCCATAAATGGTGCGATGACACGTTGGTTAACGGAGGAGGCTATCTCCCAGCCAAAGCTTGTCATAGTTAGCAACGGTAGTCAAGTAAAGGATGGAGGAAAGGGAAGGGTGGGTGTCGTAACGAAATGTCAATTGGACAGCTCCGATTCACCTTCACAAACTGGATACATGGTATAAGTCAACAGGTTCTTTAAAATTCACATTCATCTATTTCCCAAATCTATTTGACGAAATTAACAACTCAAGGGACTGTGTGTCAAACACGCCCTCAATAATAATAATGCTGCCAGCATAATAAATAGCAGCTGAGGTGAATGAATTTGATAAAAATCACGATAAAGGAATTCGAGAGTTTCATTTAGGGGCAGCGGCTGACTTGAGGGCTGTGTGTATGCGACAACATTCAAGCCCTATAGCCCACCAGCATCACCAAGGTGGAAGAGACAACTGTTCCAACATTTAGCCACAGGCACAATGTGCAGTATGCAATCATTCACATCAACATGAGAGACCAGCACTGCATCAACCTCTTAAAGCACCACCGTTGTTTTCTTGAAGAGAAGGAGCAGCAGGTAACTCTGAGAGGATTATAAGCATCTGAACGTGGTGACCCATAATAACTCATAGGCCTACTGTACTGTACCTGCTGCTATCGAACACATCACAGGCATCACAGCATCAGTTTTTAAAATCAAGAACATTGCTCTATGCAAGAGCCCCAATGTCTTTGAATGGCAGATAGAGTGTGTTCTGGCACAGCAACACCCAGAACCGCTGCATGGTCTACGTCAGCATTTCAACATCATCCTAGCCTTACCGCAGCCTGCGGTACAGCCCTGCGGCCAATGGAACATTAATATAGGGAGGCCTATATACATATAATATTGTTATATCGCAGTTGGCGACAGCAAAATGCACACAGGACAAGACCCACAAGAGAACACAGGACAAAGCTTGAGAATGAGAGAGGAGAAGGGGAGAGAGACTCCACATGAGATGAATTCATATTACTGTACGTTCTCCTCTGAGATTCATATCTAACATAGTTGGCACAGTATGGAGAGAGAGAGACAGAGAGAGAGGGGGGGGGGGTGTTCCAGTGGTTATAAAAGACTGTACTCAACTTATCGTTCTGTTCTGTTTCAACCTTAATATTTCTGACACTCAGAGTGACGCACACAGGGAAAAGCAAAAAGGAGTTTAGAACAGATAAAGTCCATCACAGCTTTGTTCGTTTGTTCGGTAAAACACACAATGTCAGAGTCGATTACTAATGACTGACCGGTGGGACAGTGCGGACGCTTCGGGAGTGTGCCTGTGCGTTGTTCAGTTCAATTTGTTCTCCTCAGACATATTCATATCTTGCTAAAGGGCTGGTTAATTGCACAAGGATGCAGTATTTCGCGGTGCCCGCTGGTTTTATCTTGAGCACCTGCTCCTGCCGCTGGTATTTAAACACCATCCAGCACCTATTTGTGTCGGGTCCTGTGGGCTCCACGGCCTCACACTTCCCATGCAGGGCTCTAGTCTGCAGAATCGTTCCAATAGTCATAACACTCCAACATTAGCCTAGCGGGCAGATCTTCCACTTACTGATGAACTTGTAATGACTGGCTGCCCCTGAAAGAGTTGCATGGTATCTGCTTGAGCCGAGAAAATTAGAATTGAAGGCTAATATGTATAGGGCCCGGGGGGAGGTTTGTCCCTGGCCTGTGCACATTAACTTCGAAATATCAATTACTGTGTATACGCATGCTTTTCAAATCTGCTCTGAGGAAGGCTGAGGCTGTCAAGCCTTCTAAATAAGTGAGAAAGTGTATCTGAGGCAGGTTTGCGTCCTATATATCTCGGATTGTCACTTGACTAGCTTTTTCCACTTTTGCAGCATTTTGAACCCAGTTACTGCCTATACAAAAATACTTATACAAGTTATTTGTATAGAAATGTTTGATCTATGAACATACAACATACATAATTTTGACCTGTGGCAGATATCTCCAGTCAAAGTCAGTTGTCAGTGGAAACAGTGAGCTCCCATTTACAGGGACTTGTCTTGCTGTTACAGTATAACTAGATCAGCACTCGGTAGAGTGCAAACTTACACACAAGTAGGCCCTGGTCAAGTAGGTTATAAAGGTGTCTTACTCACGTCATCATTCCATCATCACCTAAACCGGCCAATCGGAGTACCCCGAGGAACCGACCGCCGCCAAACACAAACCCCGAGAACCGAACACTGCACACGGTTCTCCTTACTTGCAACCGCACCGCTCACGTAAGTAACTACAGTAACATTCCAAACAAACAGGCTAAGTAAAAAAAAAAAGGTAAACAAAAAGTTGTGGCAAAGTACAATTACTCCTACACGATAGTAAGGATCCCTACCAGTGCTCGTGGTCAGCGTCGCAGTTGCAGTAGTGGTTGTCGTCCAGACAGTTGTGCTGCAGGGCACACGCACACTGCTGGCTGCCTGGTGACGCCCCGGCCCAATACGTCTGGACCTGGCCTCCGCCTGGACCTCCCACCCACCAGCTCAATGGAGAGCCCTCTGACGCACACACACACGCACACAGACACACGCACACAGACACACACACACAGACAGACACACAGACACACAGACACACACACACACAGACACACACACACACACACACACACACACACACACACACAGACGCACACGCACACGCACACTTAGCAAAAAAAAGTTGTAGAGATGCAACTACATCACATGCAGCTAAGGTTACTGCTAAATTATAACAAATTGCAAGGGGCCGGGGGGGAATGACTGAAGGTTGCACCATTCCAGCTTGTTGGCTCAATGTACAGCTCAACACACACTGTCCCCCGGTGAGCTTGTTAGCTCAGACTTCTCAAGAACTACCTGTACAGCTACCAGTATAGGGAAGAAAGAGCTTCAGCGCACCACCACAGACGGACAGCTGGGATGCAGAACCCTTTGTTGTTGCATTGACTTTTGTCTTACCTAGTAAGCCGAGAGTGGCCTAGTTATGGTCTGGCCTTGCAGTGTGTCATGTAGTGGTTCCATTGGGGATCCGGTATTATTTGGTATCAACAAGATTAGTTTTGTTTTTGTTCTCGATATAAAAGACTCTGGCTATTGTCAGTGGGGGACAGCGCAGCCTGACTTGGGTCTGAGCTGTGTGCATTTCTGTGCAACCACATCCATCCTTCCACTGACCCCTTCCTTTTTGTTCTACTAATACTGTAGACTGAACAAGATGTTTCCAGGCTGCAGCATTTTAGCTGACAAAGAGACCCACGATAGAAAAAGGACATGTTTCACAACAATAACAGAGTAAGAAAACCGTGTCACAAGATAAGTGACAGCTCATTGGGCAGGTCTGCTGTGGTCAGCACTTAGAACACGGGCTTTCTCTCTCCTTTTCTTCCCCTTCTCCATGTGTTCCTCTCTTTCACTGCATCCATTGCCTGTCTGATGACATCCATCTATCTCCTGGCTGGCCTGTCCGGAGTTCAACACAAACCATGCATTGTATAGGCTGTCTCATTGCGCTTCACTTGACCTGTTTCAGCTCCAAGGACCAGGTTCAGCACCATAGCCCGGTCTTTGTTGAGATCAGTCAATCACACAAGAAGCGAAGTTGGCAGTGACACACTTGGGGCAATGGGTTACACGTGGAGTTGACCATATGAACCCGATACTGGGCATAGGGGGAAAGTCACTGCAAACTGGAAATGTGCTGGAAGTACAGTAAACCACCTATTTTCAGTGTTTGTTAAATTGAACTGTTCTGCAAAGAAATAATGTAATTCCTGTTGGACTGAAAAAAAATCTGCATCCTTTCTCTGGAGACGACACTCGAATGGAACAAAGAGTGTCTTAGAGCTAAGTTTTGGTAAAGTAAAAAAACAAACAAAAAAGTTTGCAGCAGAGAGTACTGCAGAAAGTCAAGCTTCATCACTGTGTTTTACCTGGTGTGTTGAGGAGACGGGACTTCCTACAGTGGTAGGACAGTTCCTGTTCACAGTGCTCTGATTGGCTGATGACGGCCGCAAGCTGCTCCTCCTCAGACGAATAGTCAAAGTGAACTTCATGCTGATTTCTCCCGGGGAACGCTCGCACTCTCGTCAGCTCCGTGTTGTTATGCTGGATCACCATCCATGTCTTTTCATCTGGCGGAGAGAGAGAGAGAGAGAGAGAGAGAGAGAGAGATAGAGAGAGAGAGAGAGAGAGATAGAGAGAGATTACTAAATGTGAGTGAGGACATAGGAAAAAAATGATAATCAGTATTCACAATTATGCAAATGTTAATGATGCTAAATGATATGGAGAGATGCTCCACACGTCCCAAACTCTTCTCCCTTCTGGCTCCAAAACTCTTGCAAGTCCCATTGCAATCATGACAACAGACTCACTTCCACCGTAGTCTGAAAACCCATACCACCTCTTAAGACTCCAACTTAGCCAACCGCCCTTGCCCGTACGTAGAACTTGCTATAGCACTTGCCCTAGCCTCAGTGACCTTATAGGCGTGTGCAAACGCTTGACAACGTATGTAGCTTAGATAGAATTTCATGTAGACATAGCACTCTGTAGTATAGTCTAATAGCATAGATTCATTATATAGATATTCATCCAGTGTTAGGTTTTTAGCTTACGATGCATGATGACTATGAATTACCATAGTTTATAGATAATCCACAGTTCTTATCTTACATATGATTGCTTAGAACTGTAAAATGCCTAAATTGTAAAGTGCGATGGGGCTTCCGTATTCAGGATTCTGACAAATTATCTCAGACTTCTGCTGACAATGCTTCTTTCTTGATGCGGTCAAATGAGAAATCTGTTTTTGGAACAGACTTAATAGTAGTCTGGCCCTCCGTCACTGAATCAAAGTCACTGAACATGTAATTGCTACAGCGTGTGTGCACACAGGCCACTTACTTGTCATGTTGCAGTAGATAAGCTGGGGTTTGATCGGTCCACTGCCATCCACATCAATGTAGTAATGCCCTGACGTGTTGCCTTTATGTTTATAGGCCTCACATGATGGCTCATATATAGCTGAGGAGACAATTTAATCAAGATCAGGGAAAAGCACAGTATAATCCTATTGTGGGCATGTCATTATAAAAGTAAAGAAAAGGTTGCGCTTTCGTAGTCACAATGGAGAATTTATTGAATACCAACTTTTCGACCTGGAAAGGTCTTCCCTTGGGAATAGAAGGCATAGGGTTCGATTTTTGTCTCCACCGAAATTCGCGATGCGGCGCGCAAGTCAACCACTGCCCTAAATGGAGCGTGCCCTTAATGGTATTTTCATCCAACCACCCACCATTTATTATGCTGACACCGTTATTTGCGCCTGGAGGTGTAGCAATTTTCCCTAAATTGCTATTTCCGTCACAGATAATTTGGGAAAACAATAGTGGTAGTTCAACCAATTGTTAACTGGGAATGGAATAGAACGTTAGAAATTGATACATGAACACCGAGGAGTATTTTCCTGTGTTTTACTAAGCATGTATGTGGTAATGATGTTATCAGGCTACACATTTTTTGTCCATTTCAAGTTCAAGAGAAATCCCTGTTCATGTTTTTTCAACTTCGCAGACATTCCCTTGGTATGGTGTGTGGAGGGAACTTCTCTTGTGTTTTATTGATTCGAGAAGTACTGAGTTGCCATTAAAGATCTGAGTAACGATCTCACCACAGAACCGTGTTGCTTGATTCATTACAAGCACATAGAGTTCTTTAATTGCACTCACCCACGCTATGATGAGCAATTCCCTTCATTTATCAGAGGACAGAAAAGGCCACCATTCACTGGCCTCACACTCTTTTGTTTTATCTCTGTGTTTACCTCTACTATTCTGTCTTCTTCAGTCTGACTCCCGTTTGACATGATTTCTACTCTTCACTATACTATACCATACTGTAAATAAACCTTCAAGCTGACTATCAAGCTGGAACACCTGCAAGGATCACTGAGGGTCCCAAACCCCACAGTGGAAAACCAGTCCCTGCATCTTGCAGTCTCTCTCAGCTCAAGTTGTGAAATGGAGAAAGGGTGTAAAAATCTTTCTTTTGGTTAAACAGTATATTAACATTTTAGCAACATACTGAGCAGTTTAGACACATGGGCGTTTGCTTAGTATATTTAAATAATCCTTGAAACTGTGCTGGCTGAGCCAACAGACAACCAGGTCTTGCTCTTGGCTCCGGTTACTTACAGGAGTGGCAGGTGGCTCCTCTGTAGCCACTGTTGGAACAGTTACAGTGGAAAGTATTCCACGATTGAGTACATCTGCTTCCATGCTCACAGTGACTGGGCGAACACCTGTGAGAGTGTGTGGGAGAGAGAGAGAGAGAGAGAGAGAGAGAGAGAGTTTACTTTTTAGAGAGAGAGAGAGAGAGAGAGAGAGAGAGAGAGAGAGAGAGAGAGTTTACTTTTTAAAGTGTGAAGAGGATTCTCCGGGAAGGCCTTTGCCAAAGCATGAATAAAACAGCTGCGAGTGAAATTCGAACAGAACAAGACTTCTATTCTCCACTTTCAACACTGAGAGCGCAGGTGTGTTCTGAAATGTGCGCAGAAAGCATTGTTTGAAATGCGCACAGAAAGCATTGCTAGAAATGTTGTAGATAAGAATGTTAAACACTAAACACTAAACTCACTTCAAAACGAAACCTCTAGGAGACCTGCTTTTCTGAAGGTTTTTGAGACAATGAGAACTGAATATTTCTTTATCCATTAAAATCTACAATCAACATAATGTTTGTCCGTTGTCTCTATCTCCATGTATTGTACTTATCTCCAAGACTGAGGCATGGCCGTTAACAAAATTAGGGTTTGGGTCGGGATAGAGGTCGAAATATTGAGAGTTAAAAAAAATACCCTTATTAGAAATTGATTAAACATGTTTTACAGTATTTGTTAAAGATAAGTACCAGGGTGTTGTTTTAAATAGGAAAAACCTTACCTAAGATCTGCATGTTGTTTATCTGTTGATGGATGATAGCTTATATTGTGAAATGCACATTGTAAGATTGTGAAAGTCAGCAGTCCAAAAAACAGCTGAGCTCAGATAAGATCAACATATGCATCCTTCATTTTGCTGCTTTTACTGAGGGATGGAGTGGCTCTTACAAGGATCAGAGGAATATTGGCTGCATCGCTACAGACAGACTTTGACCATTGCTTGAACTCCAGTATATTGTCTGCTTGAGATAGCAATCTCATCTGCCGTTGTCATCATTTCACTGTAAATCACTGTGGATAACACCTTCAGTTTTACATTTAAATGTTTGATTTAAGGACAAGAACGATGCAGAGAGAGAGAGAGAGAGAGAGAGCCTATAGAACGATACAAAACATAGTGTTATTATATTGTAGCCTGTATCAGACAGAGAGCTTGTTCCACAGTAAATCTCTAGGGTGCCTGGCTTACAGTAAGAGGCAAGCTTAACTCTTAACTAACACAGTCCACTGTAAATCTCTCATGAGAGCCAAGCTTAACTAACAGGTTGCTGACTCGCGGTGTGGATCATAGCGCTTGTATCCAATCTCTCCAGGTTTTATTGCTGCCTCTGGCTGAACTGACAGCATATGCCATTGCTTGTGGGCTACACCATTACTTGGAAAGCTACACTGTATACCGCAATGTCCTCTGAATCCTTCACATTCAGTATGAGAGAGCGACACAGAATGAGAGAGAGAGAGAGAGAGAGAGAGAGAGAGAGAGAGAGAGAGAGAGAGAGAGAGAGAAGGAGAGGGGCGTAGAAAGAGGGGGGTAGAAAGTGAAAGATAAATACAAGGAGACATAGAAAGACAATAGATAGAGCTGGCGACAGAATGGGGGTAAAGGTATTATATTTATCCTTTATGTCTGCTTTGCACCAGCTCCTTGATACACACATGTGAGCACACACAAAAGGACAGAAAAGACCTTTCAATAACAATGGCACCATGAAGGACAACCTGTGTGTGTGTGTGTGTGTGTGTGTGTGTGTGTGTGTGTGTGTGTGTGTGTGTGTGTGTGTGTGTGTGTGTGTGTGTGTGTGTGTGTGTGTGTGTGTGTGTGTGTGTGTGTGTAACCTTGGATAATCTTCCTCTCTCTCTCTAGGTGAATGTGTGCATGTGATTGTTATGGTGTATTCCATGATGCATTTTCAAAGTGTGTATGATGAAAGTCTGTCTGAAAGGTGACACAAGGCATTTCCTTTCCTACGAAAACTGATCCAAGAGCCAAGCTGACTTCAAAACACACAATACCCACAGAACACACTGTAAAATATGCCACTGATGGGAATATAACTATTCATTACAAGTTAAATTAACACAAATTTTTGCCATACCAAAGGCAAATGGTAAGTAATGTGTGGCTACGCATCATGCGCACGCACAAATTTGCATCAAAATATGGTCTACGTCAGGTCCGCACATACGTCACACACAACTTGTTAGCCATGCTATCAGAGAAGGAATTTCACTTTCAGCACCTGGACAGCAACTAACCCACGCACTCAGCCTGAGAAGAGATTTCAGAACCATGGACAGCAACCATTCATTCTGTTCACACACAATAAATCCTGTGTTGATATATCTCAGAGACTTTACAAATATCAACCCCTGGGACCTTCTCAGGATTGGGGTGTTATTGTGATCAATAACACACCAACACACACCCACACCCACACCCACACACCAGCACACACCCACACACACCCACACACACCAAGAAAAAAACAATTGGCAATATGTCTTCATGCAGGTTGAACGCTGTAAGCGTCAAGTGGATAAAGGCTGGTAATGCTTGCAAACTGAAGCTTGCTTGGAATGCTTGTGGCAACTGAGCAGCCGATATTCACTGTAAAGCCCTTGACTCACATTAGCTCTGCTGTCCACAAGGCAGCCACCGGTGGGGCTCATGATCTCAAGTGTGCCTCTTATTAGCAGGCTTTTCACAGCACAGTAAAACACACACACATATCTTCAGGGAGGGCTCTCGCATCTTTCCAATGCTGTGTGGCAAGACAGAGAAGTATACTGTAGCCTCAGCACAGAGGGGAAAGATACAATCTGTTTTGCACAAGGAACGTGCTATCTATACGTAATACTGAAACTACACACTAAATGTAATCAAATGGCCAAATTACACAAAACCGATAAAAGGATTTAATTTGTAAGGCCTACCACACAAGCAAATGTTCATATTGAGGATGCAATTTGAGGAAAAAAACGGGCACAGGAATACAGATTGGGGAGTAGGCCATTATTAACAAAAATCACACATGTGTGACGTGAGGGGCTTTTATGAGCATACATCATCTCATGCATTTGTGATTGGTTTTCCGATTTTGCTCAACTACATACATTTTATTTAACCATTATTTAACCAGTAAAAACACATTGACACTGAAGTCTGTTTTACAAGTATGAACTGGCCAAGAGAAGAAAAATAATGAACACAGCTCTGCCAGAAACAATAAATATAAGACAAATAACAGGACAAACATAACGCATTCATAAATACAATACCCACAACCAAGAAATACCCAGTACCCAGTACTCTGAGAAATCCAATAGTACAACGAGTAAAACCACATATATAAAATCTATGCAACAGGATATAACAAATAATCTAAGAATCAAGAGAACCACGTTTGCGATATATTAAAGCAGGAGCAGGCAATGCAACTTATTGAATGAAAGGAGCTTGACCTTTTATGAAAATGAATTTATGTGATTGGTTGCCAGGTTGCACTTAGGCAATGGTTTCTCATCTGGCAATAGAGTTGCGTTTATCACCATTTCCACAGATAGAACACATTTCACTATCTCTTCCAGTTTTAACAAGCAGGACACCTTCACCGTTACTGACTCGTAATTTGGCCTCGGTGTGTGAGCGTGTCGGTGTGCATGCGTGCGTGGCTGTGCGCACATGTTCCTTTCTGTCCTGTCACTATCTCACCTGGATGCTGCACACCTGCCTGCAATCAGCGTCTCACCTCCCACCACCTCCTCAGCCTGCACACCTGTCATCCATCACCTCTGCAGCTCTTCGCCCACTCATCATCGGATGGTTGTTTCGGCTCCAGTGCTGGTGACGCGCTTCAGACCCTCTGGGTTTACTGATTAGTAAAGCTTGTACTAATGGCCTCCATCACATGCCTGCCAGTCCATCCCTTGTCGCGGGGTGGTGGCTTGAGTACCTCAATGACCCAGAGAGCTATGCCAGCAGGTGCGGGGGCACCTGGCAGGGACACCCATGCTGGACAGGTCAAAGGGTAGAGGTGAGACGAATTGGACCACCTCACCCAAGAGGTCAAATGGGTTTGCGTAGGGCCAACACCCCTACCTAGAAAAAAGTTTGTTACAGAAGCATCTACGACTAATCAAAACCAACTCGACCGGGGAGAGAAAGGGCTCCAACACAGGAGGCATATGACGCCTTGCAGTGAAAGCCAAGAGGAAGCTGGAAGGCCGACCCCCCTCCTCACCCCTAGGAAATCCACTAGAATCGCCACATGGAACATCAGGACCATGTACGAAACAGGGAAGACAATGCAGGTAGCACAAGAGATGAGGAACTATAACCTCTCTCTACTGGGCTTATGTGAGACGAGGTGGCTGCAGACTGGACAGCTGAGGTTGACATCTGGGGAGATGGTGCTGTACTCTGGGCATATAGAAGAAGGGGCCCCACACACGGAAGGGGTAGCCCTGATGCTAGCACCAGAGGCACAGCGCGCTCTCATTGGATGGGAACCAGTGAGCTCAAGAATCATCACCGCTAAGTTCTTCACTAAGAAGGAGAACATCAAATTATCAATTATTCAGTGCTATGCCCCAACAAACGATGCTGAAGAGGAGAAGAAAGACAACTTCTATGAACAACTCCAGTCGGTACTTGATAGACAGAGAGAAAAAGACATGACCATTCTCATGGGCGATTTCAACGCCAAGATAGGAGCCAACAACATAGGATACGAGGATATCATGGGCACACATGGTCTAGGGCAGATGAATGAAAACGGCGAAAGGTTCACTGACATGTGCTCCCTTAACCAACTAGTAATAGGAGGCAGCATCTTCCCACACAAACGTATCCATAAGGCCACATGGCGATCTCCAGACCAAGTCACAGAGAACCAAATAGACCACATATGCATCAGTAGAAAATTCAGGAGGTCAGTGCAAGATGTACGAGCCAAGAGAGGGGCGGACGCGGCTTCAGACCACCATCTTGTGCTGACAATACTGAAACTACGCCTGAAGAAGTACTCCACAACCATCAGTACAAGATCACGATATGATGTAGGACTCCTCAAAAACAAAGAAATACAGAACAGATTCCAGATCAGCCTCACCAACCGGTTCCAGCAACTGCAGCAGCTACTGGAACAGAAAGAAGACACAGGGATAGATGTAGAGACCCAATGGCAGCACACAAAAAGCGCGTGGCAGGACACCTGCAAAGATATATTAGGGAAAAAGAAGACAAAACACAAGGAATGGGTCTCTGTAGAAACAATACAGAAACTGAAAGAAAGAAAGGAGAGGAAAGAGAAACAGAACACAAGTAAAACTAGAGCAGCTAAAGCAAAAGCCCAGAAAGAATATACCCAAGCGAACAAAGAAGTGAAGAAGAGCATCAAAAAGGACAAGAGAGACCACATTGACAACCTGGCAAAACAAGCAGAAACAGCGGCAGGGCAAGGAAATATGAGAGATCTCTACATGATCACTAAGAAGTTGGCAGGCAGGTTCCAACAAACCGACAAACCGGTAAAAGACAAGCAGGGAAACCCACTTACATCAATAGAAGAACAGCGGAGGAGATGGGCGGATCATTTTAAAGAGCTTTTGAACCAGCCAGCCCCGACAGACCCACCGGACATTACTCCAGCAGAAGAAGCTCTGCCAATAAACTGTGACAAACCTACTAAAGCAGAGATCAGAAGAGCAATCATCTTGACGAAGGAGGGAAAAGCTGCAGGTTCAGATGATATACCAGCAGAAGCCATCAAGGCTGACCTGAAGACTTCAGTGAACATGCTTTTTAACCTCTTTGCCACGATCTGGGAGGAAGAAAAGATCCCTGAAGAATGGAAGCAGGGAATCATAATTAAATTACCTAAAAAGGGAGATCTCACAAACTGTAATAACTACAGAGGAATAATGCTTCTTTCTGTACCAGGAAAGGTGCTCAACAGAATTCTTCTGGACAGAATAAGTGCAGCAGTTGACCCCCTTCTCCGAGACCAGCAGGCAGGTTTCCGAAGTAACAGGTCATGCACAGACCAAATTGCCACCCTCCGGATCATAGTGGAGCAATCTATTGAATGGAACTCTCCATTACTTATAAACTTTATAGACTATGAAAAGGCTTTTGATAGCTTGGATAGAGCAACTCTGTGGAAACTGCTGAGGCATTATGGTATCCCGGAGAAGATCATCACCCTGATTCAAACCACCTATGAAGGAACATCATGCACAGTCTTACATGCAGGCCAACTGTCAGAAAGTTTTGAGGTCAAGACTGGGGTGCGTCAGGGATGCCTGCTGTCGCCATTTTTGTTCCTCATAGCCATAGATTGGATTATGAAGACCATCACAACAGGGAGGAAAGATGGTATACAGTGGTCATTATGGACACAACTAGATGACCTAGACTTCGCTGACGATTTGGCTCTTCTATCGCACACCCACAAACAAATGCAGGGCAAGACTTCAAAGCTGGCATCTACATCCCTTAGTGTGGGTTTGAGAATTAACAGGAAGAAAACCAACCTGATGACGATCAACAGCTCTACCAATAATCCAGTCAAAGTAGGAGGCGAACCAATAGAGGAAGTAAACTCGTTCACTTACCTAGGCAGCATCATAGACAACCAGGGTGGAACAGACAGTGATGTTAATGCGAGAGTAGGCAAAGCCAGGACAGCCTTCATCATACTGAAGAACATCTGGTCCTCAAAGGACATAGCCACTTCAACTAAGGTGCGACTCTTCAATTCAAATGTAAAATCCGTCCTTCTCTACGGTTCGGAGACCTGGAGAATGACAAAGAGAACTTTGCAGAGGATACAGACCTTTATAAACAGCTGTCTAAGACGCATCTTTAGGATCAGGTGGCCAGACAAAATAAAGAATGAAGAACTTTGGCAGAGAGGAAGGCAGGAACCGGTCGAGAAGCAGATCCTGAGACGGAAGTGGGGATGGATAGGACACACACTGAGAAAACCAGTTTCCAGTACCACACGCCAGGCCCTGACCTGGAATCCTCAGGGGAAGCGGAAGAGAGGGCGACCCAAAAACACCTGGAGGCGGGACACTGAGGCGGAGCTAAAGCGACAGGGAATCAGCTGGCAGGAAGCAGAAAGGACAGCCCAGGACCGTGTTGGATGGAGAAGAGTCGTGGATGGCCTATGCTCCACTGGGAGCGATGGGCCTAAGTAAGTAAGTAAGTAAAGCTTGTACTAATGGCCTGCCTGCCAGTGCCTGCCTTTTGCCATCACTCAACTCCCATTCATCCTCTGCAAAAGAAAACTTCTTCAACCTCACCTTATCTTCTCCCGGTGTTCCCTATATGTACTCCGTAACAAGCATTTGGTGAAATATTAAATAAGGTACCATACTGTATATATTTGTGAGAGCAGCTGTGGAGAAGCAAACAGCATACTCTACGTAGATACACATAGTTAAGGTACATAATGTTTATAATATTTAACCCACTGCCTGCTGCGCTAAACATGGACATTAATTAATTACATTTCTTAATCCATCTTTTGATTTATCATATCGGAGGCCGATAATAGACACTAGACACACGCTTGCATCATCATAGCATCCAGTTTCGGAGACATGTTGCTTCAAAATAACCGGAAAGGGAATGCTGTGGCATAGAACTCCCCAACGTATTCCTTGTATGCAGTTCACTTTGTAAATATCGCAAAAACAATGTGAGAAGGGCATGCTTGGAATAACAGCTCTGGGGGCGGTGTCTTGCGTGTACAGGGTTAGGTGTGATGAACTGGCTGACGGGTTTGGCGGAATGGACTGACTGACTGACATGTTTAGGAGGTTTTCATAGTAAAACTGCGACCTACGGTCACGGCAACACTTGTGTTCAGGTGTGGGTTAACTTGGGACTGACCTGTCAATGATGCCACACATGTCAATCTGCAGATGGCTGTAATTTCCCAGCAGCCTTTGCTGCACCAGGATCAGGTCCACTGGGTTGCCATTCAGAGTCAGGGAGCGCATGCAGCCCTGGAAGGCGTTAAAGGGGTTCCTACACGCTGGACTGCTGTTCTCAGCAGGGCACCCTAAAAAAGAAAAATGTAGTGACAGTGAACGAATAAAACAGCATAGAGCAGTTATTTTCAACCTTTTTGACACCAGGGCCCGCTATTTAATCAGAATTTCAGCCACAGACGATCATTTGATGACATTTTGGCCCTATAGACCCCAAAACTAAAGAGTTGTTGAGTGGTTTTGTCCACAATTCCAGGCTGGATTTCGGAGAAAACAAAACAGTCAAACACACAGGTCAAAGTGCCCATTAATCTTCTACATTCTCTAGTTGTGTAGACTTGGGCTAATTCACATGATGAATATTTTAACTCTTGTGAGTGTAAATATGAAACCAAATGGACCCGCACGGGTCCATTTGGTTTCATGTTTACGCTCTCAAAGAGTTACATCTGGTTAACCAACTTTCATTCATTTAGACTGCGGACCACCTGGAATGCCTTTCAGGGACCACTGATGGTCCTCGGATCACCTGTTGAAACCCGCTGGAATAGAGGATAACACAACTGCAGCAAGAAAACAGCCACTGTATGTTGTGTTTATCAAATTATGATGTAAATATGATTCTGTGATGAACAGTTTTTGTAATCAAACAACCCAATAATGTTACGTACATTGTGTAATATACACTGTACAGTAGCATACAGTCGTAGGTTCCAGTGTAACCCTGTGGAATACAAAACAGGGGTCAACGGAGCTTGGGTTTATTCATACCACGTCACGTCAATATGAGCCGCTTCATAAATTTACCATGTCAGTGCTTTCCACAATGATGGTATCGCATTACCCTCGCCCTGCTCCGGGCCGAGCACAGAAAATGAAATTCTTATGCTGATTGAGTGTTACATATTTAACAGACTGAAGGTGGGACAGAGGCTCAGCCACCCCTGTGTACTCAACCTGACGCATGGATTTTGGGAATTACGACACGGATGGAGGCAGACCCCGCCTATAGAGAACGATGGGTCTGACTGAAGTTTCTTCTTTTAAAGAAAAATGCAAAACTCTTATTATGGTATTAGGTACGGCACGTGATTTGTTTTTGTTTAAAAGAAAATGTTTTCATATAAAGGTTAAATCATTATATTATGACTTAATCATTGCCATTGGCTTGTATTCTCAAAAGCTATGGTGTAGCCAGGAGTGCTGGGCAGTAACTAATTTTAGATTACATATTACTGTAATTTTATTACTTTTGCTCCAAAAAGTAAAGTAACGAGATTACTCTGCAAAAATGGGTAATAAGTAACGCATTACTTTGCAAGTAACGCCAAGTTACTTTTTTAAAATGAGCTTGTTGTTGCATGCAAAAATAGAACAGATGTACAAGCTATTGACAGGTACTGCAATGACAGAGATGTGCAGTAGATTGTAGATCCAGTCCACACGCTGCATCCTGCGCAGTTATGTACACTACAAATCTCTTGCTGCTTTATTTTGTAATAAACAGATTATGTTGTACTTCTCTATTTTTTCAAAAGCGGTGTTGAGAACTTGGGAAAGTAATAACGTAATATGTAATATATTACTTTTCAAATCCAGTAATAAGTAAAGTAATGATATTACTTTGTCTAAGGGGTAACGAGTAAAGTAAAGAAGTTACTTTCCTAAGTAATATAGACCAACACTGGTAGCCAGGTATGGTGTAAGCTGTAAGTCTTCTCATTGGCTGCATGGCAGCAAATCAGGTCTGGGTCCTTGCTCATTGGCTGCATGGCAGCAAATCAGGTCTGGGGCCTTGTGTGTAGGCCAAAAGCCTGTACGACCAGACCTGGACCTGGGCTTACAAAATAAATAATCATAATAATTAAAACCAGCCATCAAGAGCTTCAACTCATGATGAACAAAGCAGGGGAGTGCAGTCGGGTGATTTTTTGGACCTTTTGAATTGCAGGATTTAATTATTCTGGGTAATTATTTGGTAAGCCCAGGCCCAGGTCTGAGGGTGCAGGCTTTTGGCCTACACGCAAGGCCTAAGGCCTGATTTGTTGCCATGCAGCCAATGAGAAGACTTACGCCATACCTGGCCACACCATAGTGTTCGAGAATACCAGCCATTGAGTGTTTGTTCAGTAACAGGGGTCTTCTTGTCTCTCCCACTATTTAATAAGCAGAGAATACTAACACTTATATTACCACAGAAAATCACTTTAATATACATATTTTGGGGAATCTCTATGGGTCAAAATGAATGGGGCTTTGGATCGGTGGAACCACAAATTGGCCCCCATGCACTGCTTGGCCCTAAAGGGCCTCAAGAGCAGCTGTTGGTTCTATTCTTCATCCAGGCATGCTGAAAGGTCACCTGTGGTGCCGGCATGTAGTTACCTTTTAAGAGAAGGTGTTTGTGCCCACATGTTTGCATATCCACACTGAATGTGAAGATGTATTACCTTTTAAAGACGTTGCGTTCATTAGGCCACAGATCCCCCAGCATGGACCCCACTCTAAAAGGTGTTAATTGAGTGTCAAAATTACAACTACATAGGGCGCCGAACGGGTTACTTGTGTTCAATTGTACACCCTCTGCATCACAGACCAATAAGCATCCATTTAGTTTCTAACTATCAGTCATTTGCCTCTGGGGGTCTCTCGGCCCCAAGTTAAGAAGCAGTGTCTTAAGTAAAGTAATCAAACAAGATAGCACTGTAATCGACTGTACCAGAATAGCTATGGTGATAACTGGCTTTTATGTAATAAGAAATGGGCATATCAGCACATTTACTCAGCCGCCAAGTTGAAAATTCAAGCTGAAATTAATGAAATATTCCTGCAGGGTTTATTTTTATGGCTCAATATGAATTTCTCCAGCACAGCATGAACTATATTACAGTAATTACTCATGGTTTATAATTTTACAAAATGGGTAATACTTAAAAATCAGTGTTCGTGCAGTTTGTGCATGAACTGTAGCGCAGCTCATTCAAGTTCATTCTGAGATCTACCAGAGATAGTGACTTGACTATTGGCTTTGATAATCTGCGCGTTTGATCATACAAGGCGCATGTCTCCAGTCAAATCTACAAATCATTTTACTATTTGTGTTGAGGTAACATTAGAGACTGAAAGTAACAGTAACTATCACTTTTATGCTACAGTAAAGCCCAAGTGAAAACAACTGCCTCCAAGTATAAATCACAGTTATAACATTAAGCACTGCAGGTTTAATGTTTGAATTGAGAATTAAAAAATACTGCAGATTTCACTGTGTAATTCAAACTGGACAAATGAACTCCCTCAAAAAAGGATGAACCACCTCCAGCCATGCCTACTGCAGCTACGGTTCTTACAAGTACAAGAAAATGTGACCACCAGCCCCTCTGTTCTTGCCTCACTGCACTGGCTACCCCCGTGGTCTTCAGAATGGATTTTCAAAATTGTATTTTTTGTTTTTAAATCACTGAACGGCCTTGCTCCTGCACACACCTCTGACCTTCTGAACCGTAAGAGGTCCTGCAATCTTAGATCTGCTGACTCGAGCTATTACTCTCAGTCCCCAGGAGTCAGGACTAGGTCTGTAACAGAGGCATTGGGCCAGAAGGGCTCCACACTTGTGGAATAATCTTTGTGTCTACTTTTAAAACTACTTTAAGAATTACTTTTTCTAAAATAGCTTTCAACAAGGAATGGATGACTTTGACTTTGACGCCCACCCCCACACCTCTCTCGAGGACGGTAACTGTTTTATTTATTCCACTTAGTAGTTAGTTTGCTGCTCTTATTACTGTGAGTGTGAACCGTAGAACTGAAGCAATTCAATCCTAAACCTGATTTTGTGGAAGTGAAGTATTATACACATACAAGTTTTTGTTAAAATTCGTGTCTTACCGCCAAAGAACAAGGAACTCTCTGCGTTAAAAGCAACAGGCAGTCTGGTGTGAGACGTCGCTCCTTCTTTGTCATCCACAGCGGCAGTCAGGCGACCTTGTCTCCAGCTCAGCTCCACAGAATGCCACTGTCCGTCATTCAGCCCCGAACCTGAGGCACGCATACACAAGCACGCACGCACACGCACGCGCACGCACACACACACACACACACACACACACACACACACACACACACACACACACACACACACACACACACACACACACACACACACACACACACACACACACACACACACACACACACACACGCGCGCGCAGTCACTTTTCATTTTCTTATTGTATTCTGACTAGACCTCGCAGGGACCGCCTGACCTCTCCCCCTCAGTCTTGTGAACCTGTGCAGGCGGTTCACGCTTCCATTCAACTTAAGAACTGACCTGTGCTGATCTCCACCAGGGCCCTGTCGCTGTCAGCGTGGTGGATCTGAACGCGGAGGCTGGCCTCGTCCAGGTACAGCCGGAGCGTGGCCCTCTGCTGCGGGAGGTCACAAGACAGCAGCAGCCCGGCATTGTTCCACGTACGAAACTGGAGCCCCACCGCCATGACCGACGCCGGCGTTGCTGCTAACGGCGTCGGCATCGCTCCCGGCAGCCGGAGGAAGCTGTGGGCGCCCGTGAATGTCACGGCCACTGAAATGGGCTCGGCACAAGAAAAGGTCACGTTGCCCTGAGGGAGAGAAGAGACACGGGAGAGGGAGGTGAGAGAGAGGTTTGGGGGACGCCGGAGGAGGGGACAGGAAAACTGATTATGAAAGAGATAACAAAACATGAATATTAATTAGTCGCAGTTGTGACCCGATGTCACAGGGGGGGTCTCATCAGCAAGTCTGATGGGACGCGGGACGGGGTAATTGTAACACCCATATTTAGAATCAGCACGAGCGGAGCAACATCAATGTCCTACAACATAGCTTAGGGGTCAGTGCCTGTGAGAGAGACAGAGAGAGGGAGAGAGAGAGGAGGAGGAGGAGACAGCCTGGACCTTTCTGTTGTGGTGAATGTTGTTGGGAGGGACATTAAAACATGCTGAGTCAACAGCAGTGATACATCATCATCATCCATATTCCCATACGATACATACACTTGTTATCTGCTGAAGTTACACAATCTGCTGTTGAAGGGACCAACCAGCTACAGAGCAATGTAATTATGGTCTAGGTTGAGTCCACAGCAACAAGGGCCAGCTATTACAGTACACTTTATGTGTCGAGGTCGAGATTTCCATTGGGTGTAAGATGACAAAGTTGGCGCCAGCCCTTGCAACCACTTGACCGATCTCGTACCGTAACCGTTTGCTGGCAAGTGCAAAATCAGATCATGCAGAAAATACCCAAAGTGTCAAATTACAATAATTCCATTGGGCCTGCAATATTTCTGAGAGTGATCATTGTGAGAATCCAAAAAAGCATCCAACATGCACCTGTGACTGAGCTGTCTAAACCTAAAACTCTGTATCGCAACAAAGTGTGTAACACACCTAGCCTTGAAACCACACAAAACACTTTATTCATTTATTCATGAACGTATGATAAAAAGACAACTTTTAATTCACCTTCTTCCACTCCTGCCTTTCAAGCAACTTGAAAGAGACTTTCCTAATGAGCCGCCTTGAATCTGCGTGACAGATATCGGAAAATTACCAACTGGAGAATTTGTTTTATACTCCTTAAAGTAGATCAAGTCACAAGAGATTGCATTATGTTTGGGACAAATACTTTACAAGATGTCTTCCGCTGAACTGAAAATGGATTTAAAAAACAGATGGATATAATAAAATCCCATAATAATGACACACTAAAACGGAGGATGCCAAGTAGAAATATTGTATCCATTATGGCTGAATCCATTATAGAATAATAAACTGAGTACCGCCTGGGTGCCTGCCGCCCTCACCTATTTGCTTAACGTCTCATAAGAGTGCTCTGCAAAGTACCACAGTGCAACAAATAACCAGAATGGATTATTATGCCATATTTCTTCTGGAATACAGGTTTTTAGTTATGGTCCATACATACCATCGTTCAGACATGCCATTGATTTATAAGGCATGTGGGTAAAGTATTCGGAGACTGGAATATTTATGACAATAAACTAAGGACATATTATCATACAGTATATATGCCACCTGATGGCAGAATAAAATGTCAATGAATGAGCAATATTACTACAATTGCAAAAATGCCTAATATCAACCCGTACACAGTTAAGATCTGTTATTCTCCCAATACAGTGATCTGATAAGCTCTAAAATAAGCTGATTATCTGGGATGTTCTAGAAATGTTTCACCCAGTAGATTACATTTAATGAATGCAGTGGTCCGGGGACCACAAGTGGTCCTTGAGAGAGTTCCAGATGGTCCCTAGCTAAATGATGGAAAGTTGGTTAACCAGGTGCAACTCTTAAACCAAATGGACTCTGGCGGGTCCATTTGGTTTCATGTTTAGATTCTCAAGAGTTAAAATATGCATCATCTGAATTAGCCCAATTCCACACAACTAGAGAATGTAGAAGAATGTAGAAGAACAAAATTAATCTTTAGTTTTTGCGTCCCTGGGGCTAAAATGCCATCAAATGGTGGTCCATGGGTGAAATTCTGAATAAACAGTGGGCACTGGTATGATGGTATCAAAAAGGTTGAAAACCACTGATCTACAGTACAATCTAGTATAAATGACAGAAACCTGTGCATGTGTGCTTGCTGGCGTGCGTGCATACAGTACATGTGTGTACACATACAGTGCAATGTCTCTCCTGGGTATAACCCATATACCATCTGATCGATTGTCTTCAAACTTGCCGTGTGTGTCGCCAATGACCCTGGATGGTTTATGCCCGGTGGGAATTGCGCACAGTGTCTGTCTGCAATGGCTGTCTGTCTCTGCAGTGTCTGTCTGCAATGTCTGTCTGTCTCTGCAGTGTCTGTCTGCAATGGCTGTCTGTCTCCCATTGATGTACAGTATGTACTGTATGTACATCATCAACACAGCAGCAGTTTTTGACACCAGGGATCACTCCATGTGCCGTGGTTGGTCATATGGTGGTGGGTACCACACTGGGAATTGAGACAACAGGTACACAACGGCTATAACATGAAAAGGTAAGACATGCATTCTCGACTTGCATAGTTCCCGACTTGCATTGTTCACAAGTAGGCCCATTTATTAACCCATTGAATGTAATATCTAACGTTATTAGTACTATGGTAACAGGTATCACACATTCACACTGGCCACTACCTGCACAGCAACTACTCAGACAACAGTTACACGCATTCACAACGTTTTACTGACATTTGCATTGTCTTGCACTTCCATGGACCCATGTGGGCCAGTGACCTCCAGTTTAGTGTTTAGCACATAGTAGGCCAATCTGTGGGCACTCTACGTATCTATTTTTTGTATTGACAATGCCCAATTTGTACTCCAACTGTAAACAAATGTAAACAAGGGAAGGGCTTTCTTGCAGACGGTGCAGAACTTCATTGCTGTCAACAAAAACATTTCGTCTGGCTCATGACAAGACGGTGCTAGTAGTATCTTCACATGTGGTTTTGATAACAAAAAGCACAACACCTACGTGGCTTGGGTGTCCAATGAAACAGGACATTCAGGAAAATCTATCAATCAGTTATATTAGTTCAAACTAAAGGTCTTAGTTCTATTACAGTGTGGACTTTGTGACTGTTTGAGAAGTCTCGTGAAAAATAACTATTGCAACTATTTACATGACATTAACCTGGTGTGGCCAAATGTTATTCTAGTGCCGTTTCCATGAGGCTAGTTAAAATATACATTCTAGATACTGCATGTATACAGTAATGCACAATAATATGGGTAGTACTAAATGTATGTACAAAATATCATGTAAATAGATTTAATGTCACCATCTTTGCAAGCGCTTTTGACATTAACACACACACACACACACACACACACACACACACACACACACACACACACACACACACACACACACAGAGGCAGACATGCACGTGCACACGCATGTGCGCGCACACACACACACACAGAGGCAGACACGCACACGCGTGCTCGCGCACACACACGCGCACACACGCGCACACACACACGCACAAGCACACACACACACACGCACACACACACACACTCTATCTCTCTCCCTCTCTGGGCCCTTATTGTATTTTTATTTTAATTAGGAAACCACTTGTGTGGGATAATATTTTATCTCTGAATTAAATCGGTTTCTTTCCGCTCTGCTCCTGTATACTAATGAATACACGTTTATAAATATTTGCAGATCTTATTCTTCACAATGTCATCTTAGGGAACACATTATGCTAATGATATGGACTATGGCTAAGCATTTTGAGACTTATAGCAATCTCTTACACAACTGTCTGTCTGCCTCTGTCTCTCTGTCTCTCAAAATTACTTTTGGCAGCTTCACTTTCCTGCTGTCACATTTATTTTAATATGTAAATATGTAATAATTTAAAATATGTAATAATATGTAAATATGTTAATATGTAATATTTTTTTAATATGTACTTTTCACAGCCAATCATCACTGTGGGGTGATCGGCTACTCTACAGCCAATATTTGTGTTCACACAAACACAGAAATACTAAATAGTACATTGAAACTATAGACAGATGTCAGGTTTGCAAATGACCTGGCATCACATGACAATATCCTAATGGCACTGTCCCAGACTATAAACTCACCACTGCAGTGACTTGGTGGTCATTCTGTTTGGCCAGCTCCACCATGTTAAGGCCATTGTAGAGCAGGTTTTCCAGGCAGCCATAGAAGTTGGTGTTGGAGCTGTCAGGGGCCTGGGCTGCCCCCACAGTCAGCTGCATGGGGAGACAGGTATGACTGTTGAGCATTTTATGATTATGCTTTCCATATTACTCTATTATATACTTCATATTATGACAGACGATAGATGATGTACAAGCTCACAATGATATCTTTAAAAAGCTCCTATGCTATGGAAGCCTGATTGTACAAAACTGGTTATTTGTGGGGGATAGAAAACACACATTGGAACACAAAAAATGGCATTCTGTCTGGGTACCTAAGTGATATGTTTTGTTAAGTGGCTATATAGTCTATAGCCATATTCTGATAGTCAGCATTACAGTGTTTAATCAGGACTCTCCCCGTTGCTCCTCTTTAGAAAGAGGAGCGAAAATTTAATTTTCATTAAGGTTGCAACAATGCACCTGCACATATTTTACATTATCAATATTTGCCAATGTCAGTAGGCGATATTTATCTGTTGGTTATAAACATAAAATGTGCATTGGGTATGTTGTTTATCTGCAGGTTGGTACACTGAGTAGTACTGGACACAAAATAGCAGAAGGCAGAATAATCTATTCTAGAGCCTTAACATGTTGACATGTGTTAAAAATAGGTTTTACAGGCATCTCTAAGAGCCAACTTCGCAGCATGTGAACTCACCTGGTTCACATGCCAGTGACTGAACACTGCTGGGACCTGAACCCTGCGTGTGCTTTGATCCACGGTGAAGCTCAGGTGAGAGTTCAGCTGCTGCACTGCCACATGGTGCCAGTGCTGGTCGTCTAGCAGGCTGCCCAGGGAAACGGGGGCAAGGTTGGCAGCGGGCAAATGGCTGCCTGGAACAAAGCAGGAAGTGGAAGAAGAGAAAGAGATGGGGGGGGGAACGTGGAGGAAGGGGATAGAGTAAGAAGAAGAGAAGTTGAAGGGTGAAGTGAGGATGAGAAAGGAGAAAACACAGTCAGTGCTCCTCTAACCGAGGTAGGAGTAATGTGTTATCCTCTGTGGGTCACAGGGTTTCATCAACCATGTCACAAGGAATTCATGGACCTTACTTGGTCTGCTGGAATGAAGACAAATGGATATCTGATTCTGCACATGACAATCTTTTAAAACACGTTTGCAGCTTGGCATGCACACCCAGGGTGAAGGTGGTTTATTTGGGGATGTTTGAACAGTCTGTACAGACCTTTCCCTGAAAAAAGTTATTCAAATTTCTGACAGTAAATTTGCCAAAATGGTAATAGATGAATGTGCGACAGCTACTGCAGAATTTAGGGGTTCCAAATGACCAAAATCACCTTCAATCATCTCAGAGATAACCCTTCTGTCATATCGACTGTTCCTTTTTATTATTATTTGAAAAAGGCATTTTAAAATAGTGAAAATATCAGTTCTACGAGCTCACAATATGCCACTTGTGAGTGTGACACATGACTTCTATGTCTTTAAATGGAATACGGAATACGCTGATACAAACAAGTCTTAGTGCTTTTTCCAGGTTTTATCCTCATAGCACACTTTGTATTAACCTCTACTTTTGTTGAACTATACCCAATACCATTCTGCAAACTGTGAATTAAAATTCCAATAAATCAATCATGTAGATCTGCTATTTACACTACCTTTGTGTGACACACGTATGATAAAGTATTAATTTTCCACGGCAAATAATTGAAATATGGACCAGAAGGCCAAGCTGCTGCGGATAGCACATATAATTAACAGCATGTGACCCCCAGTAGACTTTAATTAGTTGACCAACCACTGCACCCCATATGGTTTTGGGAGAAAGGGCACACAGGAGCAGCCAAATAGACCCAGTCATTAAATATGAATTAGATATTCTTTGCAGGGAGCTAACCTAATCAAGGAGAGAGAGAGAGAGAGAGAGAGAGAGAGAGAGAGAGAGAGAGAGAGAGAGAGAGAGAGAGAGAGAGAGAGAGAGAGAGAGAGAGAGAGAGAGAGAGAGAGGGGGGGAGACGGGGGGGAGAGGGAGAGAGAGAGATTCAGCCAATTCTTATCAAATTGTACTATTCACACTTTAGATGACTGGAAAAGTAGCTCTCAATAAACATGACCTGATTCAGGAACAATAAACAATAAGCTCATGTATCCACAAAAGAAAGATGAAGGAGGTTCTAGCTATATGGCACCTCTTGTTAAGTGACCATTCTTAAAGCGCCGTTCTCGAGCTGCTCGTGGACCACCCGTGGAGTCCCCTCCGCCAGTCACGCGGACGGCTCGTATCACGACGAGATGTAGATTTCATTCTTTAATCCAACTATTAGTCCCAGCGCATCGTCTGATGATGATCCCGTTGCTCGCTTTCATTTGGAACAGAATTGAGCGACAACTCTCTTTTTTTTGTCCCATTCACTCCCATTCAATCCAATGCATTCAAACGGCTCTCCTGTGTTTTCGCTCTGAATGGGGTTGTCGCACTGGTGAATCAACTAGCGCTACACGGCTCTTCCTGACTTGTGACCCGGATGTATATGGGCAGATCGCCAGATGATCGATTAGGCAAGACAACAGACACAGCATAACAGAAACAGCACATCCTGTTTAGGAGATCTGAGCTTCAAAATAAGGGCTTTTTTTACCGATCGAACTGGTTTGAGCCGCGGCAATGGAGAGGAAACAAAGAAGGTCCCCCTAGCGGTCAATGAGTTAAGTGACCATTCCAAATCCATTTGAAGTGAACACTGTTTTGTTTAAAATGTGAAATGCACAGCAACAACCCTTTAAAATACATGGGAACAAATGATGCCTGGATGTAACCCAAGCCTGCATTTTCCCCTATTTTCATTGGATTGTTTTGTCAGAGTGGATATTATGAAAGGTTCGTGAGTGTATACGCCGCATACACTCATTTTGCACTTACAGTACACAATACCATACTACGGTATTGTCTAAGTGCAAAATAGTTCAGCTTCTACATTTCCCTCTTCCACACAAATTGGGTTAAAAGTGATATAGTATCGTAATAGAAAGAGCACAATGACAATTATATTTTGTGTAGTGTAAAATTTAATGTATGAGTGACATAGTTTCCAAACATGCTGGATGTTTGGACGATTACTAGTTTAAACATCATTGTACTGTATGTCCTATAGCCTATGTTTATGTAACATTTTGTCATTCTGGTCCATATTATAATATCCATCCAAAACCTGAAAGAGGGCCACAAACAATGCTGCCCACATACTGTAATTGTTCAGCTCTGCTAAAGCAGCAGCTACTCCCGTGGGTGCAGTGGCTTACTGCTTCTTTTATCTGAGTTGAAGGGATTTCGATCAGATGCTATAGTTAGAGTTGTAGAGCCTGCGCTGTACAATGGTTTCATTGTTCTAACATTCCACACAGTTTCCCAAGACAATCCACTAATCATATTCCACCTGCCACATATCCAGCAGTAGCTCCTGCTAGGGGCCTTCACTCAGCCAGACACTAAATCTTATTTCTCACAAAGGCAATGATGACATGCCTTATCAGTAGACAGCCTGTCGCGAACCGCTTCAGCATTTAATTCCTAGACAGCACTACAGCTTGAAATACACCCGGGACGAGATTAATATACGATTTCATTCTATTGCCGTCTTGCACATTGATTGAACATATCTTGAAACAATGAAGGGATTGCACACAAACTGCTAGCTAGAATGCCATTGATGGCTCTGTTTTTTCCCTGTGTCCTTTTCCATTCTTCTGCTGCAAAACAAGATAGTCACTGTACACTAGAAGCAAGTTATTGTCACTGTATGGCTGCAATACAAAGGCTCAGTTGCAGTATAATGTTGATCATAGGTCCAGATGCACTGTTATTAGACACAACATAATCGACAGGTTGGGTCTAATAAGGAGGGCAGTGCACGTCTGGCATTATTAGGGGCCAAGCACAAAGGAGTCATTGGAAACAGTCCAACAGTGCAAAACTGAAGCTCATAGTTATTTGAGTTCTAAATAGTTATTACATCGAAAGACTGCTGATTTTTCAATCTCCAATTATATTATTGTATGAATTATACAGTATGATCTATTCACTCAGATTTTCGTAGCCTGGTTAACCACTCCCCCTTTGAAGTCCATATTTGTCAACTAGGAGTTGCCTTTATGGTTTGGACTCTGTTTTATGGCTGCTTGAAGGTTTATTATTATTCAGAATTCAGAATTATTGAGCTTGTTTGAGACACAAAGTTGTATCTCGTGCATTAGTATTTTTAATGAAAATATTTTAACACAATATTTTAAATATTTGTCCATTTGTACACTATTCAGAGTTAAATCAGGACTGTTTGGTTCCATGTGTACACAATCACATACTGTGTAATAGAGGACAGGAACCAGCACTGGCATAAGGGTTAATTGTGTGAACAAGGACAACGTTGCTGTCTTTGCAGTCATCCCGGCACTGCAGGAATCCACAGCTTGTGATAGCTCGAAGTAGCGATTCGAGTTGACACTGAACAGGTAATTATAACAAGCCCTGGTGTGAGTGTTGTACACTCTGAGTTAGAAACGGATCAAATGATCTGTGTGTATATCCTGTAGTTTTTTATATATTTAAATTAGAAATATACTTGGTAAGGGGGATAAATGTGACCGAGAGAGCAATGCACAGATTCTACATTTGGGGGTTATACCTCTATATGTATAACCCCCAAATGTAGAATCTGTGCATTGCTCTCTCGGTCACATTTCTAGACTGCTCTGTCCTTAAGCACTGTGCCGTAAATAATTCAAAAAGATGTTAGAAGACGGATGACCTCCAAGGACAAAAAAAAATCATCATATCTATCATCGTTACGTTATTTTATCTCAATGGAATCAAGAGTCCCAGTTCTCAAGCAGGTGAAGGAGAAAGTTTGGTTACGTTGTAACCTTTGTTGTAACACTATCTCTCCACCTAACATATTTCATATGTACGGGGTCGTTCCCCAATCCCATAGATACTGTAAGAAATCTGTCTAGAGAGATAGTCTCGACACTATACTGTAAAGAACAAGATTCTGGCCGTGGAAGATTCGATGTAAATCTCTGGCTACAACACTAATAATATTACAAACATGCATAGCTTTGTAAAATACACTCTTCTTTTCTGCTTTTGTTTCAAATATTTTTGCATGCTAAACCTGTTCTGCCTGTCAGTTTTCTGACAGCATCTTAATGTCAGCTACAGCTTAACACACAAATAGAATAACTGGCGCAGGGCACGGCCTAGCTCACCATATTTCTTCAGTGTGTAATAAAACCATTCGAGTGACAGTAAAGAATTGGACTGAATTATGAGCCAGTGGGCTAAATTATTGTCAACCGACAGTTTGATGAATGCAAAATGCAGAGGCAACGGGATGTATTTTGTGGACATAAATCTTAATAAGCCAGGCTATTCCTTCCCACTGGTTGATCGCCTCATAGAGAGCCATGCCTGGACTCTTCTTTAGACAAGTGTTGTTTTGTCCACGTCCACTTGCCATTACAGATGATTGCCTCATATACGTGCACACTGTGTGTGCATGCACGGCACGTGTGTGCATACATGCGTGCACAAGCTACATGTGTTTTACAATAGTCAAGAGTTAGCAGTCATTACCCAGCTCAACATCAGCATTGTTCTCCACATTGCCGCAGGACATGCATTACAGTTAAAGATAGTACAGGGATAAGCAGGATGAGGGAGCTCAGTATGAAGCCCCCTGGAGTGTCTCACACACTCCTCTCGGGAGATGAGATTCACTACGTTTGCGCGGTTCTCTGTTCAACTCTGCACCGTTCTGGCCTGGCCTGTCCTCTGCTGTTTGGTTCCAAATGTCAGCTCTGTTCAGTTTAATTACATTCCGTTTGAATTTTAATGATAATTCGGCTCAATGAGTCCCTACCCCTCCCTCTCCACCTGGTGCATCATTGCTGCCGAGGAATCTGTGTGGTTGAGTCCCAGGTACAAAAGTATTCAATTCAGTTGATAGCTACAGTATGCCTTATGTAGGCATTACTGACATTCTCGTTGTGAACTGGTCACATTTTGGTGATAAAGGCTCAGGGGAATGTGGGCATAAGGACAGTTTTCTTCTAAGGAGGAAAAAGTAAATACTATTACCGATACCAGTAACCTGCAAGAGAAGCACATACTATAGCATGAAAAACATAAACATTGAAATTAAAATTCTGCTCTGTTGCGTATGTTGTGTTTCACTCCATTCCGTTCTGTTGCATTGCGCTCCGTTCTGCCTGACTCTTGGGCCCATAAGCTGTCTGACTGCACGAGAATACCCCGGGTTTATACTGAAAGCTATTGATCTAAATTACACAGTCTGTAGACTGCAGAGCTCTCTGAGAGCGGGATGGAGAGGAGCAAGACAAAGAGCATGCAACTGAAAAGCAAATAATCACCTCTAGAGGAAGAAAAAATCATGATGGGTGGGATTTGGGAAGCCATGAGGAGGAAGGGGGGGAGAGAGAGAGAGAGAGAGAGAGAGAGAGAGAGAGAGAGAGAGAGAGAGAGAGAGAGAGAGAGAGAGAGAACAGAAGTGGCATGCAAGGAAAGAAAAGCACACATGGAATGGCACAGAATGGCAGAGAGGTACTGTTACTGTAGCAGTCGGTTGGTTTGCTGTTGTTTGTACTGTAGTAGCAGCGCAGGCAGTGCTGCTCATCTCTACAGTTCTATTGTAATAATGGATTCATTCATTCTGGTCTGTTTCTCAGCCTCAGTCCTCATTTTAGACAGATGTCTTCCTTTTCGTCTGGTGCTGGCTTGTGTGTCTCCTGCACAATATTATTGTACGATTACAGATAAGAGTAATGTCCCTGTTTGGTTGCTGAGGCTCTGACCTTTATAGCCCTGCCTGTTGGTTGCTTTAAATGGTGGCCCTCGATGCGTGTTATTTGATGGATGGGTGGCCATAGAAGCAAGGTGGAGACAGAGAGAAGCAGCAGCAGAAGAGAATGCAGCCGGGAATGGAGCGCAGTCCGCTCGGGTGATGAGGGAAGGATGGAAGGCGGAGGAGGAAAAAGAAGAAACAAGACAGGGGAGAATAATGGAAGGATGGAACACTAGATTGAGTCAGACAGAGAGGCAGAGTATTTTTGATGAGGAGGTGAGCCTCGTGGACTTGGTACAACAGCCTCAGGTTTAACCCTGTGTATGGCCGCACACGTGAATGAAGATATTGTATGCGCATCCACATGCTGCTGTAGCCTACATGTACTGTGAGAGAGAGAGACAGAGAGAGAGAGAGAGAGAGGAGAGAGAGCGAGAGGAGAGAGAGGGACAGAAAAAGAGCGAGACATTGACCTGACTTAAACAAAAGGCGGACATAAATTGTGTAATGTGCATACTTATATGCCAGTCTATATACTGTACTTCATGAAAACCTTACAAATAGTGACAGCGTCTGGTGCAAAATACTAATTCTCGAGCCATGTTCTGTGTGTGAGACAGTCTATGGTGGGGAAAAGGTGTGCAAAGGTCACATTTGCATAAAATACCGGTACATACAAATACAATATTTGCTGTAGTTATTCACAATGTCCCAAGTGATATTTCAGCCGGAGATCCAGAAAATCCAGTGTCAATTTAACATTCTAAGTGATTCAAAACTAGGGCTGGGTGATATAACTTCAAATCATTATCACAATAATTTCAAACGTTTTCCTCAATAACAATACAAATCCTTGGTTATTCGATTAACCTACATGGGCAAGTTGGAAATTGGTTCAAAATATTGGTTTTGGTACAATAATGCCTGGGCACATTCAATTCCCATGCCTAATACTATATATTTAGTGTGTTTCTACTGTGAGTGTGATGTTGTAGCCTACCTTGCCGGAGGTGGAGCAGCAAGTTCCCCTCTTTCAGCTCCAGAACCAGACGGTGTCCTTGCTCTCCCTCGGCCACCAGCAGTGTTCCCGTGTTTCTCAGGGTCTTAAACTTCAGGGAAATGAGCTCCATGGTGGACGGGCTGGGACTGTATTGCAAGCTGCTGGCACCATCAAAGCTCACCACGTCGGAGGCTACAAATCAAACACAGGTGGTAATCATCAGGACAGGACTGTCATTTATAACTACACCGCAAAAGCACCTATACTGCATGAGCCTATACCTCAACTCTAGAACATTTCAGGCCGAATTAATCATTTGGGAACCGGGAAACTCTTGGTCTAGACCAGTGTTTCCCGACGACTGCATGATAGATCTAGTAGGCATACAGTAGCATGCAGATACAAGGCGGTTACTTGTTCACATTATCTTTAGGTCATTTAGGTCATCAACTTTTGGTCATTTTATGGTCTACTCAGTCTGATGTGAACACACCAGACAGTTTATAAGTTACTACATTCAGGATTCACTTATTTGATGTTCATTTTAGTGCCTCCAGCTCCTTCCTATACAAACCCATTATAACTTAAAACTCCATTTTAACCATGACAGATTATTCGAATACAACCCATCTTTTTTCTGGTGACTGATATTGTCATCCTAATACGTGAGAGGGCCGTGAAATTTCATTTACAGTTGTCATTTATTTTTAAAATATTGTTTTGTAAAATGTAGCCGCCTCCATATTTGGGTATGCCCACCCAAATGAATAAAACAATATTTTAAAAATATTGTTTTATTCATCCATCTACCTTGGTTGCTGTGACATGATACATAATGCCCTTGATTTTTGTCATAGATAACCCTTTTCTACATTTCACCCTGAGGTCCTCCTCCCCCAATGCATTTTGTATTTCCGCAGGTTGTCTTTATTCTAATACGGTTTTTTGTATCTCCAAACTTATTTTTTTCACACATCACATCACGCACTACAAGATAATTGGGCCACCACATTTTAAAAAACTCAGTTGGCACCCGTGCGACAGGAGTTTCTACCGGAGTGTGGCAGAAGGGAGGGGAGGAGGAATAGATTATCTCTCCAACTCTCTAATTTTATTAAAATAATAAGTTTGGAGTTAGTAAAATGCCTACAGTAGAATAAAGACAACCTGCACCAATGCAAACTGTAGGAACGAGGGGGACCTCAAGGTGGAAATGTAGAAAAGGGGGCATCTATGGCAAAGTACGCTATATATAATATAGGCCTATGTCGTCACAGCGATCAAGGTAGATGGACGCCAAATGTGTTTTGGCGTGGAATTCTCCTTTAAGGGACCAACCCTGAAGGACTTGACCAACCCTGAAGGACTTCTTCTTCTTCTTCTTCTTCTTCTTTTGCCAAAGAATGGCTTAATGGTGCAGGCAGTTTTTTTCAAAACTTGGCAATATGGTAAGGGGCTATGCAAAATCGTGGGGATGGTTGTATAGCACCCAATTGAAAATGCAAACTGTGAATATGAATAGCCCATAAACCCAGGTGACACATACCGTATGCATCTCTTCATGCCGAGCAACTTTTGCGTTCAGGTCAGTTTGGGGTACGAACAGCTACAATACCGCTGGGTGAGCTAAAGTGGCATTGTTGAGAAGGGCCATTCACACAGGGTACTACAACTATAACTGCACACACAGGCGTGATGTTTCTTATTGCTTGGCCCTGTCTTATCACTGCTTGCAGATATATTTTATATTTGCTTGAGGAGAAATGCTAAAATGATACTGATTGGGAACAGGTTTGATGTCTACTGTCTACTGTATATTTCTTTGAAGCACTGAATTGTTGTGATTATCCAAGGACCAAAGTGTGTTACGGTGTACTAAAATTCCCCAAACGTGCGCAAAGAAATTACAATTTAGATGCAAACAGCTGATCCAATCCTTTCCTTGTTATGAACTCAGAAGAAAATAATTAATATAGTATGATGAGGGAACAACAGCATCTGTTCTTCTGAAAATTACTTTGTACATAATTGATTTTCTTAATCAAAATGTTGCACAAAATAATTCAGATAATAATGGGGTTATTATCTGGGAGGCTTTTCAAAATTCAAATGATTCAATAATAGCCAATGGGAGCATTAGTATTTCTCTTAGAACAGCAATGTCCCTTAAAGGCGAACAATCTTTCAATATTTATTAAACTGTATCAACTTTAAAATATGTCCTATATGGATGAGCCAATGGCTAGGACTCTAATTTGTCAGACTGCAATACTTTCATGTCAAATACAATTTCATTAATAATGATAAGGCAATGTATAAGTGTTGCACTGTTCACAAATGATATATTATTTGGCTTAATGGAGGACATAAGGGACTGGCTGGTACTTGTGACCATGTCACTATCAGCCATAATCATAGGACTTCCCAATGCATTACACCCAAATATGGAGTGTGTTGTCTAGCCTCAATGCGCTGTCAGTGCATCAGCAAACAAATCATGATGTATGGATAGGATAGGACAAGGACTGACAGATGCAGAGATCCAAATGTATGTAGTGCAATTACAACACAAGGCCAATGTCTGAACGATTCAGCACAGTATCAAAGAGTAAAAACAGAAGTTGCTGTACAAGTCAGCCGACAGATAAGAAAATCCAACACATCTATTCCTGTCATAATTTAGAGTGGGTCCTTGAAAAGGAGACAACAAGCACTCCAGCAGCTGAAAAACTAGAAAATCAATTCATCAAGCCCGCTTTTAGACTCACAATAAACAACCAAACAAATGATAATGTTATTTTTTGGAACTCCACTGCCTGCAACCAGGAGGGGAGAAACCCAGTCGTCAACAGAATGGACATTTATGGATGAAAGCAGAAATTCAAGCAAACACGGCATATATGGACAATGATGAAGTGCATCCTCACTTTCAGCTGTTATGACAGCGATAATGAGCATAAGCAAATTACACGCCACCATATGGTATGCAGCTAAAAACAGGCACTGTAATAATATGTGGTTAATTTCACAAATAGCATTCGCAGTCTGATTTTTTAAGACACTTCATATAGCTCATCTAGTGTGTAGTGACTAATAGCTGAGGCAATGGATGGATTTTGCCAGCGTTCACGCTGTCATTACAAGTGCTCCCAGCCTTCATCTCAGTGCAGGCAGGACACCTTCACGGTAGACCGGTCCTCAATGTGGGGTGCGGGGACCCCCAGGGGTCCTTGAGCTAAACGACTGATGATCCTTATAGGAACCGAATGGATTTACGGGTCTCTGAAAATGTACACACGGAACCAATTTGGAGCAAAAAGACTTTACATTGTAGCTGATAGATGTTTCATTAAATGTGGTTACCGTAACACATTCTGGGGTTCCTTGAATCCTTGAACTCCATTCCTGAAGAAGGTCCAGAGGGACTAAATTTCTTGCACCGTGCAGAGAACAGTGTGCGGGCGTACCTTTTTACTTTTTACTATTGTCTCCTGGCCTACACACCTGTGAATATGCTTTGTTCGAAAGAAAGCCTCTGCAGGGGTTCCTTGAAATGAAAGAGGATCACTGTGCTTAATAAAGGAAAGGACGCAGAGTGGACTCACTGTAAGGACAGCCGTATGTCTCCAGCCTCAGCCCGATGCGTCCGTTGGGGTTCCAGTCCAGGGGGATGAGGCGGAGGTAGCGAGCGATCACTGGCTGCTGGAGCTTGTGCTGCACCACGCTGTCTGCATTGCTGTTCCCTGGGAAGGCCTGGACAGACACACTTCATTGCTTCATTCTCGTATACGGGTGCATATATTCTAATGTGTAAATCTTATTGTTTGTTTGGCTTCCTTACAGACAATGCATTGTCACAGAAGCATAATATTCAAGAACAATGAAAGTGTGTGTGTGTGTGTGTGTGTGTGTGTGTGTGTGTGTGTGTGTGTGTGTGTGTGTGTGTGTGTGTGTGTGTGTGTGTGTGTGTGTGTGTGTGTGTGTGTGTGTGTGTGCAGAATGTAACCTAAGGCATTGCACTGCATAGCAGAGGACAATAAAGAAATCAGTGAGATGTAAAACTAGCAGCGGTTTCACTTAAGACAAAAACAAACATACAAGTGTGTACAAGTGTTTATACAAATAAGCACATCAAAAGTATCAGTGCTTGGATATATTTGTTGCAATAGTACACATTTTGTAAGAGGAGAAAATGCTGCACTAACCGGCTGTGCCTCCATCTGCAGTAAGGGCCATTGATCTCAACTCTACTACACTACTCTTTTTCTTTTACTTCTCTTCTTCTCCCACCACTTAAACTTACCTTCTATCAACATCTGATAATGAGAATGATTGGAGTTCAAACTGCAGAACCACCTCTGTTAACTTCCTCAAGATTATAGTCTGTTTGAGCTAAAGTTACACTGTAACTTTTTCGACGGGTGCGACATTACAAGCTATTGTGAGTAAAAACGTAGTGCAATTCCAGTGAGTGGGTGAACATTAATTGGTCACTCTGACTAAATGACTGAATAAAAAAAATAATCATCATCATACAACAGGGCCCATGACTCCATGTGCTTTAGTTTAGTATATGATAAACAGCAACCAGCATGTTAGGGTATAAATATCTTTTAAATGCACGTTCACAGATCAATCAGAGCGCCTAACTTTTTATAATTTTGTGTCTGAATTCATAAAACCACAAAGATAATGTTATGCAGTATTTGCCCCCCGCCCCCCTCCCCCCACTATACCTCCAGTTTTCGCGAAATTGTGATTGCCCCCTTGGTCATCTATTCCTGGCAACCAGCCCTGGTTGGTGTGTGCGCTTGTGTGCTTGTGTGTGTGTGTGTGTGTGTGTGTGTGTGTGTGTGTGTGTGTGTGTGTGTGTGTGTGTGTGTGTGTGTGTGTGTGTGTGTGTGTGTGTGTGTGTGTGTGTGTGTGTGTGTGTGTGTTTGTGTGTGTGCGCGCGGGTGCGAGTGTGTGTATGTGCATGTTCGTGTAGCTCCATTGATCAATATACCCTGTGCCTTATTCTGCCCCCATAGTGAGTCTGTGTTATAAGACTAATGGCCTCCATTTCCCAATCAGCTGGCTTTAGGAAACCAATTGGATCCTCTGCTTGACAAGCAAATAGCACTCCCACACCAACTCTCAAAGGTCACATTTGAAATCTGGTCTTGTGTGTGCAGTGTGCATACACCCACATTCAAGCACATGCTGCCGTACTTCCATACTGGACTGCAGTGAGACCAAATCATTGTCAGGTATTGGGTTCACGCATTCAACATTTCATTGATTGTTGTAAGTACACTGTACACATACAGAGCAGTATTACAGCAAAAGTATAGTATATAGTATAATAGTTATTACGACTATTATTACCCTTATTATTATTGTTACCCCTATTATTATTATTATTATGCTATCATACATGGCGCTGGCAGTATAAATGAGTTTGTGAACATCAGATCAGGCTTACAGTTAAAGCTGTCAAGAATAGAGATGCTAAATAGGCCTAAAAGAAATGTGTGGATAAAGTATTGCACAATTGAACATGGGTGTGTATGACTATATGATTGACATTTTGCCTTGAGGTCATGCAATGACAAGTCACAGGGCTAGTTTAATTATTCATTACAGTTATGGCATATGGGAAGAAGATATTGAATCCTCTGCAGTGGTGGCAGCAAATTGGACATTCTAAGTGCAGTATTAGACTGGGCAGACAAAAAGTGTGATAGCATCTGTCCCTGGGCGTGCTGCTGAATATTAGTCCTGCTGCTCTGCTAGCATTTGCCAGATGGTAGCAGAGTAATAGTTATATGGCTGAGGTGACTATAGGAGGAAGAAAGGGAGTAGTGGCACCGCTTTGGCGACATTATGCACAAGCTTACAAAGTATGCATAGAACTAGCGCATTATGCTTATGGTGGGATGCCGGATGCCTCATGGTGGAGAACAGAGTACAGAAAGAAGACACGCGCACGCACACACACACACACCACAAGAAGGAGTTTCGGCACAAAAAAGGAGTCAAATTTGTTCTGCTGCTATACTGCCAGAAAGTGGAATGCCCAAGAGGGAAAAAGGGTCACTCTCCTTCAAAACCACTCCAAAAGAGTACCGCAAATTAGCCATTCACCATGTCCCTCCTCAACCCGTCCTTGTCTACTATGCACGTTAGCAATGGTTGGTAAAGAGAGGAGACATGGTACGCTTTCCCTCTTACCCACCCATGAGATGCATGTTAAATGATTGGATTTCTCCATAAATTATCCACAATTTCAGTAGCAAGAGCATCAAAATAACTTCTAAATCTACTCAACCAGACGTGCTGTACGATATGCACTGCACAAAATGTGCATGACTTTATTTCAATGAACTAGAAATATGAGTAATGATTGCAACAATCTCTAACTCAATCAACTCCGACAGGTGTTATACCGGTAACGTGCACACTTGCACAGTAAGACTACGGTGATTAATATTATTGCTAACACCTAGGTGGCTCAGTCGTGTACCTTTCCCATGCTGTTAAGCTGTGCATGTGTTCAACAACACAACCATGCAAAATAACACTGACAGCTGCTTGTCATCCTTAGCAACGTTTGCTAAACTATTTGGATTAGCATTGGACAATGGCTAATTGTAACTGGCTCCTGAAAAAAGTAGAAATCCCGTGGGATGCCCTCTGGACAAGTGGTTCAGGCGCTTGCCATGTATAGGCTTTGGCCTGGCAGCATGTTGCTTGTTCAAGTCCCATTTGTGATGTCGACCTTTGCTGCATGTTTCTACTAGCATTCTCTCTCCCTCTTTCCTGTCCATTGTTACTAAAAATGAATCAATCCCCTTCCCAACTGTTTACTGTAGTTATCTTTCTTTCTAATTACTACTCGATAATGTTTTTGCATATTATAATAATTGTATGATATCACTTGTCTTTTGTATCCATCTGCCTACCTTTTTGGAGCATGTTTATTTGAATTATCAATGAATCGATTTAATCGAAGGACCTAATGTACGGTAGTATACTTTACATTTTCATTTATTGTTATTACAAAATATTTTCTAAAGAAACAATTATGTGTGCGCCCACTTGCAATGCCATCGCAGTCTACCAGCACATGGGCCCCAACCCAGAGGTTTAGAGTCATCGCTATGGTCTGCGATCATCTCCTCTGTTTTGCTGAAGTTGAGATGAAGTTGTTATCCTGACAGCATGATGCCGGGGTTCTCACTTGCTCCCCGGAGTGTAGGGAGTCTCAACATTGTTTGTAAACAGGCAATGTCGGTGCGGTGGTGTCATCAGCAAACATGATGATGGTGTTCCAGCTGTGTGGAGCCCCACAGCCGTGATTGAATGGGGAGAACAGGAGGCGGCTGAGTATACAGCCCTGAGGCTCTCGGTGCTAACAGTCTGGGTGAAGGAGATGCTAGCACTTAAAGGGACTTCACGATGAATTATACATTTTTCAAGATTTTGAGTGTTTCTAAACTCCCCAATGTCATCACGGGTCAATCATTGGAAAATCTGTGATTTTCTGAATAGGTGTGTCTGAATGGTCCCTCTCAGATTGTTTCCTAATGTGATGGCATATTCAGGGACACATTTGAATAGCACCTCCCTTTAACTTTACCTACACCCTTTAAGTCATGTATATGTCCTGAGAGAGGATGAAATTAATGATCAGAGTGGTTGTTTAGGCTACAGTCAGTATGAAGAGATGTTAAAGGGTACAATTTATATAATACCTTTCTAATTCATGGTGGAACCCCTTTAACCCATTAAAGCTCTTCGGGTTTGGAACAGTTGTTCTCAAACATTGCAGGTTTGGCAGAGGATCGTTCTGAACGTAAGGACGTTCCATCAAAATCCAGCACAGCACACCGGGCCTGATTAACAGAAATATCAGATCTACAAGTTCAAACACCCGATGCTGTCTATTTTCAGTGCAAAACACCATGGAGCAAGTGAAACCATCTCGCCGAGGGCTACATGATAGTGAGCTGAGCATGCAGCAAGCACCAATCCTCAGCACACTGAAAGAGTGCAGTGCAGGCCGGGCAGCGGAGCGGTGAGTACAAAAAAACAAATGACTTGGGTTTGCTGTTGAGCAGCGAGTGGCGTCTCATTTACAGGCGGAGCGCCTTTTGAAATATGACCAGCCTTTGACAAGTCTCCAGTCAGTGTGGGTGAGAAAGGAGAGAGAGAGAGAGAGAGAGGAGAGAGAGAGAGAGAGAGAGAGAGAGAGAGAGAGAGAGAGAGAGAGAGAGAGAGAGAGAGAGAGAGAGAGAGAGAGAGAGAGATCAGACTAAAAAAAAAAGTAAAGTCAAACATGGAGAAAACTGGGTTGGTGAAGAGGAAACTTTAAAAGTGGAAAGACCTTTAAAGGAGTTGAAAGGAGGAGCGATCAATGGCAGAGGATAAAGCAGAGTTCTGTTCATCCACAGCTATGCTACTTGACAGCTGCTCTATTCAGTCACAGCACAGCCACAGAGAGGTTCCTTCTTTATTGGTCCATCACTTATTAACCTATTGCAACACGGCAGGTCATTATAGGTGGACACTTTTTTGTGTATTGTCTTTTTTCTTTTCCATCCTAAAAAAATAGTGGCTGTGAACATGTCCATCAGCTATTATTACGATACATACGTCTTAAATGGTTAATGAAGTGTGGAAGGCTCCTGATTAACCTTTTTTTTGTTTTGTTTTACCAATGTGGGTCAGAACCATTTCCAGGGATAATAAAAGATACAAATATCTGACGCTTGTCAGATATCTATAATGTATTTAAATTGAACTCCACATGAATCTTGTAAGTGTTCCTCAAAAAAAATAGCCATTGATATATAGCTATAGGGCCTTCTTGACACATTTGTATGCAGCACTGTGCTATGCCCAGGAATATCACATTCATAATGCATGTCAGCATTTCCCCCTCTACTATTCCCATGTCAACACTGTTTGTTGTGGTAGTGATTCTGGTGGATTTAGTTGATTCATCCCAAATACGCCTTTGAAATATTAATGCTAATCGAATTTCTATTTATTATTTTTATTTTTTCAGACTACATTGTTTTCTTGGATCATTCCACGGTTTCATGATATTTCCTAGTGTAGCCATAATCTGACTTTTTTCAGAAGATATTTCGGGGTCTTTTGCTGCCTGTATTGAGTACAGAAGACTGGCGGAAAACGAAGAGGGACAAGCCTGGGTGCTTGTCCGGTCCAAAGGATGATGCGGGTGCTAGTCACTATAAACTCACCTCGATGCTGTCTTCCTGCCTGTGCTGTCTCCAGTTGTGTCCCGTGTCGCTAAACATAAGCAGATAGGCCGTCAGCCAATCAGAACTGCCGTAGCGTCCCTGTGTGGCGATGGCAGTGATTTGGGTCCGCCTCCCGAGGTCCACCTCCAGCCACTGGTACCTGTCTGAGTTCAGAGGAGACCAGCCTCCTGCACCTGCACAGAGGAACCACACTGATTACAGTCTGAAAATTAGGGATGTCCTGATACTGTATTGGTATCAATACAGTATCCCTTTTTCGTCATATCGGTATCAGCAAATACTGTATGAGTATCGGAAAGGTACGGTATCAGTTAGGGCTGTGTTCAAAAAATCGATCGAGCGATCCAATATCGATTCACGCTCAAAAACACGATATCGATTCAAAAATGTGTGGATCGATCTTCTCCAGGCGACTGGCACCATTTTCTTTTACGCGGAGGCGCACTATAGAAAAGACAGACACTACTAAATGCGTCGCCGCCGCTGCCAAAAAAACACGTGCCAAAAAAGTTCGTTTTGGACAGCATGAGGGCCCATATATTCTGTGAAATCGTGCTCGATTCCTGCCGTGATTCCTGGGGGCACAACGAAGCACCTGCAGCCCCTGGACATCAGTGTACTGTGAACCGTGTTTTCAAAGTGGCACTTCGCCACTTTGAAAACAGGCTTGGATGACTAGCGGCGAGAAATCTTTCACCAAAACTGGTCGCATGCGGAAAGCAACTTTTTCTCAAGTCTGGCAGTGGGTCCTGACTGCGTGGAAAAGTGTCAGAAAACATCCACGATCACGAACGGGTTTCGAAAGGCTGGGCTGCCCAGCCTGCCCAGCAGCAGCAGCTCGATCAGGTGAACGCGTCGGAAAAAAAAAAGACCTAAAAAAAGTCACATTACATTGATGTCGCCTCGTCGAGCGCATTGAGAGGATTCCTGGTGGTCGCCAGCTAAATGATAGACAGTTGGTTAACCAGATGTACGGTAACTTTTTGAGTAAAAGTAAAAGTGAAACTCCGTTCACTTCATGAAAACCAAATGGACCCGCAAGCGCTCATTTGGTTTCTTGAAGTGATCGGAGTTTGCGTACCTCTGGCTACGCTCTATGGCCAGGCCTGGATGTAATATTTCTCAATCGGGGGGGCAGCCGAAAATGGAAGTTGGTTTAGTGGTGCCACAATTGTAGTTAGTCAATGTTTAACTACCGCTATAAGCTTTTGATTTGAAATATCTTTGAAGTTTTCGTTGTTTGCATTCCGTCATGTTTGGTGGGGCAGTCAGGGCGTTTAGAGGCCATTGCCCCCCCATGTCTATGCCTAGATCCGTCCCTGGTCTATGGCTGTAGCGGTAATAATTACATACAGCACGTGCAGTTAAATGTTACACGTGTAACAATACAGTTCACGGCACAGTACACGTTCTGTGCACTATAGATTAAAACACTTGAATGAGTTATAGCCTACAAATGCATTTTTTTTCTTGAAGTCGTTTAAATAATAAAAAGGATGCTTCTCAAACAGCATTTCGTTGCCGACAATCTCATCTGTGCAAGAACCCTTACATATGGTAATTACCTTACTTATGGTAATTAATTAACAGTCCAGTGCGGCTTGCATATGTACACAATTGATTTTTTTCGCTAAATTTGGCCGATGCGTCCTATATTCAGGTGTGCTTTATAGGGCCTACTTGATACTTGACTCTTCTCTCTGTGTCCCTCTTACACATACACAGATACAATCACCAACACATGGGGCCGTCTTGTCTATTGGACAGTATTTATTTCCATTATGTCTGTAAATGGATCGATATCGAATCGAATCGGATCGAATCGTGGATCGAATCGGATCGTGACCTTGTGAATCGAAATCGAATCGATCTAGGGAATTCGGATCGATTCCCAGCCCTAGTATCAGTATTAGCCATTATCTGGTTATATTGGCAAATATAACCTGTATGCCATACCACTGTATGCCAGTCTAACCACAGATCCGACACAGAGGTAAGGAGTTGAGACTATAGACATTAAATAAAATGTTGGGTCATGTGGAGTTTGCTTTGCAGCTGCATAAGTGCACATTTGAGTGAGAGTCTGTTATTCCTTGTTAGTGGTCTTCATATAAAGGTCTTTTTTCTTGTTTATATTATTATACCACGTATATATTCTTCTCTGGTATCGCTATTTGGTAACGGTATCGGCTAACACAGAAATTGTGGGATCGGATATGAAAAAGTGGCATCGGGACATCCCTACTGAAAATATTTTACTTTAGTATAAGTATCAATAGTTCAACATAAAAATAGACTCTTGGTTACAAGTAAGAGTCTAATTCAAATTGGTATGGTGTGCAGAACGCCCCATTTGAAGTTGTCAAATGTATGAAATGATATTAGCATGAGCTTACAATGCGTAAGCACAACTTGCTTACACAGTGTAAAAGAACAACTTGGGTGCAAGATGTAGTGGAGTAGAAGTATTGGAATTTGGAACTACTCAAGTAAAGTGCAATACTTAAGCATATGTATTTTATTTAGCTACTTCCCATTAGTGATTAGAATATGCCATTGTGTGAGAAGGAACCACGATGGCTCACATGTTGCTGCACTTATAAGTTGCTACTTATAAGTGCAGCTCATACTCTCATGTGTCTATGGGGCACGTGTACTTTTTAAATAACCATAACTTTATCAATTTTCAAATCGATTTTCAAAGAATTTGGTATGTTATAAATGTCACAGACATACATGTTTGCATTTACATGATGTTCATAACATTAAGCAGATGCACATCCAGAATCATAGCCACTTTGATAACCTGTGTGTATGTGTGTGTATGTGTGTCCATCAAGATTTGAGCAAGTCTTCTATGTATTTGGGTTTGTGAGGAAGGGGCTTTTGTAACCCCTGCCTGAAAATATAAAACAAAATATAGAAAAAGTACAGTATTTTTGTTTGAGCTGCCATAGAACACACTGTCCTCTAGGAGCTCAGCAAGATGGCCACCAGGTAAACTACATCAGAGACTCCACTTTGAGCCGTGCAAGGAGAATACTGTCCATGAAAGAGGAGAGCAGGTTGGAGTGGACGAAGGTTACAAAAGGAAGGCAGAAAGTCATGAAGAATCCAAGAGTGATTCATTACACTTTAATCTGCCTAGGTTGGCATGGAACAAAGTTTGGAAGTGAGTGCGGTTGGGGGGGGGGGTTACAACTTTTCTTCAACCTTACAACTTGTTACAAGGGACAACTTTCTAACTGTTCATGACCTTCCTCACTTGATTGAAACCAAACAGCTCTTGTTGAAACATCCACGGCATCATTGATCGTGAAATGGCTATCGAAATGAGCTGCTGCCACTAACGGCTAAATAAGCAGCCCCATCAGAGACAGAACACATTTCAATTGCCCTGGGATAGGTTGGAGAAAAGATTTCAAGCCGTCTGTGTAGTTTCTCTGCCTGACACCAGGGTCAGCAGGTCTCTGGATCTGTTTCATCATAATCACATCACATCAGCTGTGCTACAGAGCAGTAAAGCCATATAGCCCTGGAAGAGTTAGCGTAGACGGATGGAGGAAGGAGCAGGTGCTTACAGTAGGTGGGGCCCAAATTGAAGCTAGCGGGATGGTGGGAGCAGAAAGAGAGCTATATATACATAAAATCTGAGGTGATGGAATGGGCTGTTAGACCACAATGACACTTTGAATACCGAGAAGGTGTGTGTGTGTGTGTGTGTGTGTGTGTGTGTGTGTGTGTGTGTGTGTGTGTGTGTGTGTGTGTGTGTGTGTGTGTGTGTGTGTGTGTGTGTGTGTGTGTGTGTGTGTGTGTGTGTGTGTGTGTGTGTGTGTTGGTATGTTTCTGTCTGTAACTCTGTGTGTGTAACAAAAAAAGTGCTGAGTCAGGCCAGAGCTTAGCCCAAGCACCAGATGGACTGATTCTAAAGGAGGAGACTGCTGCCAATTTCCCAACAGAGGTGAGAACCATTCATGCACAGCACACAGACACATGGGGTGTGTGTGTGCGCGCGCGCACAGCACACACACACACACACACACACACACACACACACACACACACACACACACACACACACACACACACACAGAGAGAGAGAGAGAGAGAGAGAGAGAGAGAGAGAGAGAGAGAGAGAGAGAGGGGAAAAGACTTTAGGTTAATTTATTTTATTTCGATCAACATTTTTTGTTTGGCCAAAATGGCGTAGGCCAATAAAGCTCAAAGCTTATTAATGGCTATGCTTAATACATGTCGACTTACCCTATGACATTTAAAACTATTCATATTGAGAGGGGGAGAGAGAGAGAGAGGGAGAGAGAGAGATTGCCAATGTGGCAGATACATATACATACAGGGTCAATGCATTTTCATCAGCTCCTATTTAACACATTGCACCTTTTACACTGACATTTCCACCGAGGATGAATACTTGTGTCAATGTGTTGGTGTCTCTGCTCCAGGGCAGAAGCTAAAGGCCAAAGCTTATAAGTGCTTTGCTAACAGACATGACCATTGACAGGGCAGTGAGAGAGCAGACACACTGACCTTTACTCATTAAACGGTGCATTAGAGAGAGAGAGAGAGAGAGAGAGAGAGAGAGAGAGAGAGAGAGAGAGAGAGAGAGAGAGAGAGAGAGAGAGAGAGAGAGAGAGAGAGAGAGAGAGAGAGAGAGAGAGAGAGAGAGAGAGGAGACAGCTACAGCTTCCTATATGACAAAAGAGCTTTTCACCAAAGCTCCTCACCCAAATACTGTACACAATGACAGACAGATTGATCTCTCTGGGCTATAACTGAAAATCAATTGAAGATGGGACGAAAAATGAAAGACTACACAGAATTCAGTCTCATCTCACACAAAAAATACAATACAATCCGAACGATGAAATGAAAACCAAGTCAAGGCAGTGGGACAGACCTTGACGGATACACCGCCAACACTATTGAAGGTCCTGAGATGTAAACTGACAGGCTAATAAGAATTGAATTATACGGAATACATGGTACTACCGTCCCTACTTCTCTCCGTCTATAATGTTCTGTTCTCTGTGCCAAATATGTAAAACTCGTCACCAAGTTGCACAGTCTTTATGATTTTAGGCAAATTCCCTCCCAGCTACTATAAATCCTCACGTGACTTCAGTCTGCACACTTCTTGTTCTGTTTCAGTGCTCAAATGGAAATAAAAGCTGGCACACGGCTGGTCAGAATAGCAGCTTCAATAAAGGAACTGTTTCGTTAGCGGTGTGATTCTGTGTTATTCAAGCTGACAGCCACGGGAGACAACGTTGTGTAAAATGAGAATGACAAGCAAAGGAAAAACAACAAACAACATTGTGGCCTCCCTGTCGAATCCTTGGTTATCTAACAAACATTTTTTTTATTTCAAATTTGATTACAGAACTACTATACTCAGTTTTTAATCTCATTCTCATTCAATAACAATTCAATCGTGATTGTTATTCTGATGAATCCAGACAGTGTTTTACTAATTTTAAACAAAATCAGGTTGCAAATATGGGCTAGAAATACGCAACTTATTGGCAAACATGCTTGCCTGTCCATCTGTCTCCCTTGTAAACAAACAGAAACACTTCCTCAACATGCAACATACACAAAAGGTGCAATGACAGTTTTGGCAGAAGCAGTCATTCAGTGCCACTTGGATTATGTTTACATTTTATGGTATAATGACATCCCTGTGATTCTTAACAGAAGAGGCCTCAGAATGGAGTCTTATTGGAGAACTATTCACGTCATTTTTGTCTGCTCAGTTTGAGCTGTGATTGATCTGCAGTACTTTTGAGATACCTTTTAGATCAGAAACAAATTAATGACATCTATCTATGGGCTTATTGCTTTTAAAACACACAAAATGTCAAAATCTCAGCTTAGTAGGCCTATATTATTTGTAGAGTAGTATGTATAAGGCGGATGGCGGATGGATTCGGATGTATGAATTTGATGAATTAATTAACATGGACAGATGCGGACGGATCATCAATATGTGTGGACGGATTTCGGATGAGAAAAAAAAGCTTATCCGGTGATCTCCAATTCACACATAATAAATACACATACACTGTGCATATCCTGTTGCCAACAATATAAAGAAGTCAACCTCATCTAAAAGTGCAGCAGGGGCGGATCTAGCTCTCCCCACTAGGGGGGGCATGTGGTTTGGCAGGGGGGGCAAACAAATTGGTGGATGTCAAATCCCCCCAAACCCCCGTAAATGCACAGAAAGCCATGCTATCATCATATTAGTTAATCTATCCATATCTATATCCATTTGATTTGTCTTATAGGTATTATATCGGATGATCTTCCTGACACTACCCTCTGCATTTACCCGGGCTTAAAAATATTGTTTTATTCAGTTGGGTGGGCATGGGCATACCCAAATATGGAGGTGGCTACATTTGCCAAAACAATATTTTAAAAATAAATGAAAACTGTAAATGAAATTCCACAGCCCTCTCTCACATATTAGGAGGACAATATCAGTCACCAGCAGAGATGGGAAAAGTACCCATATTTTGTACTTAAGTAAAAGTACAATTACTTGGGTAAAAAAGTACTTTTGTAAAAGTAAAAGTAGTCATTGAAAAAAGTAACTCAAGTAAAAGTAAAAAGTACTGACTCTCAAAAGTACTTTTACAGTAAAAGTAAAAAGTATTTTTAAAAGACGTTTCCCTGTCATTTGCGCTTGAAATGTACAATATACTGTATTCTGCAAACTGTTTATTTGAATGAATGAATGAATTGTTTATTTTTGTGTCATGCACCAGAGGCGCCCAGCCCACACAGGCTTATAGGACACACCATACAAGTTACATATAAATACAGAATACAAACAATTTACAACTGAAAACAATCAAAAGAAAGCAGTTAGTACATCTCTGTTTCTTCTTTCATTACCTAAACAAAGTCTTCTGTCTTTTTTCCCAAGCTCCCACTAGAAAATTTGCTAAGGCGAAGATACCTTTCCGAAAACAAAGTTCCAGTTTTTCATAGTCATCCAACCAGAAAAAGCTACCACAGATTTCTGTCATTCTATTGAAGAAAATATGTCTTAATTCATCATATAAAGGGCAATAAAAAAGGAAATGAATTTCATTTTCAATATCTCCCAAATCACAAACTAAACATGTTCTTTCATCCTCAGGGGTACCAATGAATCTACCTGTTTCTAAGGCTAATGGTAATGTCCCAGAGTGCAACTGTGCACAACTTAAAATGTAACCATAGAATAGAAATAGAAATATAGTCATAGAATGCACTACATTAGTGTTTCTCAACCTTTTTTGTCCAAAGGCAGTTTTCATAGCCCAAAAATCTCAGGGCACACCTAGATATAACTTTTGTGTGTGTATGCATTATTTTATCATCTCAGCATCTCTGAATGTTGTTTGCAAGTTCGGGGGAACCCCTAGAGACCACCACATGCAGTTGCACCACTTCACACTCACTCTTCACACGGGTGTGATTTTTCCCCCATGCAACACGGAGAGATTGCAGCATCTCTCCTGTTCTGTGCAAGAAACCATGCAACACGAACAGGCTGCAGTCCTCTCTCTGCTCATGCTCTGTGTTTTACCATGTTTAAGTGAGCTTTTTAATCCTTTCTGAACCCGCGGGTTGTGTTAGACTCCCGATATTTTGCGACAGCATTGACTTGTAATCAACTTTTTCTTTTTCCAGTTTCGGTAGCGTGGTTAAAATGGTGGCTAACCCAGCGATCCGGGCGAGTTTTTTCTTATGTCCTACAGTTATACTGCAAGTAAACTAGGCTACCACGTTCACGGTGATGGTCCCACCAAACAAAGACTAAATTAGCATTTCTATGTCCGAGGCGAGCTTCAATAAATGCATAGGCACGACTCGCACGAGGGTCATTAGCGTACCTATTGTTTTTGTCGCACCTAAGAACAATGGAATGAATAGGCTACATTGCAGTATCTATTGGTTTCGGGAGGTTTTGGAACAGAACTAAAGTAACGACAGTTCGTTTTGAAACAGAGCGATAGAGAGAAAGACGGAGTCGAGAGAGGACAGAGAACGAGAAGTGGGGAAAAGAGGGAAGAGGGAAAAGGTTGGAGAAAGATACGGTCGGTGGCGGTGTGGTAGAGAGTGTGTGACTAGTGTCAGTGCCTGTCTGCAGCTGCGGTGGACTGAGTGAGAGAGACTGAGAGTGAAGCGACGACCCCCCTCCCTATGCATCTACCAATCAGGAAATACTTTAAATGAGGGAGAGAATAATAATGATATATATATTTTTAATTTGGGATTTTTCCTTGCCATCGCGTTTGGGGGGGCAAGCGCCAAATCTGGGGGGGCATTGCCCCCCCTAGCCTATGCCTAGATCCGCCCCTAAAGTGCAGTGAAAAAGTCAAATATCAGGGGCCATACAGTACATTCAAAAGCAGAGGCCTCTTCAGCAAAGTATTGATCTATCAATACTTTTCAATACCATCTGATGTCAGACTCCCATCTCATCAGGTTTAAAATCAGAATCTCATGCCAGGCAGCCAGGTCTGAAGAACCAGCCAGGATCCCTGCATTAAATCATGTTATGGAACGGTAGAAAGAAATAAACACAGCCTGAGTGGCTGCCGTAGCCGTCTGGGCACCTAGGCTGGTAATCCAGACTGACAGTGTGTCACAGCAGGTTCGACTCCCGATCCCGACAACCTTTGCTACGTGCCACCTCGACTATGATCCCATTTACTGTAAATCTGTCATTAACACACCCATTACAGAGGGCGGGATTGTGAGGCCAGTACTAGGCAGATGCACAAATTACCACAGTAAAATAAGAGATCCTGGGCAACCAGTGCGGTCTGATTGTCTGTCTGTGTGGGTATGGGTTGTGTCTTCTTGTGTTTTTAGCTCATTAGGGTTTTTTACCCCCAGGAAGCTGGCTGCCTCCGAAAATGCAAGCCGAGCTAAGCTTCACTTTCCATCCACCGCCAGTCAAAAACCATGAAGTGAAGTCACAGCTGAGCCAAAAACACAATCGCAAGTGTGCCTGCGCTTTATTTCTCTCGGCGTGTAATATGCACTCCACTTAAACGACCTCTGGGTCATTTTGATAGTTTTGCTGCCATCTTTCCCAAATTCCTGTCTGTGTTAGGCATACACACATTTTTTTCAAACTGCAACATAACATGCGAAGTGAGTCTGAAGTCCTGACTGAGAAGAAGGAGATCAATCCACAGCTTGGGAGCCATTCTATGTCATGTTCTGTCACCAAGCAAACATGCACGTCTCCGATTCACATGGCGCTGTCCCTCGCCAGCCGCTTCTTCTCACCTGACAGTGAGGAGTTTCACTCGGAGGGTATAAAGTCAATTGATGAAAAAGCTGGAACCTGATGTAATACATAGTACAATTTACCCTAGGGAATCTTAGCGATGCATTGATTTCCCACCAAGTCTTAATGCAGTAACAGCCTTCGGCACAACACACAAGCGGCTATAAAAACTGATTTTCACTGTCAGCGGTCTGATCCAATAAAAACTGAAAGTGTCCCATTTGATTAAAGAGACTGAAGTTCAATTCAGTGTCTACCTCTGAAATACATGGTAAAAGCAGTTCATTCAATCAGAAGTAACTGCAAGTTGCATGCTCTGGCTTGTTTTTGATTCATAAAAAGTTATCCTCCTCTGTTCTCATTTATAAATGACACCCTGCATTTAACCTTTAGAACATGTGAAATACATTTACACTGAATTGATTGATGTTCCTTAACCATATGGAACATTTTATATATCATGATATATCATTTATTACAAGTCCAAACTCAAGTTAAGAGTGTCACGCATAGACGCTGAACCAGAGCCATTAAGCCCCGCCTAATCAGCTATACAGATCACTGCAAATTGTGGTGTACTGAAGCACCCATCATATTAAACTGCAGGAGCATAGAATACAATCCACGCATGCAGTTCCCCCTCTCAGTAGCCCCGAATGCATCAACATTGCACTGGTTCCAGGACACTGCACGCTGCTGGACATTGAGAAACCCCCACTAAGCCACGCTCAAATATCACCAAAACTCACACCACACTTGAGTTTGTATTCGATCATCGCACATCTACGGTCACAAAATAACCTATTGTATGAATAAAACATCTTTGTGATCGGGTACCATGCTTGCCCACATGCGCGACGACCCGGGAACAATGGGTGACACATTTCACCAAGTCACTAAACTCCGCGTAACACAACATGCACCAGCCAGCTGCTAGTTGCAGCGACCGCTACTACCACAGTTCTTTTGCAACTCCATCCAGCCACGCTTATAGAACTCAACTGAACCAGCGCATCTACAGACAGATTTCTGACACCTCCGTTCACTTCATGGGGCCAATCTAATGGCTTCTATGGCATCTTGCGCTACTGGAAAGGGAGTCTGTGACAAACACTTTACCACAGTGAATGGATCTAATGGAATCCATTGGCATGACAAAACAAATGTTTTAGCAAAGGATAGGCATAATACAATAACAGTTGGAATTAGGTAAAGTATATTCACTATATTTTGTGACACTTGCTTTGGCATGTTTGGCACAATTACTACGTGTGATGCTATTGGCCGGAACTTCTAGTATGTCATATATGCAAACTCTTGAAAGTGCAACTTTCATGCAAGCCACCAAAAATACTATGGATCTTATATCTGTTTTGAATTTTATAAATTGCAAAATTATATAGGTTTCAATTAAAAAATACTATGGATCTTATATCAAAGGTAATATAGGCAACCTTAGTGTGTACAAACACTGTTTGTAAACAGATTTGTTTGGTGTTTATGAAGATTATGAATCTGCAGAAGACTGTGCTGTGATTGGCTAAAACGCTGCCTCACCCCACACAACCCCCCTCCCCATCACAGATTAGCACTGCCTTTGCTGAGCCCAACGAATGTTTTGTTGTCATGATTGATTTGTTGACAACAACAAAGTTCTGGAGACTGTGAACGTGGTAAGGTGACTGTACATATCACTAAGCGCTACGTAAATACAATCAATTAGGCCTATTATTAATGGTTGAGTATATAACAGGTGACCAAACAGATCCTGAAGAAACATATTGTTTATTGATTGAATAGGCTACTTTATTAACGTTGCAGAAATAAGCACCTGAAAGTACAGTTCAATATAGGCTTAAGGTCTGAGGATTCAAAACCACTGGGGGAAACTATTAGAATAGGCAAATCACTTAGTTGAGGTGCTGGGTTGGAAAAGTGTCATCAGAAAAAGAAGAATAAACACTGATATGCTCCTGCTTCTGAATGCTGGACTAAGTTTTCTGAAAAAATAATAATGAAAAAATAAATACAAATAAAAAACAATAATAATAAAAAAAAGCAAATGGGGTTCCTGCCTATAATGTGTTATCCCAGTCATTCAGCTCAAAAGTTACAGCTACTGTATTAGTGTTGTTGCACCCGACAAGGGAGGCTCTATTGACCATATGATCCATATAATCGTCAATTGACTGGCCCCTGTCCATCTTGCCAGCAAAGGTGGTCACTGGGTGCAATTTCCCATTGACAGCTCATTCATCCAAACAGAAAAAAAAAATTGATTGTATTAAAAAATGACAAACTCACCAACACTGTCAGCTGAATGAAAACGTTGAATTACCTTCTTTCTATCTGCAAAGTATTTCCTAATAATCCACCAGACATGATACAGACCTACATGACCTACTTTCTATCAAAAAAAAATCCTTGCAGGTGATTCTTTTACAAACTGTCAGAGTTTGGAAGCACTTGTTATCAGTAAAGCAACATCATGCTGCCTCCTGCATTGTGTGCAAACGTTACTACAGGTAGTAGTAGTTTAGTTAATACAATTTGCACAGTTTGGCAGAGACAGTATTGCAGTGGCAGTAAACTGCAATGTTGTGGCGAAGCTCTCTATCTTTGTTCCTACAGTATAGTCATGGTTCATGAGCCAAAGAAAGGAGCCTGGGTATCTGGATAGGGCAGACCAGGGCACAATGGAGGAAACGCATCAACTCACTGGCCTTGGAAAATCTTGGAAAGAGGTTACTAATGTTGCTCTGGTGAGCTCTGGTGGAGCTGGCAACGATATGGAAATTCTTGGCTAATACCGATGATCAATGCAACAATTTAACAACTAATGTTGATACGGATATACAGTATGCTTATTTATTTTTTGTTGTTTTCATTTCAATACAAGAAGTAAATGTAGAGAATCTACAGTTTGTGATGACCAGCAGGGTTCCCACCACGTTATGAGTGCCCGCTATGGTAGCTACCCTCAAAACATGCAGTAATCCTGGGCGCTATAATACATAGATATACAGTATATAAGGCTAGATGGCTTGAGGCAGAGCCTCTGATGTCGTTTACGGCGGCCATCTTGCCAGAGTACTCAATACAGTATGCTCTATGGCAGCCCAAACAAAAACAGCTATAACTCGCTCAAAACTTGACGGTTGCTTTTTTATGAACGTTATGACCGTGGCTATGATTTTCGCTAAATTGTAATAATTTTTTTTTCCAAAAATATCATATAATGGCATATGTATGCGGACGTCTCTGACGTTTCAATCCGTTTGAAAATCGGTTGAAAAATAAGCAAGTTATCGTCATTTAAAAAGTATATGCTCATAGACACAATGTACGTGCCTATTGAACAAGGACAGATTGGGGAGGGACTTAGTGAAGAGCTAATTGGTGCCCAAGTCCATACGATGAGGTTTATTTTTAAAAAGAAGATCACTCTGAATGTTCTCTATAGTAATACCTTATTATAATTCACTGGACAGCGTTCTAAAGACTCATCTGTACAGTATGCTCTGCCAGAGACAGCTCTCACTCAGTTGCCTTTAACTTCTCTTCAATCGACTCATGCATTGGGCAAAAGAGTAAAGATTAAAAACGATTGAGATCAAGTAAATCACTGTAGATGCCACCTGCACAAGTAAGAATTAAAATACTGTAAAAATCACAAAGCAATATAAAAACTAACAGGACCACATTGAGTGTTTGCTTATTCAGCCTCCACCAGCAAACAGACCGAGGTAACTTCATTCTGCTGGCTAAGCATGGGTTAGTTTGTCGACCCATTCTTATTGTGTCAAGGGGGAAAAAGCAAGCCCCAAATTCCCAGCTGGTTCTGTGCTTTGACACTCAGATCAACTGCTGAGTTTCATAAAAATGCATAAAGCAGCAAAACCTTTGCATCCAAAAACGGTCATAAATAATCCATGACAGCCGTTTGCTCAAAGCCTCACATCAATGTCTAGTGCAGTATTTCATCATTTTTCATTTCTCCATTGTAGTGGACGACTTACATTCAGATTTATTCCCAGGGTAACGGGAAGTGACCTTGTGGGAGTCAGTGATGTACTATTCCAATAATAACTCCTAATATATGTACAGACAGACAGAATACTATACCTGTGGGTATACTACTAGTAGTATAGCTGTTGTGTTGTGTTACATTGTATTGGCTTCTATCTCTCTCTTCACAGCCCCCATATTGCCACTTTGCTAGAGACCTATCTATCTATTTCAGTCCAAAGGAGACGTCCCTTTGATGTTTTGTGCTCAGTGGCCTGAAAACGGTCATATAGGTTGTGTGACTGTGAGGTGTCATGCACTGAGGTGACCAAGAAATCCACTGCTATAAGCCACCGAGCAGAGTATACTGCTCCTCATCACAGAGGGGGTTGGATCAAGCACAAGTGATCAACGCAAGCGGTGTGCAAATTTAGGCCCATTAGAACCTGGTATGTAATTTAGATTTTAGCTAGTAAAAGAATAGCAAGATGTAGAAGCTCAAAGCATGTTTTGAGCTTATAGATCTGCTATTTTCTAAAATATCTAGATCATTTGTGCGAGAGCGAACATTTTTGCCTCTTGAACCAGTGTTTAGTCCATGAGCCAGTCCTCCGACATTGGAACATTAATTAATTTACCATTATGAAATTGTTTATATTGTTTATATATATTCTTTATTTTCATATTTTCCTATTTAATTTAATACCTAATTTATATATTTAATGTGTAATTCCATAAATCATTGTCTTTGTAAGTAATCAGCTGGGGAAGTTTCTTTAATATAGAATTTAATATAGTTATGAAAAGATGCCATTACTTTAAATAAGATTCATGTAGGGCAAAATACTTTGTTTTGACCCAGACTGTTATTATGTGCTGTAAGAACTGTCTGTTGACACTTTCTAATAATTCATTTGCATCTTTAATAAAGCCTGTCATTAGAATGTAAACTGAACTGTTTAATTGGTCTGTGTGTTCTTCGCCCAACTGGAACCTTGAATGATCCTCTGATTAATTATCCTGCCGCAATAATAGGATACAGTTTATGATTTTGCTCTGAGGTTATTATTATTGTTTTTTTAATCACAATATTTGTTTGGTTGCACTATGTATCATTACACAAGAAAATATTTGAGTGTCCAAAACGTGTGTGTGTGTGTGTGTGTGTGTGTGTGTGTGTGTGTGTGTGTGTGTGTGTGTGTGTGTGTGTGTGTGTGTGTGTGTGTGTGTGTGTGTGCGTGTAGGTGTATGGTATAGCTGTGTGCAATCTATGTTCTGTATCGGATCAGTACAAATTGCTCACCTTCTCTTCTGTTGACCTTAGCAAAGCCCGGGCCATGGCTGTTGGATAACTGGGAAGAGCTTCTGAAGAATGATGAAGGTAGACCAGACACCAGTGGACTGTCGCATACCTCTGTTAACAAGGCAACAACAAAATATAAGGGTTAAAGGTTGAGAAGCACACATTTTGTCAAAAATATTTTGCAGTAGAACGTATTGGAGATCTGGTATGTCTAGCCCATTGACTTTATTTAGTATGACCCCAAACTTTACTATCGCAAATTCTTCGGAAACATACCATGGTTTGTTTACTGTTTGAGGAAACCATTGGATACCATACATTTTGGTATGTAAAACTCAATTTCAAGGTACTCAAAACCTGCTTAGGTACTAATCAAACATAAAAAAATCACACACCCGTGTGAAATGAAGTGCTGCCTGTGTGGTGGTGTGTGGGGGGTCCCCCGAACTTTATTTGATGCATCACTCAAGGAAATACATTCGGTGCGGCCGCGCACTTGTTGTACAAACCTCCTGCACGGAAATGCATTTGGTGCGTCCGCGCATTTGTTGTACAAACCATTTGGTGCGCTCGCGCATTGTTGCACAAACCATTTGGTGCGGCCACGCACTTGTTGTACAAACCTCCTGCACGGAAATGCATTTGGTGCGGTCGCGCATTTGTTGTACAAGCCTGTAAACCGTGCCGTCTAAGGGAAGTGCTTGGCAGCACTTCAAAAAACACCTGTGTTAAACTGTGAAATGAGTAGTGCAACTCCATGTAAGGGTCCCCAGCGCTTTCCTGGGCTGGTTTTCTGGCGAGCCACTGTGTGGGGGAGGTCCCCAGGGGGTCCCTCTACTGTACAGTACAGTACTGTCACTTTGTTGTACTGCGCAAAAGTGACACTTGGTGGTGAAAACCAACAATACTAGTTTTTTTACTTGTAGTAACATCAGAGTGGTGCCGTCTAATTGCACAGAAAGAGGGCTAATATTCCCTGGGTGAAAACATGCCCTGCAGTTTAGCCTGTTGAATGAATGGATCGTGGTATACATCCTGAGAGGAGCAACAGAACAGGTCCATTAATGAGACAAGCTGGCTACTCAAAGACCGGAATCACTGGTGTCAGAGGAGACCTTTTCATGCCTCATACACTTTGATGTTTATAGGCTGTTATGACACATTCTGGATTGCAGTTAAATGCATGCACATGCGCGCACGCACACACGCACACACGCACACACACACACACACACACACACACACACACACACACACGACCATGTGAGTTCAAACGAATATCAGATTATTTGAATATCGTATTGATATAATTTTAATATGAAATATTGCAGGCTAATATGCTGCAAAACATCCTCTTTGTTCCTCTATTTGCTCCAGTCCTGTATTGTTGGTTGGTGATGAGAAATGCATCTCTTGAGTCTTGCAAGATCAAATTAAATGATTCATAATTATCTTAATGGCCTATTTTTGTATAATGGTTTAGTTTGAGGCCCAGAGGCTTGTGGAAACTCGCACAGCATTTTTATCATTATTTGTTTTAAATTTGAACCTTAATTTCTACTACATTCGAATATTCTTTACATTTTTATATTCGAATATTCTTTCAAATATGGAATATTTGTTTGCATCACTAAATGCAGCACTTAAATAGTGCAACATTGCCCTTTTACTGTGTGTAATAATGGTTTGGAAAATGTAAAAAAAAATAATTACACATGAGTGGCACTACAGATGCCTTTCAGAAACATAAGTATTAACTCCAGATGCAGTAGTACTTTCTATACCATCCATGAGTGCATTAAGCCACAGCATACCGCCTCTCACTAAACCTCTAATGGATGTTGTTATCCACTACTGAGACAAGAGGTAATTACTATAATTCACATTTAATTCAGCTCTTGCCCAGAGCCCGTACCATAGAGATGACTTTAGCTTAGATTACTTTGTCAACATTAGTGTACTTCGTTTCATGCAGCAAACAACTTCTCCTACTCGTTTCTATAAACACAAGCCTGTCGACAGCTTTTAATAGCCTGTCAGAACAAGGTCAATCTTCTTCCTTCTACACTAGTTGATATGTTAGGAGAACAACAGCATCAGCTCTCCAACAAGTTCATTCAAAAGGTTACACCGATTACTTTTCTGTACATATATCAAGACATCACACAGACATCTAATATGTCAAAAATAGCAGTTCTGGCGCATTATAAAAAAACTTATATATAGCTTTTAATTACTTTTATGGTTTTATTGTGTACCTCTGACCTTTAGCTCTCCCACTGTTTTGAATTGCATGAATAACAATTCAAATCTATCTACACCCGGGATCTTAGATAAAGAATGATGAATATTTCTACAAAGAAACTTTGAACCAATAACTAAAAAATGGGAAGTACAGGGTTTGTGAGTCAAGGAAGATTGCAGATTTATTTAAAAAAAAATCTTCTTCTGCCCCTAATATGTAAATGCAAAGCCACATGTTTATGAAATTTCACTGTATGGTAAAGGATTGCGCCAATTTCCGCCAAATGAAGAAATGATGCATAAAACAGTCGTACTCTAATTGGTAAATTACTCTAATTACTATAAGTGGGGCACTATAAAAATGATTCCAAAAAGATTAAACAGGCATAACTTATGCCTTGTTTGGCCAAATTTTAAGCTATGGCACTTGTTTACACATGTGCCTTGAACCATGCGGAACCCACTGTCAATTTGACCACTAAGCTCTGCACTAAAACACCATTTAACACAATTTGCTATACTAGGTAACTTTTTCATTTAAACACATTTTTAAATGTGATATATTATGGCTGCCATATTTGTCACATAATGTACTCCCTGAATTTCTAGAATAAGGCAGTATGATGACCTACAACATACTGTATGCTAGTTTTGTTGGGGGGAAAAAAAGCTTAATTGTGAATTGTGATACTGGCAGTGAACAGCAGGGAAGTTACCTAGTATAGCTTTAGGGCGCGATTTTCCCTCCCGGCCTTATCCCTAACGTTACCCGATCCCCGCAGCGAATTGCCTTATTGCTATTTTGGTCACCTTTTCTCTTCCCTTAGCCACTAATCTTTATGCCGACACCGTTATGTGTGGCTGGAGGTGTGGTCATGGGCGTGTTTGTTGCGCAGTCCCTTAAATTGCTAATTTCGTCAAATAGATTAGGGAACTAGATAAGGCCACCTTAGACCACCCGTTAACCGATATGTGAAGGCAGAGCCACGTGCGCGCGGTGCGGTGTCTGTGCGCCTTTGGAGATGTCCACGACTCCACGTGGAAAGGCGCCAGTTCAATTCATCTCCTTATTTATGGATTGTCCTATAAACAGCTGTAGATTGCCTGCTGTCGGTCACTTCCTTGTGTTTAGGTAATGTACAGTATATAATATAATTAAATACATTCATTAACTTGTGACGCAATGCTGTAAATTGCAAAAAAGTCGGCAATTTCGCGGCTAAAAAGACGTTTTTTTGATCATTCATTTCTCGGTCAATTCTGGACCATTTTTTACATTTCAAAATGCAGCATGATGGGAAAAAGCTCCTCTTTCAGAGGCTGTATAGAATATGTGGGTAGGTCTTCTCTACGATGCGGGATCGGGAAAACTATAACTGTCGGGGATTAGGCGGACCGTTTCCTCCTAATCCCCGACAGTTGCAGTTTGCTCGGTCCCGCATCGTAGAGAAGACCTACCCACATATTCTATACAGCCTCTGAAAGAGGAGCTTTTTCCCATCATGCTGCATTTTGAAATGTAAAAAATGGTCCAGAATTGACCGAGAAATGAATGATCAAAAAAACGTCTTTTTAGCCGCGAAATTGCCGACTTTTTTTGAAATTTACTTTATAACATTTCGCAGACTTGGGATAAATGCACGCCACATACAGCAAAAAAAACATGGAACATGTTTTTTCAACATAACATGTTGAATGGTAAGAAATGATTGAGAATTGACCGAGCTATAATTGTTTCAAAATGAGAGCATAATCTTTGAGAATAGGCTACTCATGCATGTGTGTGTCCTAAGCCCGCAGCCAGGCTGCGTGCTTCGGATGGTCCAACATAGCAGTAGGGATAAGGGAACTAGATAAGGGATGAATTAAAGGGAATGGCAAGACCAACACGGATTGGATGAAAGCTAAAAACGCCCAAACCACACCTATGCATAATTTAACGGGTAAAGGAGGTATTTAAGGGAGATGGCATGGTACGAAATTAGCGACCTTTAGTGGGGGAACGCCTCTTCTCCAATGCTATGTGCGTTAACTTCGCATAAGGGCTAATGTAACCAAAATCGGGCCCTTAAACTTTTCTGCCAGGATTATTTTTGAGCAATTTCTGTGAAAGGTTCTACACATAATCTATGAACGATTATCTCAAATCCCAAATGTAGATACGTTTGTGCACGGAAATGTGTAAAATAGATATAGCTGCATGCCTCGTTTGGTCATGTGCCCTGACTTATGTGGAATACTGTTACTTTACTCTATATGTGAACACAGTTGTAGAGAAATAGATGTATGGAAGCAGCAATAAGAGGGACCAAGAAATACAGCATTAAGAAAAAGGCTATTTTCATATACCGGTACAATCTACCGGTATTTACAGGTTATTGTGCATGTGGGTCTATGAACAGCTGCAACACCACTGGGTGGCCTAAAGTAGTACTGTTGAGCAGGCTAAAAGGGCCATTCACACTGAGCAATATAACTGTAGCCAGCCAGTAGTGTTGACCAGCCTGCACAGCTGTAAAATTTCCCATTGCTTGGCCCCGTCTTATTGCTGCTTGCAGCTATTCTTTCTTTGCAATGTATTAATGTTTTGCCTATGGTTGTTTTTCACCGCAGGAAAAAGACAGGGGGCACAAATCCTGGTTGTTTTTCCGGTGAAAAATCATGTTCTGGCCAAAAAGTAAATTTTATCCATGTGGTGGGGGACTCTGAGTGTTTCCACGAAGATAAGTAGGCTGTCTAAACACACGAGCTGTGTTCATTTTGGTGACTAGGTAAAATGTTCTTTATATACCGCTATCCAATCTAGAAGAGAGGGTCGAGTAATGGCAGATTACATTGTATTTCACAGAACTCCAGTGCACGGCAGTCTCATGGAAGCAGTGGAGTTCTGGACCAGAGCTAACCTTAAATCATGACAAGTTTAGAATTGATTTTAAAACTGTGTGATATTGGACATAAAGCACATAAAAATGCTGTTGACAGGTCATGGCCAAACACTCTTTTCTAAGTAACCTCCCATGAGCCTTAAGGGACTGATGAACACAGCACACAGACTGTGGCTGAAGAGGGAACACGCAGTGGGAGCATCTGGAGCACTCAATGGGTGCAACTGGATTTGGCTTCGAGAGGCGAATGAGCGGGCCATCTAGCTCCCCAAGCAAACGGCAACCGTGGTAAGCGCTGAGGAGATAATGTGTGGCGCGAGACCAGCTTCATGCTGGATATGAAGAGCACATCAGGCTTTTTTCCCCCCTCAGTGGATGACATTTAAGAATGTTGTCCCATGACCATGTGAGCAGTGAAGCCGAAACGAAGACGGCTCAGAGCAAAATGGAGGTAAATGTTGTGCACCTGTTACATACGCAACCAGTGAACCTAAACGTTGACCTGATTGTGTAAAGAATCAGGCAAGACCGGAGCCTCTGCATCTGCAGCAAGACAAAACACACAGCATTCGAGTTGATTGAAATAGGTATAGGAATTGAGAATTGAGATCGAGAACGCTATCCATTTCACACTACATGAGTAGTCAGCCCTGAAACATGACAAGCAGACTAGAGGTCCACTCTACAGTGGAATAAGAATAATTACCTCTTCATCACTACAACATGGATAGCATCAGCTCTCCTGATTGTGAACCGACCGAACATGCTCGGCTGTTCATTAACCAACCCTTCAGGACCCAGTAGGGTTAACGGTCTTCCCATGCACCGGGAAGGCAACATAGACAGTGGCAGGTAAAGGGAGCAGGCAGCTTGTCGTCAAAAGCTCCCAACTGGCTGAGAGCATTTCTCTCTCACACAACAAACAAAAGGACAAAAAAATTCTGACCTCCTATCAAATAAGTTTAATCGCTGTTGCTACTGCAGACTTGGCACAAGAATACAGAAGGGAGAGAGACAGTGACAGACAGAGGCAGGCAGACAGACACACAGACAGACAGAGAGCCACAGTTGCAGAAAGAGAAATAGTCGCATAGAACCACTCTACTCTCCTCCAGTTCATCCATCCATCTACGGTGTCCAATTTACCTTTTTACTGAAATAACATAGCACCCACAGAGGCTACAATGGATCCAAAGACCCTGAATGCTGATGAGCACCATCCATCACTTGAACAAACAGCAGTGGCAACCGCAGAAGCTATAAAAGTTCAGGGCAGTGTAAATGCCCCAGACATCCAGAGCTTAGCGGTGCTCACGGAGTCTTTCTGAATTATTTAATCTTTCAGGCCAGTGCGGAAGACAATGAGGCCCAATGCTTGTTTTTGCACCGGAGGGCGAGTGCTAACAGTCATCCTCAAGCAAAGAACAGCATTCTCTTTAGAAAACTGCACAACCGATACTGTGAAGTTGACAAAAACACCCCAGCCAGGAGCCTTCTCAATTTAGGGAGCCCCAGAGATCCATGTTATCCGTTGCTTCGATGATGGAGGCCAGACTATAAATATAGTAGTGAAAGCAGTACACAGCAAATGGAATTGTCTGAGTCAATTTAGCAATTAGGGATTATAATTCACAGTGGATTTGTGCTATATTTTGAAAATGTAATGAGTTTTATATGAATTACTTGAACATTCAAAATGTTCACAACTAGGGTCCAGAGGTGTTCATTGTGTGTAGTTACTTATGCATATTACATATATGGCTTGTTTGAATGCTTGATTTATCACCAAATTCAGAGCTCTGATATGTCTGGATAGCTCTATAACAGAACGCTGCCTAATCAAACTCTCTCTGAGTACCAGCTGTGTGGCTGCGCTCCACTTGATTTACTGCTGTTTCCAACATGACAGCCGTGTAAAGCCACCCCCCTAACACCTCTCAAGTGTTTTTGAAAACATCTGAGGGAACAATAATCGAAGCAGTACCTGAAAATGGATTCTACTTAATCAATGCACTTCATTGTTTTTCAACAGTGCTGCAGCTGGGATGGAATACCATCATACCAAGCAAGGAAATATCACAGCCCTTACTTAATTTATCCAGAAAATAGTCTACTTTTAACATAAATAGCAGATCAGAAATATCTTGAAAATGATTTGAAATGTTGATTAATCTTTTCATCTAAATATGGACAAACATTTTTATACTAAAAAAATATATGTATATATATATATATATATATATATATATATATATATATATATATATATATATATATATATATATATATATATATATATATATATATATACAGGTCCTTCTCAAAAAATTAGCATATTGTGTAAAAGTTCATTTTCTTCTATAATATAATACAAAAAGTGAAGATTTCATATATTCTCAATCAATTGTGCATTAACTGAACTATTTAAAAACTTTTTTTTTATTTAATCCTGATGATTATGGTGTACAGCTCAGGAAAACCCCAAAATGCTGTCTCAATGAATTAGCATATTTTTACAAAACCACAAGCAAATATATGTTTTAAACAAGAAATGTTGACTATCTGAAAAGTATGTTAATGTATGCAGTTAATACTTGGTCTGGACTACTTTTGAACACATTATTTCATCAATGGGGCGTGGCATAGAGGTGATCAACCTGTGGCACTGTTGAGGTGTTATGGAAGACCAGTTTTGCTTTGATAACGGCCATAAATGAATTTGTATTGTTCAGCCTTGTGTCTCACACCTTCCTCTTGACAATACAACCCAGATTCTCTGTTGGGTTAAAATCAGGACAGTTGGCTGGTCAGTTAAGTGCAGTAATACCATGGTCAGTACAGCAGTTACTAGTAATTTTGGCTCTGTGGGCAGGTGCCAAATCGAGCTGGAAGGGGAAATAAGCTTCTCCATGAAGGTTATCAACATACTAAAGCACAAGGTACTCTAAACGGATGGCTGTGTTGAAACTACTGACTGTTTTCACTGTTAGTGGATCAACACCAGCCGATAACATGGCTTGGAGTCTGGACATGGCATAACACATGGTTTAGGCCATGTTATTGGCTGAAAACTGAAAACACAGCCATCCTTCTAGAGTACCTTGTGCTTTGGTATGTTGATAAGCTTCATAGAGATGCAAATTTTCCTTCCCAGCTCGATTTGGCACCTGCCCACAGAGCTAAAACTACCAGTAGCTGCTGTCCTGACCATGGTATTACTGCGCTTAACTGACCAGGCAACTGCCCTGACTTTAACCCAACAGAGAATCAGGATTGTATTGTCAAGAGGAAGGTGTGAGACATAAGACTGAACAATACAAATTAATTTACGACCGTTATCAAAGCAAAACTGGTCTTCCATAACTCCTCAACAGTGCCACAGGTTGATCACCTCTATGCCACGCCCCATTGATGAAATAATTTGTTCAAACGTAGTCCAGACCAAGTATTAACTGCATACATTAACATACTTTTCAGAAGGTCAACATTTCTTGTTTAAAACATATTTTTTTAGTGTTTTCGCCAAAATATGCTAATTCATTGAGATAGGATTTTGGGGTTTTCATGAGCTGTACACCATAATCATCAGGTTTAAAACAAAACAAGTTTTTAAATACTTCACTTAATGCACAATTGATTGAGAATATATGAAAGTTTCACTTTTTGTATTATATTGTGGAAGAAAATGAACTTTTACACAATATGCTAATTTTTTGAGAAGGACCTGTATATATATATATATATATATATATATATATATATATATATATATATATATATATATATATATATATATATATTAATTTGATTAACTGAATCACCCATAGTCTCATACTGGCTTTCCAATTCCCAAAGTCGTTACCGAATTCTCCCACACAGCAAACCACCAACACAACAGTCCGTGTTGTTGTATTGGCACCTGCCGCCTTGTCCATGGCACTTCAAAATATACAGTAGTTTCAGTGGATACTATCCGTTAGTCTCTCCCTACTGCCTGTTCTTACCTTCTCTGGGCTGACACATCTGACAGGGGAATGGAGATCATCTGGCAGACATTGAACCTGCATTCTCTGTAGCTGCCTGGCTGAGCTGTTAAACAATGAGAGAGTTGTTTGGTATGACAGCCTTTTGTTTGCTGTGATCACAGTAGCTATATGCTGGTGAATGTAATCACTAAAACTCCAGCTTTTCCAAACTGTCCTGGTTACTGTGCTGCAGTGTTGTTTTTGTCGACTAAGACTAAAGACTAAGTCGACTAAGGTTTTTGATATTTAGTCGACTAAGACTAGACTAACAAAAATGAATTTCAGAAGACTAATTGGGACTAAAAGATGTGTGTTTTCTAAAGACTAAGACTAAGACGAAGACTAAATCATAACCTAAGACTAATGGAAATAGGAAACATTTTTAACTTCTTTTTATCGTTCTTTTTAAGTGTGTGAACATATCTACAGTATAGATTGCATACGTTTTCAGGAAAGGAACTTATTACAAATGCAGTAATTGTATACAAAGAAATAAAACCAGACATCTTTCATACTAAAAACACATAAATCTGTATAACATATATAAACCTACAATGCATTTGTATGTAAGACTAAACTATACCAAGACTAAGACTGAAAGACTAAGACTAATAAAAGACTAAGACTAAAAAAGACTAAGACTAAATAGAGACTAAGGGCGCGATTTTCCCTCCCGGCCTTATCCCTAACGTTACCCGATCCCCGCAGCGAATTGCCTTATTGCTATTTTGGTCACCTTTTCTCTTCCCTTAGCCACTAATCTTTATGCCGACACCGTTATGTGTGGCTGGAGGTGTGGTCATGGGCGTGTTTGTTGCGCAGTCCCTTAAATTGCTAATTTCGTCAAATAGATTAGGGAACTAGATAAGGCCACCTTAGACCACCCGTTAACCGATATGTGAAGGCAGAGCCACGTGCGCGCGGTGCGGTGTCTGTGCGCCTTTGGAGATGTCCACGACTCCACGTGGAAAGGCGCCAGTTCAATTCATCTCCTTATTTATGGATTGTCCTATAAACAGCTGTAGATTGCCTGCTGTCGGTCACTTCCTTGTGTTTAGGTAATGTACAGTATATAATATAATTAAATACATTCATTAACTTGTGACGCAATGCTGTAAATTGCAAAAAAGTCGGCAATTTCGCGGCTAAAAAGACGTTTTTTTGATCATTCATTTCTCGGTCAATTCTGGACCATTTTTTACATTTCAAAATGCAGCATGATGGGAAAAAGCTCCTCTTTCAGAGGCTGTATAGAATATGTGGGTAGGTCTTCTCTACGATGCGGGACCGAGCAAACTGCAACTGTCGGGGATTAGGAGGAAACGGTCCGCCTAATCCCCGACAGTTATAGTTTTCCCGATCCCGCATCGTAGAGAAGACATACCCACATATTCTATACAGCCTCTGAAAGAGGAGCTTTTTCCCATCATGCTGCATTTTGAAATGTAAAAAATGGTCCAGAATTGACCGAGAAATGAATGATCAAAAAAACGTCTTTTTAGCCGCGAAATTGCCGACTTTTTTTGAAATTTACTTTATAACATTTCGCAGACTTGGGATAAATGCACGCCACATACAGCAAAAAAAACATGGAACATGTTTTTTCAACATAACATGTTGAATGGTAAGAAATGATTGAGAATTGACCGAGCTATAATTGTTTCAAAATGAGAGCATAATCTTTGAGAATAGGCTACTCATGCATGTGTGTGTCCTAAGCCCGCAGCCAGGCTGCGTGCTTCGGATGGTCCAACATAGCAGTAGGGATAAGGGAACTAGATAAGGGATGAATTAAAGGGAATGGCAAGACCAACACGGATTGGATGAAAGCTAAAAACGCCCAAACCACACCTATGCATAATTTAACGGGTAAAGGAGGTATTTAAGGGAGATGGCATGGTACGAAATTAGCGACCTTTAGTGGGGGAACGCCTCTTCTCCAATGCTATGTGCGTTAACTTCGCATAAGGGCTAATGTAACCAAAATCGGGCCCTAAGACTAAATCGATGCTAATATTTCGTCGACTAAGACTAGACTAAAAAAATGAATTTCAGAAGACTAAATGGGACTAAAAGACTAAATGTGTGTTACTCAAAAGACTAAGACTAAGACTAAGACAAAATATTCTCAAACAAACAACACTGCTGTGCTGTATATAAAATGTAATTTTATGCACACCATCCGCTCTACGACATACAGTATTTCTTTACCATCATCACCACACACAGGTTGGGAAAATCTGGTCTATGTATTCCATGACAGCCTTTGTTTTGCACAGCAGCTGTGATAAAGACCAGGCTTTGCACACAAGCAAAATAAGAATTTCCTCGAAAAATCTTTGATTGTGGGATTTCTCAAGAGTTATCACATCAACAGATGGAGAAAGAGAAGATGAAACGGCCAACCAAACAACATCACTTTCACTTGGCTTGAGTGCCAAGTCATCTATCATGACGGAACAACCCAACATCATTCACTGTGAAATATGACTCCTTTCTGCAGATTTAAAAAGAATTGCTGCAAGCAACAGGGCTTTAAAAGTAATGACTTCAGGTACAAGACATGTATAATAACTGCATATCATCAACGGATGATGGCTACTGCATCTTCTGCAAAGCCATGATGATGACTTTGCAGCTGTCATCACTGACAAGACATCTAATTGTATGCATATGGTGAAATGCTCTCTTTGCATTATCAACAAATAATGAAAATGTTTCTGAAAATCCTCTCAAGTCAAGATGAGAAGAATTGCAGGAGGAGCGAAATCAATTTGCGACTGCGACCAACGGCTGCGGCTGATGGTAAATGAGTCAATGCTGAACGTACATGAGTCGTGACCGCTAGTAACGGTCGGCTGGGTATCGGTTGGTAAAACTGGTGATAAATCAGTTGCTGGGTTTGCCAACTGATACAACCAGTCGCAACCGTTATATTGGTCTGGACTCATTTACCACCAAAATGATTTATAAACAAGAATAAGTATATAATTACACATATGAATGAAGCATGATTCACGGAAATGTATCTTTACACCATTGCAATGCTTAGTTTTAGTGAGTTTGGGTGAAAAGTTAGTGTAAACTGTATTGTACTGTAGCAACCGAAAGCTTATATATACACCCGAAATCATCTTACAGTTTATGGGCTCCAAATTCGTCTCATCTGCCTTTATAGACTATTAGAGCATTTAGCATTGGGTAAGAGGTGTTCCCACACTAAAGTCGGTAATTTCGTTACCATCCTATCTCCCTTAAACACCTCCGATACCCGTTACATTATGCATAGGTGTGGTTTGGGCGTTTTAGCTTTCATTCAATGCGTGTTGGTCTTGCCATTGCCTTTAATTCATCCCATATATATTTCCCTTATCCCTACTGCCTACTCCTATATGCCTAGGAGTATTCTCAAACAATTATATTATTTCATATTATTTACATTTCTTACCATTCAACATGTTATGTTGAAAAAACATGTTCCATGTTTTTTGCTGTATGTGGCGTGTATTTATCCCAAGTCTGCGAAACGTTATAAAGTAAACTGTAAAAAAGTCGGGAAATTCTTTGCAAAAAACAGACGTCTTTTTGATCATTCATATCTCGGTCAATTCTGGACCATTTTTTACATTTCAATGCAGTGTGACAGGCAAACATCACTCGCTCAGATGCGCATAGTCTGTGCGGCACAGATGCCCACACGTGTGCACGTGGCTCTGCCTTCTCGTATAGGTTAGCGGGTGCTTTGAAATCTATTTGACTTAAGGGACTGCGTGACGAACACGCCTATGACCACACCTCCAGTCACAAAAAACGGTGTCGGCATTAAGAAAAGTGGCTAAGGGAAGAGGAAAGGTTACGAAAATACCAATAAGGGAATTTGTTGCGGGTTTCAGATAGCATTAGGGACAACGCATGGAGCGAAAATGGAGCCCTATGTTTGTGTGTATTATGCCGTGCAACATTGATAGTTGGTAGTGGAAACCACCAACTATTGTTGTACACGGACACAGCCAGGCACCCAGGTACACACATATCTGTCTATAGGGATGGTTGCAATACTTACAAAATAGATTACTTAAAAATAGAGTACTTAATGCCAGTAGTGTAAAGATAACATCATTTTGTCAAAAAATAATAAAGGTTGCAGCACTGTCTCTATTTACAGTAGAAGTAAACTGCCTCTCCCTTGTTTTCCAGTAAGAGGACAAAAGAATGCTGTGTCTACTTACACAGTGTAGACACAGCACAGCACACACAGTATCGCTCTGTATAAAAAAATTATTCCCCGTGTCGTCAAAGTATAAAATGATTAGCAGATGGTATACCATACACCACTGACTGGAATTGTGAAAACTGCATGAAAACAAAAGTATATAACGAAAACTTTGTACTGCTAAGCATGTAAGCAGCATGAATAGTTTGGTGAATGCAAAGTCAATGATTAGGTTAAATGAGCTAGAAAATGTGTTCGATAGAGCACAGACAGACATTCCCCATGGTGGTCGACTCCAGAGATTCTCAACAAATTCTCCTTGTACCACTACTATTGGTAGTTGAGCCTGTTGGACTCTGGTGGTGCACAGAGTCAACCAAAAAAGGAGGAAACTATTCTAAAAAGACAGGTAGCTCTTCTGACGAAGGTTAAAATAGGCTATCCGGGGCATGACAGCACACCTAGCCACTAATATTAGCTTTGAGAACAGATGAAGCAATACTGTAGCAATACTGTATAACCAGTTGTGTCATCTAGTGATTAAACTGAGTTTTGTAATGGAACAAAAAGGGGAGGTACACCCTCCTGTATTTTAACTAAAATGCATAGTAGTTGTTGAGTGATAATTTGTTCTACTTTGGCTTCTAGACATTGGTGCAAAGTAAAATTTACTTTACTTGTAAATGGGACATTTTGACATAATGAGTACATTTACTTTGGGGATTTTAACTATTTTGTGCCAATACTTTAGTACTTTTACCAAGTGCATTTACTCTGTCTATTGTCAACTATCAATCAAGGCAGATAAAGCCCAAAAACAAAGTACTTTCACCATTGCTCAGGAGCAACCAGTTTCCAGCAAGTTTTGTGCAAATGTTCATAAGTTTTGTGCAAATGTTCATAAACTGCTCAAGATATCCTGCAAACAGACAGACAGACAGAGATGGTAAAAGTAAGGTATACAATTAACTGCAAACACATTAATGCTGCAATAGCATGTATTTTTCTTTTGAATACTGGAAATAATATCTGCCAGTGAAGTGAGAATAAATTGACTTGCTTCCAATGCTCTCTCACTTTTTTAAAGAGCCAGATATTATGTAAATGCAATAATGCACCCCACCTTTTATGAGATAATAATGGAGGGATGAAAATTAGTTCAGCCCATTGACAGAGGCAAACTGAATATAAAATTAAATGACTTGCACAAAGATATTCTGGCAATGGGTAGCCCACACACGGATGCACACACTTGTGCACGCGTATAAATACACGGCACACGCACACACACACAAAACCCACTGAGGGATGAAATGGGAGAATGAGCTGAGAGTGTCACTGCAGGGCTAAGCAACAGAGGGAGACTCTCTCTCTCTCCCAAAGTACTCCTCCTCCTCCTCCTCCTGCCCTACTTCCTTCCTCCCTCCTCATTCATCACTTTTATGCTTAACCTTCATGTCCCCTTCACCTCCTTCTGCCCCACCTTCTCCTTCCAATTCTCCCCAACTGTTCCTGTACATTACCGAGTATAACTTCTCCCTCAAACTCTCTCTCTTTATCTCTCCCCTAACCCACAAAGCCCTTTAAACTGCAGCTCTTTAAATACCTCTCTCTGATTTACCACATGGTTTTGGCTTTGATTCAACAGTGTCCTGCGGTGTTAAATGTCAGCGTCAGTCTGTAATGCCAATGGCCCTGCGACGCCACAGATCACTGGCCGGATCCAGCACCATCACTGTAAGTTTTTGATTCCAACGTGAAGGGTGTGTTCTGCATGCTGGTGACTCGGGGTGGAACGGGGTTTTAACAGCGATACGATACGCATCACAATACATGGTTGATGATACAATACATGTGCGATATTGGTTTATGATGGCGCTACGATTCAGGCATCAAATCGATTTAGTAGCTATTTAGCAAATACATTAAATATATGTGCAAAACATGTGGATAGTACAGGAAAATGTATTATGATGGATACAAAAACATTCTGCAAAAGCAGTGATTTTACAGACAGAACATCATGACCCTGATGGGACCCACTCTTGACCCATGGATAAGTCACCACAGACAGTGATGTTTGATTAAACGGGTCGCAGGCTTCTGCCGGGACACGGCTTGAGCAGATGGAGAATCTAACAGGTCACAACCCCAGATGGATGGGCCGCAGTTCTCTGACAATTCCTCTCTCTTGACTGGTTGTCCCTGGGCTAATAAATCTGCATTCATGACTGGCAGCGCCGAGCTTGTGCCACCGGGCCCTCTGCTGCCTTAATGCAACCTTGACTTCATCAGATATCCCGTTCACGGCTCCGCCTCTCCAACTACTGTACACACGCATTTTCATAAATGACACTAAAGATGAAATGTGAGGGTGATTTATCCTCAGCCATTTCAACCTGCCTCCATCCCTACAGCTCTCGTGCAGCCCACCCTCTTGGAACGCATAAATGAGAGTGGGCTAGGCTGTGAAAAGTCTCACTCATTCACACCAAATTGATTTTATTCAGTGGTTTATGCTCCCTGACAACAAACAATGAGCTCATTGAAGAATAATACATTCTTTAAGATGGAGCTATACGGTAATGAAATACTGTAATTGCTGGGGCAACGCATTCTTAAATAAAAAGAAATCAGATTAATCCCTGTCTGTCTCAGGGTCGGAGGAAAGAGATTGATTCCTCAAGCTTAAAGACCAAATAAAGCATCGCTAAATTTATCCCCTCAGCATTAACAAGCTCATTTTCCACTATCTGAATAATTGTAACCACTTCAAAGCTACCAGGCAGTTCCATCGGCACATTCACACTATAGAGATCATAGATTACTTGTTGTCACCTGTCAAAATGCCCTCATTTGTTGTGAAGCAGTAGCACAGAATACTGAATGCCAAGTGTTTTCAGTTTATGAATCAAATGGACAAAGATTGACACCTCCAAGTGCCTTCCACATGAGGATTGATAAAACGTGCAGCCACTTCGTTTTCAAGTTAACGCAAGCACAGGACTGTGAATTTGTTTCGTACCTGCTTGCTTCGTGCACACACTCGCAATTCATCCTACCTGGATTCTGTTTAACTCTCCCATTGGTTTAGGTGGCAGCCATTCATGAGGTGTGACTAGGTCAGTACTAAGATTGTTAGTAGACCAACATATTGTCCAGCCAATTTGCAAGCGGCTGCCAAAAACATAATGTTGAGATTTGGAAATACAAGATATCCTCATGACACTGATACTAACAGCTTTTGTCTCAGTTCAAGTGTCCACAAAGCATGACTGGGGTGGAAGAATGGTAATGTTTTGGAATTGCAAATTAGACCTTCAAGTAAAGAAGACATGCTGATCTAGTTTTGGATAATTTGTACGAAAACGTTCAGAAAGCATGTAGAATCAGCTTCAGGTCAGATTAAGACAATGACCCATGCCAGTTTGTATATTATTTCTGATATAATTATCAACTTCTTCCCTTTATAATTATTTTCAATAATTTGTATTATAGCATTCCCTTCACCTCCCTTTAATGTCTTTATTCTAAAGAAGTCCTGCCATTCCAGCATGTATTGATCCATCAAATCCATAAAACCCAAAATTCCTTTTTCAGAACACACCAAGCCGTCATACCTCCATTACTCCCTGCCCTGCTTTGCAATAAATGTACTATCAAAGGCCATTCATTTTAGAATCCATTTTTGTCTATTTTAAACCAAATGCCTTATGTAAATGAAATGATTTAATCAATATGAAGTTTGATATCCTTGTATTCTTTCCTTTCTCCCATAACATTCTGTATTGGATGGCTAGTACTTTTGCTCCACCTCCTTCCATTTAGCTACACAGTCTGGTTTACACCAACATACCACATTATCTTAATTGAGCCGCATTATAATTTTTAAATTAGATAGTAATTTAAAATGTGTAATTAAATTCTTTGTTGCCCAGAAAATGGTGGATTTATTAGATTATTCATTGCATTCAACTATTCACACAGATATACATACACTGATGGCGGAGCAAACCAGGGCACCAACCTGCTCATCAGGAGGGATTAGGGGTCGGTGTCTTGCTCAAGGACACTAAAACACTAACTATTGGGAGCCTTCCGGTTCGCAACCAGCAACTGTACCTCTCAGCCACTGCCACCCTCTTACTTGCATTGATTTCCATGGGGAACATTTGTACTGTGCATTTGACCTATCCTAATGGAGCAGCCTAGTGCTGTCAGTGTCTTGCTCAAGGACATGTGCAGGCGGGGATTGAACAGCGGTCCTTCAGGTTCCCAGAGGCTTGTGCATACCTCCATAGCCAGTGCCACCACTGTAGCCACTCAGACGGCTGTGCCATTTAAATCACAGTGTTAGCAGTCTCTAATATGGGCGCTAGATGAAGCCAATCTGACACAAGCATGGGCACTGACATATTTTTATTGCCCCCTCTGCCCATTGGCTGGTCTGGGTCAGGGGAGGAGAGGGGAGGGCACTGTGCCGATCCACGCCCACCGTGAGAGGAGAGTGCAACATTGGAGGAGAGGAGAGTTTTAATCAGTGTTTTTGCTTGCATTTTCAGCAGCAGCCAGCAAGCCAGAAGAAGCTGGAAGTGTTCATTAACACCCATTCAAAAAACAGGATGTGATGTCACAACTTGGTCAAAACCACAGACTTGAGGAGACCCCTTATGAACTTCCCTCCCTTTACTTATTTATTCTCATAGTTCAGTAAATTATCATTGCTTTTTTTTATTCTTATTTATTGCATTTTCTGCCCACTCTGTACATTTTAAAAATAATAAAGTGCAATACTAAAGTGCAATACTAAATGTAGTGTTGCACTTTGGTCAGATGCCACTGTTCATTTCATTGTCATAGTATCTGTATACTGACAATAACTTTTCTGTGACGATCAATGGATGCATTTTTTCACAATTGATGGTTAAGTGACATCATCATCATACCAGAAGTTATGCTGGAACTCATACTGAGGCAAAAAAGAGACGTTTTGTCTGTAACAGGCCATACATCAAACAGAAATGTCCTATCTGATTGCATTAAACGGTGTTAAACTCACTTTATGCATGCGCATAACACCTGAACAGAATTTCTTATAGGACTTGTGAATATTTTCAACATGAATGGTAGTCAAACTGGAACTGACTATAACAATTAAATATTTATCCAAGCAAATCAAGCGATGAATAAATTAAAGTCAAGTTTCAGATGTTTAGGCCTAGGCATTAAAGGAGTATTTCACTTTCAAAAACTTCTGGTCATTTTATCATCTAAACTCAGTCTCATGTGAGCACCCACTTTTTACATTGCTTGATGAATAATTGCTTGAAAATAATATTTTAGAAATGAATGAAATCAGTAAGGGACGATATGCGTTGGGGGGGGGGTGTTGGTGTTTTTTATAGGGTTAAAATTAAGTTTTAAGTTATAATGGGTTTGTATAGGAAGGGGCGGGGCAGATAAAGTGAACATTTGAATACTGAATCCAGTGATGTAAAAACTGTCTGGGCTGTTCACATGAGACTGAGTAGATGATAAAATGACCTTTTTTGGAAAGTGAAATTCCCATTTAAATATAAGTAATGTATTGGCCTATTACAATTAATTGAACACATATAGGCACAGAAGTAAAATGTGGCCAAAACAGTCCTCGAGGATCTCCATTGTAGGCGTTTGTTAATATGCTCTGCTCAGGGAACCATGACAATGACAACAGAGAGAAGAAAGCAATACTCAGCCTGTTGGGAGACTGACACCAGCAAACTTCCAATCACAAGAGCATAACTCTAATCCACTACTTGCCTTGTAGCTACTGCAGGCTACAACAATCCAACATCCAATGCAACATTTTAAATTCAGCATACCATGCAATGAAAATCACTTCAGGAAGACATCAGCAGCATCACATATGCACACTGTATAGGACAGGGGTCTCAAACTCAATTTGCCTTGGGGCCACTAAACGCCTTATATGGTCCTATACTATAGGACCATATAAGGCGTTTACGAAAGGATGGTATGAGACAAACTTTATAGGACAATATGTTAAACCCCACCACAAATATCTCTCTCTCTCTCTCATACAGTAGGTAGGTAGGTATAGGCACCACTTTTCGCGCAACGCAGACAAAAATGAAAGCCTGAGTGTCGAGCTAAAGTCTAGGTAAACCTGTCACTATGTCGGCGGTGCCGCCGGTGCCGCCGGTGCGCATATGCTATAGTCTAGGACTCCTAAAACGGTCCATGTGAGCACTGACTGAGCAAACAGGCAGTCTGTCGTCCAGGCAGAAAGTGTTCTGTTAGCAAAGATTCTTAGATGGATAGCCTACTGGAAGAAAGGGTATAATTTATTACGTTAATTATTATCGGTGATTGGATCAATCACTTTTAAAGTTTCGTAGGGTGGGAGGGAGCTTCCCTGGGGAGCTCATCAGTCTACACAGTTCATCAAATGCACCTGCGCGACTGAATTCAGATCGGAAAATGGACTTTGCAAATTCGGGGAAACACTTCAGTAAAAGGATATCAACGGTCGTTTACAACCCCTTTATCATGTATCATTTATTCGGCATTTGAGCACGGCCCACCATTTGATGACGTTTAGCCTCTCAGACCTAAACTTCTCATTCTCTATATTTATTTAGACGTGTGAATACGTTAAAGCAGTGGTTCAACCTTTTTCATAGCAAGACCCACAATTTATTCTGCATTTTAGCCACGGACCATTAAACTGACCCAAAACTAAAGCCTTTCAAGTCAACAATTTAGCAGAGATAACTGGCCAAACGTTGGTCAAAAATAACAATTCTTCTACATTTTCTAAATGTGTATTTCCGATGTTTATATAGGCTACTATAGGCTATCTGTAAGGGTCCATTTGGTTACCAACTGTCCATCATTTAACTGGGGACCACCTGGAATCTCTCCACCCTCTCAGGGACCACTGCGTTAAAGTGTTAAATATCTATTAGGGGTTCATTTGGTTAAACACTCCATTACAGCTGATAGGGGGGGCGCATGCAGCCCATCACCTCAAGGACCACTGGTTGAAAACCACTCAGTTAAACTAATGCACGAAATGTACAAAGTACAAAGTCTACTTTAATTGGCTTGTCCACTTCAGTCAAAGCGCACACAGTCAGTGCTCTCACCTGCCCCGTTCGTGACACTCTCATCTCGCTGGCGATGCTGACTACAGCTACGAGGAGAGAGTCACGTGTAGCTCGGTTGCTGCTGTGGATGACCGGCTTGAATGGCTTGCGCTAGCAATTAGCTACATGCTAGCGCTTCCAAAACATGGTACTGCCGTCTTCTAAAATTAAATACGCGTTTTCTGTGAGCCGGCCCTCAAATGTTAAGGTCCGGCGTTGAGTTTTTTTTTTGTTGCGACTCTATCGACACCATTCCCGTTTGCATTGATAACTGCTAAAGGGGTTTAATCCACCGCTTCTCGCCGGCTGCACCCGGTGGTCATCCAGAAAGGTAACCGAGCTACACGTGACTCTCTCCTCGTAGCTGTAGTCAGTATCGCCAGCGAGATGAGAGTGTCACGAACGGGGCTATGCTCTCACCTGCTGTTATCCCGCACAGACCGAAGAGAAGGAATGCGATCCGTGCACTAATTCCACTGGGTGCCAGGTCCATGGTGAAGAAGTGGCAGGAATGCTACTACTGACTGACTGTCCTGTCTCCCTTGGTCCAGAGACAGAGAGAGAGAGAGGGGACAAAGACTCCCCCTCGCCTCGCTCGCGTCCTCCTCCTCCAGCTCCGGATACTAGGCTATAGTGAAGTCTGGCGCGCCTCTGTCCTGCGTCCGCGGGAAAGAATGTAGCCTACTCTAGGATGGCTCATGCCATTAGAGTGCACGAGAACGTGTTCAGGTTTAGCAGCTGCTGTGCAGAGTGCAGAGTGGGGTGGAAGAGCCTGGGGGGGGGGGGGGGGGGGGGGGGGGGGGGGGGGGGGGGGGGGGCAGAGAGAGAGAGAGTCACGCATCATTTTGTGTGCCTCAGACAAATCTCTTGATGAAATAGCCTACATTGATTTTTGTCTTCCATTTTCATTTGACACCGTTAATGTAAACTTAGTTTCTACACATCTTCAGGATATGCCTGCCCTATACCGAGAGAGACAGACAAACAGAGTAACAGACACAACTTGTCCATGCGTCTACATAGTCTTAGTTGCAAATGTAGGACCAAAAAGAGGCAGGATATTATTATAGGCAACAGTATCCAACTTGTTCTATCCAACTTGTTGAACAAGTTGGATTAAAAGGCCAGGCTGCCTCTGTGGAGGGCCACCTTACTTTCTCCCCCTGCACACACGCGTCCAAACAGAATAATCCACACAGGACCCTGGTAAAAGCATTGTGTTCAGACCTATTAGTGTTTGAGGATGAACTCAAACACTAATAGTTCAGTTCAGCTGAGCTTCACACACACTGACACACAATACTGTCCACCAGTGAAGTTCCCCAGATCGAAGAATGTTATGATAGCTCCTCCAATGTCACACTAATCGTTTCACAATATGTCAATCAAGGTCTGTTTGAGACCAGGACACTGCGTTATAAGTTTTAACCATGCCACTGACTACTCTCCCAGTCCCAACGCACTGATTCATGATGAAGCTTTTGATGAAGACCTTTGGAAGCTGACAGGAATACAGGAAGGTTGCATGCCAGTTGCTACAAAACTGCTGTCATTGAGGCTAGGCAGTTATAGACCTCTTATGGACGTTTGTCTTGTTCATGCTCTTCCCAAAACCAGACCCCACTCATGAGTGGTGACATCACGTGGCAGCCAAGTCTGTGAACTTTTAATGTCTGCTTGTGGGCAAATGCCAGAATGGCTGGGCAGTCCTGGTGCCGGGTCTGAGCCAAAACAGGAAGAAAAAGTAGCGTAATAAAAAAGACATAGTAGCATCATTGAGCCGTCTTTGGGCCGGTGAAATGCCAGGGATGATTTTCTGTGCCTGTCCTTGCCTGGCTCTGAGCCATGCTGCTTGCACTTTAAAATTCTTAGACCTCACACACTGCTACTGCTAACATGTTTATGGTGTGGCGCCTACATGGCGAGCCATCTACAAATATGCAAATGACTGTGCATATGCTATATACTAGGCTTACTTGGGCGTGTTTGTCCATTCACCCGTCCCTGCGTTTGTGGTATAGTCTTCCAAAACCCTACAGCAACTAGTGCCAACTTTACTGACTGTATAGGCCAAGGTCAGGAGTGGGTGGCCTCCTGTAGGTCCACTCCTGTCCTGGTTAGGCATCTCTCTGTCCAAAGTTAACGGCATCCAAGAATGATCCTCACGGTGGTAGATGGAACAGGAACATCTACCACCGTGAGGATCATTCTTGGATGCCGTTAACTTTGGACAGAGATGGAGAAATGAGAAAATGCACTAACCCAGAACTGTAGTTATTCTGTAACTTTAAGCAAAATAAGTCATTTGTGGCAGTTGCAGTTCTAAAGTATCTGTCAGTTTTGAAATCATAATTCAATTACTGCTTGCTCTTTGTATTGCAAAGAGATCAGGGCCTCACCACAGATAACCAGCCTGCGGCTGAGAGATCGATCTGAACCATGACTTAAAGATCTTATATAGTTTATTTTCAGGTTATGAACTTTTGAGTTATGATTTAAGAACCAGTGTAGATTAATTCTTAAAACCTGTGTCAAGTCATCCATCCACTCTCATTATACCCGAAGGGCTTTGGAAAGACATTGATGTTCTAACAGCCTTGATCTTTCATTGCTGCTCAGAAAAGTAGAGTAAGGACTGAGGCAGGTGTTCACCCAGAGTGTAACAGAGGAAAACTAAATACTTTTATAGTGAATTGTAATGTTTTGTGGATAGGTACAGTGTTTACATACATATTTAATCCAATCTCATACAAGTTACAAACTGTATTCTTATGTGAGCCTCAAGTGAGGAATGTAAAATGTAAAACCATCACCCAATTAGCATAACAAAACAGATGAACAGGACAAATATTCTATATTTTTGTCAATTTAACTCACCACTCGCAACTAGAGCTCACATGATCACACAATGCAGGTCCCAAATGTTAAAGTAAGCATGGGCAGGGCAAATTTTCCAAATTACATTGTTGTTGTTTTCCCACATCAGAGGTGTTCAATAACAGGTCAATGGCTCTAATGAATATTCACATTCAGTGCTCAATAACAGATAGGGGTCTCAAAAATAATAGTCTTCACACTTTCAAGCTACAAAGATTACAATGTAGTGGTTTCTAGGCCATACTCCTGAGCAATAGCCTAGGTAGAAAAACACATACCAAAACATATACTGTCTGTAATCAATATTACATAGATTGGACAGTGTCTCATATTAACAACTACTAGAATAGCTAGGAGTCAAGTGAATGCGAGGGGGAGAGAGTACAAGATAAAATGTGCTGTCACTCAGTTAGATAGTATGAGGCTGCCTCAAATCATATTGCATCCACACTTCCAATAGCCCTATTCTCTCCCAGCCAATGTAATGTGTTCACAATCATGGCGCATCCTGGTGAGAAAGCAGTCTGCATATCCAACACCTACACCACATCACAGGACTCTGTACTACAATTCACCAGAGAGTGAAAGTGATGGAAGGAGACAGAGAGGATGAGAAAGATGCAATATGATGTGATGTTGTCAGACAGCTGAAGCCTTTTAGTGGATATGTGCTTAAATTGACTGAGCACACATTTCTATGGATGTAAATATAATATTAGAGTAGAGATGGCTTGGACCATCCTTAATCTATACAGTGCAGAGGAAATGATTATTATGATCCCTGGACCTTAAAGTGTACTCAAACTGGCCCTGTAATTAAAGGTGGACTGCCTACAGGCGTGCTGTCTGCAGTGTGCCAGGTTCACCAATAGAGGGGGTCATTACCTCAGACAGTGAGACATTAACTGCATGGAAATATTAATTAAACCAGGGCTAGAATGGTAGTGCATGCTAATAATTTATCTGTTTTTATTAATTAAAAGGGTCACAGAAGGTGGCAGCATACTGTGCCTATTAGAGTGCACAACATTGGCAATATGTGATTAATCATAAATATTGTCAAAACACATGAGATTTAAGTAATGTTATTGATGGTCAAAAACATGTTAAAACTGAATGTTTGAACATGCATATTTCAGGGCATTAATATATACATCTGGCCGACTTGTCTGTAGGCCTACACTACTGCAATTTATGCCCTAGCTGCCACCGAGTCCAGATGAAATGAAACATAACAGTTGTTTATAGGCCTTGATTTATGAAACAGAGTCAGAACAGATAGCACAAACAAGGAGATACAAGTGTAATTCGTTTTCCTCTTTCTTCTAGATTATCTTAAACATTCCCATTAGCAGCATGCAGCCAGCCTTCCCATTGATACCGTTTTAGATCATCAAACAGGCCACCGCAGGGCTCCTCTCCAGGCCCTGCAGTCCTATTATATTACTGATCAGTTCAACACAGCCTGCTGCTATAATACAAGCATTCTATGCCATACTACAATTAATCAGTAAGACACTCTGAGGGCCAGAAGCAAGTAAGAATAGTAAGAATAATAGTTATTACCCTGTTATTACCTGTTACGTCACCCTGCGGGTGACGTAACAGGCATGTGGACGGACAAAACACGTGCTCAGACAGACGGGTCACCACCATGCTGGTGACGTAACAGGCACGTGCGCGGACAGACGCGTGCACGGGCAGATGGACAGGGTACGAATTATAGTCACCACCTTACGGTGGAGACAATAAGAGGAATCATACTGTGCGTGCAATCATAGAAATAGCACTTTCCCTTCCATTTTACAGGTATTAATTACAGATGTGAGTGCCTGCCATAACCATTACTGGCATTCGCCCTGTGTGATACACACAAGATCCATTTAGCGCAGTAAGATTATACCCTCTAAGGTATTCCATTGATCAAGCCTCTGTACTGGAAGAATGCATTTCTGTAGCTGCAAATACATAGATTGCTCAGTTCTTTCCCCCCTGTGATCTATCTGTAGGTTAGTAGTGGATGAAAGCTCTTAATGAATCCACAAACGTAATTCAGTTTCTTAATTAAAAGATTGCCGAGAGAAACTTCATCAGAGTCCAACCTTTAAGATGGAACAAAGCAGCAGCTCTGTGTATGAAAGCACAGTTATGTAGATTTCGGCTAATTCAGATGATGGATATTTTAACTCTAAAAAATGAAACCAAATGGGCCTGCAAGGGTCCATTTGAGCGAGTACAATGTAGAATGTGCAATCACTCAGTCAGATAGTATGAGGCTGCTCTCAATTCATATTCACACTTCCAATAGGCCTATTCCTTACCATCATCCATCGTAATCATGGCGCATCCTGGTGAGAAAGCAGACTGCATATCCAACACCCCTTCACAGGAATCTGTTTTACAATTCATTAGAGAAAGAGTGATGGAAAGAGACAGAGAGGATGAGAGAGATGCAATGTGATGTTATGTTATGTTGTCAGACAGTAGTAGCCTTTCTAGTGGAGATATGTGCTTGAGTTGACTGAGCGCACATTCTATGGATATACTGCATACAGTACAGTATATTAGTGCAGAGAGAGCTTGGAATGTGCTTAATCTATACAGTGCAGAGAATAGAGACAGTTATTAAAATGAAACGTGGATCTTACAGTGTACTGGCACTGTATGAGGATTAAAAGTGGACTGCCATATAGAAGGTGTGTTGTCTACAGTGTTCCAGGCTCAGCAATAGGCTTTTTACTGGAATAATGCATTTCACTGTACTGTAGCTGCAAATACATAGATTGCTCAGTTTTCTCCCCCCCCCCCCCCCCCCCCCCCCCCCCCCCCCGTGATCTATCTGTACGTTAGTAGTGAAAGCTCTTAAGGAATGCACAAACCTAATTCAGTTCCTTAATTAAAACATTGCCGAGAGAAATCAGAGCCCAACCTGAGATGGAAGAAAGCATCAGCTCTGTGTATGAAAGCACAGCAATTAGAAAAGCAGAGAACTTGCAGATTATTTGGCATGGCGTTATCAGGCGAAAGGTAGGTTAGATTAGATGTCATAGTGACCAAGTTGATGATGGTGATGATGAGTCTCCTAAATGTAAATACTTGTAGTGGTAAGAATTAATACATATGAATATGCAAGTACATGAACAGAACAAGCAGACAGGCAGTTAGACAGATGGGCATGCAAATCCTCCTGCGCATGCACACAAACACACACAGGCAAATGGATAAATGTGCATTACAGACAGGTTGAGGGATGGTTATTGCGTATAGGTCGCGATTCCTGAGAAGTTGGTGGCTGACAGCCGAGCTCAACATGAATTCAGAGGCGACACTGCCCCCCCCCAGGTCTCTGGTCATTAATCATCAGAAGTGTGACACGATCAGGCCAGACCAGACTAATCTGCAGTGTGTTCATCCAGGCAGCCAGGGCTGGGAGGTGGTCACAGAGGTGGCTGGCTGCTGTGTGTTCATCCAGGCAGCCAGGGCTGCAGCAGGGGCGAAATCCAAAAGCGACCTCGCCCGCGGGCGCCCGCTTTCACAAAAACGGGCGCCCGTTTTTGTGAAACCGGGCGCCCGCTTTTGAAAACGGGCGCCCGTTTTCACAAACGGGCGCCCTTTTCAAAAGGTTATGGTTAGGGTTAGGTTAGGTTTAGGCATAGGTTTACTGAGGTTAAGTTTAGGGTTAGAGTTAGGTTTAGGCATAGCCTAGTTTGTGAAAACGGGCGCCCGCTTTTGAAAACGGGCGCCCGCTTTTGAAAACGGGCGCCCGTTTTTGTGAAACGGGCGCCCGTTTTTGTGAAACCGGGCGCCCGTTTTTGTGAAAGCGGGCGCCCGCTTTTGAAACCGGGCTCCCGTGGGCGAGGTTGCTTTTGGATTTCGCTGGCTCTCCAGGGCTGGGAGGAGGTGATCACAGAGGTGGCTGGCTGCTGCTGGCAGTGGTCTAACTCTACAAGGGGGTCCTTCCTTCCTCTCATCCGCTACATGGTAAAACAGCAGAGACTCCAGGGGCAGGAATGTGCCTGATCTCACCATGGTGTCGGCATGACAAAGCAGAGATTACAAAGTAAAATCCTGTGCACCAAGTATGGCGCACAAATTAATTATTGGATTAACACAGGCGCTTACTGAACAAATTAAAATGAAAACGTGTTGCTCTAATTTAGACTATGATAGTTATTAGTCATCTTCAACAGGGTGGATTTGAAAATAAATGTAAACTAGATCAGCACTCGAGTGCAAACTTGTGCATTGCGCACAAGTAGGCCATGGCATACTTGTGCGTGAGTGGAGCAGAAAAAATAATGTTTTTAAGGCCTATAACAAACAACATCACCCCTTGCTTAAAACAAATATTATGTTATAATCAATGTTGTAAGAAGAGTGCCCCTCACTTCACACAGCAGTGATTTCTAAATACAGGCTTATATACAGTAACTAGATCAAAGATTATGGCCATTTGACTGCAGTAAAACTGCTGAGCACCCCATGCAGTTTAGTTTGCTCTGGCGGGTGTCCTTTTGCAAAGCTGAATCATCTATCTATTTGTCTGGGTGTTTACTTTATTTTCCCATTTATCAGACATTTCATTTAGAAAATGAACTCTCCTTCCGTATGTGGATGCTACATTGTGGCACAGTTGCACTGCACCAACCTCTTGTCTTATAACGAATCAACTGAAATCACTGATGGGTGATCATCTCACTTTACTGAAGTGCTTGATGGAACACTTATTGCTGCTGAGATAGCAAAGAATGATCAAGCGAGAGAGAACGATAGGATCTGGATCCATTTTAATGTCGAGTCACTAGAAGGAATCAAAGGGGCTGTCTCGCTGCTGTTGCCTCATATTAGGTTTAATATTAGGCATTAGGTTTGCCGGGTCAACCAGCACAAGCACAGCACATAAAAGAGAGGGAATCAATCAGAGGAAGGAAATGGACTATGGTAATTGAAACAGACCGAGAAATATTCTCTGTAATTACATTTGTGTTTGATTACACTTGGCATGACTGATGAACACAGCAGGTGGTAAACTGAATTTCAACAATACTTATAGATATACATAGCTTATCATCTATTATTATTCATTCCATCTAGATTGAATGCATGAATCTATCCCCAGTAAATCTGGCTTGGAGATGGTGCAAATGTAAAGAATTGAGTCTGACTACTTGACTGACTCACAGATTTGTCCATACAGTACATGCCATGTGCCAATTGGTTTGGAAGGCAGAGGCTTCTGGAAAGGACACAGCAAATGTCTGTACTGTGGTGTTAGGGCTGAGATTAAGCTCTTGGGGAACTCTGGAGTATTGAGCGTGTTTTGAAGCGTGATATTAGGCAGAACACTTCACGCCATGATGCCCCAGACCTGTAATGACCCTCGAGCATTTCCACCCCATTGGCTCTGACTGACATCTCAGCTGAACCAGATGCTTCTAGAGGAGGGGGGGCTTCAATTTGAGGATTTCACTATAGTCTGACATGGAGAGGTGTCAAAGCACTGAAAGCACTAAACCTGCTATATAGGAACAGACAGGAATCTCTGCATGGACTACTGCACAAAATGCGACAAACTTCTAGATAAGTCTGATTTATGCCAGTACTTTGTTTTACAAAGAATACATCTTCACCCGTATACGATTCATAAGCTCAAAATACTGTATAATCATATACAGTATACGCTGTGTCAAATGTGTTATTTTCGGTTACTGAAATGTATGCACCATTGTAATGGAGCATAAATTAGGTTTTATGATGATAACCCTGGTCTGGTCACAGAATCTAGCTCTATGACGCAGTAGCGTCATAAACCATGGAGCACTTTCAGTTTACCCAAACATATGAAAAATGCATTACTGATGTGCATTGTGACAATTATGCGATTCTAATGAGACATTTTCCCATTCATTGGTAATAACATAATTTCCCGCTCTTCAGCTACTTTTAATGGATTTGAAAACTGCCTAAGGCAACATTCATAACATTCAAATTAAGTTTCTCATCAGAAATATAATTACCTGCTTGTACAACACCCCCTACCACCCCTCTGTCAAATCCCAGCACATAGTTACCGTCTGCTACTGTAGCACAAACCTACCATTGATAGCAGTAGCTGCTGATCTGAAAAGGAAAAAAAAAACTTCTCTCACCCATTAAGAAGAGGTGGACAGATACACAGACTGCATGGGGTGAGACACATTTACAGAACATTACAGCAGAAACAGCAAAATACAATAAGCATGTATGTACATACGCCTGTGCCTCCCAAACTCAGATGATACTGAGGTGACATTGTAAGGCCCTTTCAATTCAATTTTCCAATTGGAGCAGTTCAAAGGGAGATGAATGAATAGTCCTACCCGCAGCTCAGAAACCAAATAAGTCATTTTCATATAATCATGGTTGATGTAATAACATAATATATACATCATCACTCTGAAATACAGTTTCCATGAAGGGACATAGCTTATAACCTTGACCTCAAGTCTTTTCCTGTCAGTCTATAAAATTGTCCTTCTATAATCAGGCCTAGACTGACTGTATTGTTTACAACCAATTCAAAGCACCATGTTAAGCATCTAATTTCCCATAAAATGTGAAGCTATCTTTTTCTAATTTCATCCTCTTGGTGGACAACAAGCTATAACAACATTCCTCAAGGTGCAGTGTAGATGCCAAGAAGTCATTCTGGAGAGATGAGAGATGAATTGTGTTATAATGAAATTGCAGTTTCCCCAATCACCGAAACCCTGGACGTTGTTTTGTCATCAGGTTATTTAAATGGCTGTTACAGATGGTCTGCTGAAGAAGTGGCTGTGATTAATTCATAGCAATTCACCTGATGCAACAGCACAGCAAGGGTAGTGCAATGGTGCCTTCGGGTTCAAAGGGCTAATGATCTATTGCTCTTCTAGATCTATATACTGCTGACTGCTGTCCAAAGGTATAGTGAGGGCAATGCAGAGGGAATATTTAGTTGGAGAAAAGTAGAGTTATAGTAAGTTTAAGGCATGATGGTGTAAATTAGAAGAGGGAGATGTGTGGTTTCGCTGAAAGACAGAACATGCAATCCATAATTAGTGCACAGCTGTGTGATAACTGAACCTCGAACCAACTGGGGCACTAGATGTTCTGGCGTTCAGCTTTCCTTTGTGCTCTACCACAGACTTCCTCCTATAATTTCCCCATGCCATGTCTTTTGTGGGTTACTGATGGAGCGAGACTAAAGTCTTCCCAGTTAATTTATACACTGCATCAGGTTTATTGGCATCTCATTAGTTCACTAATTAATTTGTATTATTGACCAGAGTGGAAGGCTCACTGCTGGTCACATTTCAGACCTTCCTTTTTCTGCAACAAAGTACAGAAATCAGCAAGTTCTTAAATCAAAGAATAAACGCAACCAGGTTTTAGAAACCAGGTCACAGTTCGGAAACTTTTTTTTCACTAAAACCATGATTGACCCTTAAGGACAATGAATCTAGCAGTAACCACATAGTCAGAGCTCTGTGAAATACAAACAGTATATATATTTCTATAATTTCATATGGAAACAGGATTGTGAACTTTGGAAGTTCTACTAAAGTCCTACTAATTAAAACATGCTCCAGTCACATCTCTGCTTGCATATGTACTTAACAACCGTAGTTCATGCTGCACAAGATAGCATGGAAACATAACACTGAACATTTCTTCAGAGTAAATATCTGTTTTTATTTAAAACAACAATGTATATGTGTATATACATGTAAAAGAAAAGAAACTCCATTTTCTTCTCAACTTACCAAAAAAAGGGAAAAAATTAAATAAAATCTCAAATTGATCATAGATACATAGAGATACTACAAAACAAATTTCTCTGGTGGCATTATCCTTGATCTATTAAGTAAAAATCCAAAACTGCCACACTATTAAGTCAATGAACTATTTTTGCTCTGGTATTTCTAGAAGCAAAGCTACCCTGTCAAAAAAAAAAAAAAAAAGGTGTAGCAATAACATCTGTACAATGCTGGCAGTAATGGGATTGAAGGAGGAAAGGAAGAGGGACAATAAGGAGGAAAAACGATATTCTCCAGTGGAAGTCATCACCATATAATGTCTTGCAAGGTTGGTTGGTCCAAATAATGCGGCAGCATTGGGCCAGGCAAACTGTGGCATCATGCTGTTGGTGAGCTGATGAATGCAGGGCTGGGCTTTCTGTCCAATTAAGAGTGCTGTGGTGTCTAAAAGCTGTTGCGAGCATCTGGGGCTCTCTGCTGCGATGCAATTTTACCATATCCTCCTCTGGCCGGGTCGTAGTCCTGACGGTACTCATCTCTTACCTGCATACGTAAACAAAGGTTCAGACAGGAATGCAAACTGGTTAACACATGCTGCTAGCACCTGCCAGCAGATATGGCAGATTTTACCCTGAAAGGATGCCCCCCCCCTCCCTCAAGACCAAAACTAATTCAGTGTAATACATTCTTACCTCACACTGGTCACACTAAACGTTAAACGCTAAAGTCTATTTATATCAATTAAGAAAGTCCTAAAGAACGTCCAAAACTACAGTTTGATCAAACATTAAAATGTGTGCACTTTGTGATATAATTATTTGGGCCAGGTAAACACCACAGTGAGTTGCATATACAGATCGGGACTGGGGAGCACTTAAAAACTACCATCTAGTGGATGAATGGTGTAATAGGTTAGGTTATCACTGACACAATGAACATAAACGTTTTAAACTATGCATGTAGGAATAAAAATGGATAGGCGTCTTGTCTTTTAATAATGCTACCGTTGCTGTTTTTATTGTGCAAATAAATAAAAACAAAAATTGAATCCCTCGCTCAATTTGAGCCAGCTTGCACCCTGCACTTCAGCAATACACACCCCAAGGTTGATGTAGAGGATACACGGATAGACATACAAGCATATACATTTGAGGAATTTAGACAAAGAGAACCAAAATAAAACATAATCAAATCTTCCTCACCTGTCCACCAGACTTGCCACGACCATACTGCCTTCCTTCCTTAAATCCAGCATCCCAGTCTGTACGAATGATGCGGTCGTCCAGCCGCGTTCCGTTAACAAAACGCATGGCATGTTCTGCATCTGCACGTGTGTAGTATCTGGCAGAGCAGTTAAGGGATGACGTCCAAGGATTTCTCTAGGGTTAAGATATTTGTGGGGATATTTTTTCTTTATTGATTGATTTTTCTTTACTTAATAGATAGATTAACTGGATAGTTTGACATGAAAGTGGGGAGATGGTTCAGGCTTTGAACCCGTCCTTTATGGATTACAATCTAATACACATTTAAATGATGGTACTCTAAAGGATTATAGCAATGGCTCTCAATCTGTGGGCATATTTGTGGGGATCCCGACTCCCCATGACAGTATAATAACAGTAAAGGAATTTCAAGACATTTTAATACAAAATAATTTTAAACAAAGAAAGAAAGAATCACTGCACCAAAAGTAATCAAACTAAACTGAAAACTATTCTACTGTTGAATAATATACGCTTGATGAAAGGATACTCGACGAAGCAGAACCCACAGGCAGTCTTTTTCACCTTATCCAGACCAATGACAATGCGCTTTACATCTCCACTTTTGGAGAACAGCTCATAAACCTTATCATCAGCAAAAGAAAAAAAGCAACACATAAACTACCAAAGCAGTATAATTCATGAGTAAACAATATCCTGAAATGGTAGGCCTACTATCAGTGGTAATCACATACTCAATGAATGTTTTATCATTATAGCTGATCATTTAATTGCACAACATAATTTGATCACTTTGGAAATGAACTACACTAATAGCTGTGGAAGACAGTGTGTTAACATAATGATGAGGACATTGAAATTGTTACATGAAATTATGCTGCATGAGTTGGTAAACCGGCAAGTGCTCCGGTATTCAGTTTAACGTTGTCTAATACAAGCAGATGGGAAGGTTCTATTTGGATCAATGCGTTGTCAATGGAGGATATTGCTAGTCTAGATTCAACCCATTATAATACAAGAAATTATGGAATAGTTGTATTTGCCAGAAACACCGTTTCCCCATTTTGTCCCCTAATGTTGCCTTTCTTGTAACGTGTATGTTTCTCTGTAATAACGTTGCAACCCTTGTTTTCATTTGTAATGTGATTTTGTTGATTTTTTTTTGTTGGCTTTCCTGCTCTACAGTTAGCTCATAACACTGAATCACTGGCCTGCCGTTGTCACTGCCAGCTGCTTGTTCTCTTTGTGATGCAGTGACATACACGGTGCGTGTGTCAAATCTTAGGAGTAAAAGTATAAGTTAAGTATTTTAAATAATTTTTGCTACAGTACATTCACACTCATCTGCCGACCGCAAGCATGTATTTGTTCTCGTGTTTGAGCAAATGGTGACGCAACTCAACTACAGGTACGTTTATTTTTACTGAATCACGGTGACTGGCTAGTCATAGCCTCGGCCACCAGGCTTACCTCATGCGTGCTGCAAAGAAAGCCTGGGCACCAGCTAAGGCAGATAATCTATCAGCAGAAGTGTCAGTCGGAACATTTCTGCCTGGCTTACATAGTAATCTCGCTCAATACGTTCGGAATTATATATTCTCTCTAACGAGGCTCCCGTGAAAGGGGCTGTAGCATACCTGTTCCTCAGTGGTGTAGAAGGACAGGTTCCCTACATACAGTGTGTTGCTGCCCTTCAACAGCTTCTCCTGATCATACCGGTTACCCTGCGTCACACACACACACACACACACACACACACACACACACACACACACACGCACACGCACACGCACACGCACACACGCACACGCACACACACGCACGAGAGAGAGGGGGAGATAAAAAAAATGTAAATTGTACAAACATTGACTGCATACAAACAGAGCACCTCACAGTTTGAAAAACAGCTCTTAAACTTTGCACAAGCCCATTTTCCAGGAAAAAAAAGGCCTAAAATAAAAATCGTGGCTTGACACACCTTAATGATGTGATCAGGTTGTGTTTTACCATGTTAATGTTTTTTTTTTAAGACCCGCATTTCTAGGAAACAGAGGAAACATCTAGGAAACGCTTTAATCACATCACAAGTTAAAGGGGAATTCCACCCATTTTCAAAAAATTCCTGAGCGGATACAAATGTTTTGTATCCTCTCAGGAATTTAATAATTTAATTATTAACATGGTGAAATACATCATAATGATGTCATCAGATGTATTTCACCATGTAAATGTTTTTTTCAGACTTCCATTTTTAGGAATACGGAATTGGGGGAACTTTTTATCATGTCCACACAACATCTCTAAGGTATATTAATGACATATTAAAATGTTGAAAATGGGTGGGTGGAGTTCCCCTTTAACATCTGCATGCGGAGGGATAACTAGCCACTTCCACAACAACCCACTCGTGCTGTGGGTGTTGTGTGAGAGTAGCTCAAGGGCTAGTCTAAACCAGGGTTTTCAACCTTTTTGATGCCAGGGCCCACTATTTATTCAGTTAAAGCCACGGACCACCACTTGAGGACATTTTAGCTCCACAGACCCCAAAACTAAAGATTTATTTTTGAATTTGTCCATCTTCTAGTTGTGTAGACTTGGGCTAATTCACATGAGAGTGTAAAAATGAAACCAAATGGACGCAAGGGTCCATTTGGTTTCATTTTTACGTTCTCAAGAGTTACATCTGGTTAACCAACTTAGCTGGGACCACCTGGAACCCTCTCAGGGACCACTGGTGGTCCCCGGACCACCTGTTGAAAACCCTGGTCTAAACTATTTAGCAGCTGCGTGTACACCAGGGGTTTTCAACAGGTGGTCCGGGGACCACCAGTGGTCCTTGAGAAGGTTCCAGGTGTTCCCCAGGCTAAATCATGGGAAGTTGGTTAACCAGATGTAACTCTTGAGAGTGTAAAAATGAAACCAAATGGACCTTTGCGGGTCCATTTGGTTTCATTTTCACACTCCCAAGAGTTAAACTATTCATCATCTGAATTAGCACCACTTAATTAAGAAGTTTACACTGTTTTGTTGGCAAAACACAGCCTGGAATCAAAATAATTCTTTAATTTAGGTCTTTGGTGTGAAAATGTCATCAAATGGTGGTCCGTGGCTCAAATGCTGAATAAATGGTGGTCCCTGGAGTCAAAAAGGTTGAAAACCCCCTGGTGTACACCATTTATACTCCCTTTGCATCGTACACGTACATACATTCATTTAGCTTTGATTGAATTCAGATCCATCACATAATAATAATGATAATAAATACATGTTATTGAACGCATAGATAGATAGATATATCGCAACTAAACACCCTTCGGCACCCCACTAAGTAACAATCAATTCTATTCCCAACTTACCTTAAAATGCTGGTCTCTGTACTGGCTTATATCGACGTACGAGTCACTATGCAGCGCGTTTAGTTTAACAGACATGGTGAATAAATGGGAGACAGTAGTTTGATTCCAGACAGACACCACACAAGCACCACGAGCACAACCGAACCGAACCGAACCGAACCTAGCCTTTAGCTTGTCAATGCTAACAGTAACAACAGAACAACAACTTCCGCTACGTCAACTTATTCTTCCCGGTCGTTGTCTTTATGTTACGTGAAAAATAAGTCGGATGTCGCCCCCTACTGTTCCATGTGTTTACTACTTGACTGGTGTAGTCCAAACTTTTCACTATGGATACAACTAGGCATCGTAAACAAACAATTGTTCTCAATATGCTATACTTTGTTTCAAAAGCGCGCGCGTGTGTGTGTGTGTGTGTGTGTGTGTGTGTGTGTGTGTGTGTGTGTGTGTGTGTGTGGTGTGTGTGTGTGTGTGTGTGTGTGTGTGTGTGTGTTGCGCAGGTGCACGCAAATGCGCATGCAAATGCAAAACAAGTGTGCATGCACGTGTCCTAAAGGGGAATTCCACTCATTTTCAATATTTTGCCATGTCTTCTCAGAGACGTTGTGTGGACATGGTAAAAAAAAAAAAAGTTCCCCCATTCTGTGTTTCCTAGAAATGGAGGTCTGAAAAAATCATTAGCATGGTGAAATACATCTTGATGACATCATCAAGATGTCTTTCACCATGTTAATAAGTTTCCTTTTTCTGAGAGTGTACAAATGTGAAATTTTGGGGGAAAAAATGGAAGAGGCATCCCCCCACAACACTGATGTTATCGCTATTGACATATCACAGGTGTAACACTAGCCAGCCTGAAGAAAAATGCCATTGGCTGTATAATATTTAGTAAATATTTCAGATATCCAAAACTTATGAGATGATAGAATGATGTATGGTGATAGTCATGGAAGGAGAACCTTTCAAAGCTTCCTGGGCAAAGCAACTAGTCAGTCCCAGCAGGAAGCAAAACAAACCACATGGTTGGTTGTTTGTTGAAGCAGAGGCCTTTCTGATTTAGAGTACAACTATGTACCTGAAATGGTGTGCAACAGAAATTGCTATAATGTACATGTATGTATAATGCAGTAATTTATTGAGCAATAAGACACAAAAGCTAATGTGAAACTATTTTTGGTTCTATTTTCTTGTGACTGGAGGATTACTCATTTGCTGTAACCTTATAAGCTCAGTGAAATGTACTTGCAGGTAATGTCCAGGGGGACAGGGATCCCGGATTACAGTTCAATATCTTTTGAGACGCGGAGATGTTCGCATACCCACTTCAAGTTCACAGAATGTTTTTTTTCCTGTGACAGTATTTGAAAGTGAACACTCATTCTCTTCTCCCCCCTCTTAGTCTGGGAACATGGAACTAGGCCTACTGCATAGTGGTGGTATTCAGAGTTTTGCAAGGCTCCATTATCTTCAGCTCTGTGGAGTCTCGCTTTGGTCGATCATCATAAAGTGCAGAGTAATCCCAGGAAAATGAAACTGCATAAACTCTGCCCTAAAGAAGAATAGTAAACCCTCATTAGGCTAGATGAATCGAATATGGCACAAACTCTAGTCGACTCCAGAGAGGTCATAGTGACCTTAAGGCTCTGTCGTCCGTCTAATCGTTGAGGGACGCAGAGAGTGAAAAGAAGACAACTTTGCTGCTTGAAAATGTCAGGGCAGAGGGTGTTAATGAAGAGAACTAGAAGGAGGAACCAAAAGTGGAGGCTTTGATGTGTTCAGCCTCAGTCTGCCACTCCCTTCCATCCCCAGTTCCCCACTCACTTCGTTCATGGCTGACTACAGGGAAGGTGAGTCTCTTCAGAGATAATTTCATCTTCAAAGTTGTTTAAAATTGTAATTGTACTTTAAACTGTAAGGTGGCGTTATAGTGTAACCGTATAAGTTGTGTCTAAAATTAAGCATTTGATCAAACCTTTTGGTTTTGACCTCATTGCTTGTCACTCCTTTTTCTTTACCTCATCAAAAACATGTGCTGCTGAGCAGACGTCTTAACCAGAGGTGGTAAAAGTACTAGGTCTACATTGTTTATAATGCAATTATACTGCAGCCTTGCTTTTAGTAAAAGCACCTGAAAAGTATATTATCGTTTGGAGAGCATAAAATAACTAGTAAAGTATCCAATGTTCTCTAATAATTGTAATGGAGTAAAAAATATTTTAATTTAGCAAAGTAAAAGTATAAAAGATTGGAAATACGGCAGTAAATTAAAAGCACCTCAAAATTGTATAGTAGTAATTACACTACTGGTCTTAACTGAATGCAGTTTTTCTATAGACCCGATGCAAGTATGTCTCAGCTCCTTTGGTTTTGTGTATAATATAATGTAAAAGTTGTTATGAGTCTGGCTTTGAATTGTTATGGCTATCTAATGGTGGTTCCCAAACGTTTAGCACTAGAAAGACCTAAAGAGAAATTTGACAGTTTGCCCTGGATGCTAACTACTTTAAATAGAGGAGATACAAATTGGTCCATGACCAAAAGATGGGTCCCAACCCATATTTTGGGAAACAGTAATTTAATGATACCCAATACGAGTGTGTATTTAAAATGAGGAACATCTTGTTGTTGTTTATGTTGTCCTAATACATCATGTTCATTATTTCTACAAGATGCATCTGTGAACTCCTAGGGTATGAGCTCATCCTTATATCCTTATCCTTATCTTATATGTTCTGTTCTTTCTACCGTATGTTTTCCGGTCACGTCACATGTCCCTGCATGTGTAACCTGTCGCATGACACTCCCAGTGATGTAAAGTAGTACATTTCAAGAATTGTATACTTAGGTACAACATTGAGATATCATTATTTATTCCCCCCCCCCCCCCTTCTTTCTTCCATTTTTAACTTTACAGGAGTTTTATTTTTTTGTATATCTACTGTTTTTGAATAGCCAAAGTATAAAATAATGGTGTTTCAAATCATGCCAGAGTGGGTTTAATGGTGTCTTTCTGTCAAACCATGCAGGACCTTATCTCATCACCCAAGGCCAACATAACATAGTGTCTCGTACTGAGGAGTCCTTCACAGTCAGGCCCAGACTGGCTATGATTGGAACTCGTGGGTGGGTGACTTTATTTAACAACAGTTGCTTAATGAGATTGCATGATTTTATAAGTATGGGAAATGAATATACAAATATATAAATAAATACATTCGTGATAGAACTGTATAGTGCTATGACTGTGTAATCAAATGATAGAAAAAAAGGGAATCATTTTGTCCAGGCCACATTATTGAATGTTGCATTTGAAGACATTTATGTCAGTAAAAGGTTAAAAAAGAAGGGGGCGATACTCCCTTTTGAGGAGAGATAAAAAAGCTCTTTCATAGAATACGGTAGGAATTCATGGAGAGAAACAATGTGAAGAACCTGCCTGCCATGCACTCTCGGCATGGATAAAAGCATTTTTCAGCTGAGGTTAGATTCTCTATTTGGACATACAGTCAGATTTTGAGTATACATAATTTGCCTGGCCAGATACTGTCACTGGTGGCCAGTTCTGGCCCAAGGTCCACCTATTGCCTATGCACTACATTACAATGATTATATCCTGGCACACTGTCAGTAGTATAGGCCCTATACTACTGACAGTGGGCCAGAATATAATCAATGTAATATAATTAACTGTAACCTGCAATCTTAACTACAGTAATAACTCACCTGTTATATTATTGTATAAATAAACTATATTTTGCATTAAGCTAATTACTCTGATCATGGTTGACTGTGGGGAGGGACAGGTGTGGTTCTGCCTTCGTAACTCAACACTGACACGATGTTTTTCTATGCAATCCATGCAGGAAATAAATATATGCCACCAGTTGTCCCCTTATCTCATCACACAACCTCATGCAGAACAGAGCAGTGGTGACTTATGAAGGTCTTCTGCAGAGTCAGGCCTAGACCGTATACAACACTAGGGACTGGTGAGTGACTATTCCTGGAACCAGGCGGAGTTTCACCCTCAACTTGAGAACAGGACCAGACTGTTCTCAAGTTGGATCCTGTAACCTGTTGTTGGAACCTGTATAGAATAAGTCTCACATAGCTAGCCAGACAACTATTCCACAACCTCACAATGTTATAGAGTGTGGAAATATTACATACACCTGAAGACCTCCTCAAATGCCTTTGCATGATATTATATTGTTGTTGTCTGTACTAATGAGACATTTTATTTGTCTTTGTTAACTTGCAGAAATGTTCTGAAGAGTGTCCTAGACCAGAGGCCTGCAGCATCCTCCTTTACAAGCAGAAACCCAGCAGTGTTAAGACTGCTGGTGGATAGCCTCCCGCTGGATATCACAGATTGCATCTAAACAGAAAACCAAAGACGAATATTTGCTTTGCTCTTTCCTTTTTACTGTATTTAATCCAAGGTACGGTAGCTGTAAAATCACAGATGTCTATTTTTACAAGCATTTAAGCAGGAGTGAACCTACTGTATATTTTGTCCTTAGCAGTACTCTGTAAAAATGGCTCCTGGAATGGAGGCAGCGGATGTTGCTGTCATAGCACTTTATTATGTGCTGGTGCTAGGCATTGGGTTTTTTGCCATGTGGAAGGCCAATCGCAGAACTGTAAGTGGCTACTTCCTGGCTGGGCGCTCTATGACATGGATGGTGATTGGAGCGTCACTGTTTGTCAGCAACATCGGCAGTGAACATTTCATATGCATGGCTGGATCAGGAGCTGCAAGTGGCTTTGCAGTAGGAGCTTTTGAGTTCAACGCACTTCTACTACTGCAGCTACTGGGCTGGGTGTTCATCCCTGTATACATTCACTCAGGGGTTTACACCATGCCAGAGTATCTGTCCAAACGCTTTGGAGGCAACAGGCTGAAGGTTTACTTTGCAGCCCTGTCTTTATTGCTTTACATATTTACCAAACTCTCTGTGAACCTGTATGCTGGAGCTCTATTCATTCAGGAGTCACTGGGTTGGAACCTTTATCTGTCCATTCTCTTTCTCATTGGTATGACCGCACTGCTCACAGTAACTGGTGGACTTGTGGCAGTAATGTACACAGATGCTCTTCAGGCGGTTTTGATTATAGGCGGCGCCCTCAGCTTGATGGCGATCAGCCTTGTCAAGGTGGGTGGGCTGGAGGGCGTTCGGACAAAGTACATGCAGGCTGTCCCCAACGTGTCTGCTATTGTGGCCAGCGGAAACTTCACATATTCTCACTCCTGTCGCATCGAGCCCAAGCCAAATGCTTTGCACATGCTTCGTGGACCTCTAGACGAAGACATGCCTTGGCCAGGGTTCCTTCTTGGCCAAACCCCGGCTTCCATCTGGTACTGGTGTGCTGACCAGGTTATTGTCCAGAGAGTGCTTGCAGCAAAGAACGTTGCTCATGCTAAGGGTGCCACACTCATGGCTGGATTTCTTAAAGTCCTGCCCATGTTCATAATTGTCATCCCAGGTATGATTTCCCGGATCCTATTCACAGATGAGATTGCCTGCATTGGGCCAGAGCACTGCTTGGCAGTGTGCGGCTCTCGGGCCGGCTGCTCTAACATCGCCTATCCACGTCTTGTCATGTCCGTGATGCCTGTGGGTCTGAGGGGTCTGATGATGGCAGTGATGATTGCCGCCCTGATGAGTGATTTAGACTCCATCTTCAACAGTGCCAGCACCATATTCACCCTGGACATTTACCAGAATGCTCGAAAAAGTGCCTCCCAGAGGGAACTACTGGTTGTGGGCCGGCTGTTTGTGGTTTTCATGGTGGCCGTTAGTATTGCCTGGGTTCCTCTCATCATTGAAATGCAGGGCGGGCAGATGTACCTCTACATACAGGAAGTAGCTGGCTACCTGACGCCACCCATCGCTGCACTCTTTCTACTGGGTGTGTTCTGGAAACGCTGTAATGAATCAGGTGCATTCTGGGGAGGCATGGCAGGCTTCACACTAGGTACTCTGCGCCTGATCCTGGCATTTATTTACCGTGAGCCTCTCTGTGATCAACCAGATGATAGGCCTTCTTTCATCACACATGTCCATTACATGTATGTGGCAGCGGGTTTGTTTTGGGTGTCAGGGATAGTCGCTGTGGTGGTCAGTCTCTGCACCCTCCCACCAGATAGAGAGCAGGTTCGCACCACTACTTTGTGGGGGCTGCGCAACATTGAAAAGGTTCCCCCAAAAGATCAAGATGACACAGAGAAGAGCCGTAATGAAAACAACCATGAAGATCTTCCCCTGGACGAGATGTGCCAAGATGGCGTTGAAACCAACCTCCCGTTCCCATCCACTGAGCTTGACCCAGCAACACCTGCCACAGAGACAACCACAGCAACCACCCCTGGAGCACAGATTGGTGATTCGCAAGCAGAGCTGATCAAGGATGAGGAAGAAAAGTGTGGCAAAGGTCTGTGTCTTATCAGTTGGTTCTGTGGGTGTAAGGAGGGAGCACAGACCACCCCACCAAAGGGAAGCAAGGAGGATGAGACGGTTATTATGGAGAGGCTGTATGAGCCTCCCAGAATTACACTGCTACTAAATATAGGCCTGCTACTTGTCTGCTCATTGGGAATGTTCCTGTATGTTTACTTGTCAATATAATTTTGTCCAAGATGGGACTTATGAGTCAATGGTAGGCCAACGGCCTCGACCGTTGGTCCAACGGCCACAAACTGTTCTTCATCGGCCGCTGCTAAACCTAACCCTCAGCCTCAGTTAGGCCTTCGGTCGCGGTCGGGAAATGATTTTGCCCCCGCTAGACTTATATGCAGGTATTTGCCTTATTAGCCTTATATACCTTTCCCAAATTTGGTATAAAATGAACCTTTTTTTTTCTGTTTCCGTTTAATGTGCAATCTCTTCAGATTGCATTTACTTTCAGTCCTAATATTTTATTGTCTTTTGAAATATTTACATATTATATTGCATATATTACAATTATAAAATATACATTTTATAATTGCAGTTCTCTAATTGGGAATTTATTCAACCTATTAATCAATGACAAAACCTTGTAAAGCTTCATTGAGACTGAAATGCTGGTGTGTACACATTGTTCCTGCACAAAGAATATTTGCTGAGACTTTAATAGTGCTTATAATATTAAATGTTTTCTTTTTAAATATTTTAAAAACTTGATCATGTTCAGTTTTAGATTGTCCATGACATGTCCATGGACTGATTACTATATTTTTGCTTTGAATTGCTTGTCTGTTTTCTTATGTTTATTGTTCCTAAATCTATTCTAATTTGTAGTTGTGAAAAATTAAATTCTGAAATTGGCCTCATTTAGGCCATTAGATGAAGGGCCAGAACCTGCAGGCTACAGAACAGGAACATTCATTGCTACAGTTACATACCGGTAAATACATACAGTATATAGAACTATGTGATATGACTGTTTAGCTGGCCTATATACTGCAACTGTGTGTAATTAAATGTTACAGCATTTATTTTTGTTACAAAAAGAAATGCTTATGCAATCATGTTGTGCACATCCTCAAAAGTGAGGACACCAATTAAAAGTTTAAACAAATACATGCTCCTTCTCAACAGAGATAAATAAGCGTTTGCTCAGAACAGCATGTCTCCTCGGGAGATAACCGCTTGTTTAAGGCATGTGAAGAACCCTTTTCTCATGCAAAGGTCAAATAGAAATGTTGACAGTGAAAAAAAAAAACAGACAATTCGAAGAATACTCAAAAATGAGACTGCAATACCATGCAGTGTAAACATGCTAATATTGGATAAAGGTACAGTATACCAGATATTACATAGTAATTTGTATTTATAGATTTGCAGCTTTGTGTGAATGCATATGGGCAGCAAACGCTGTGCGGCGATAATACTGGGAAAACACATAGTTGTTTTCATCTCAACTTTGCTTTTTAGACTTTTACACAACACAATTAATTAATTTCCATCATCACCCAGTCGTTTAACAGAACTGATGGTGGTTCTAAATTTCTCCAAAATTGTCAGGTACAAATGATAGTTAAGTTTTAGGCATTTGTCTAAATGTACTGATTTTGTCCAACTCACCAAACATAGTGGTGAGACATCACTACCAGGGACTGTAAAGGGGGAAGGAGAAAGGTCAGTGGTAGTGGTACATCCCTCCAAGGGAGTTGAGTATGAGCTGAGACAAAATAAAGGAAACATAATATAGTGTAACTTAAAATACGGTATCGAGAATAACGCATCACAAATTCACAATCCACAGACATAGACAGAAGCTCACCGTTTCCTGCAGGTGTCTCGACATGTTTGGCTGGGGAGGCCTGGAGATTCTTTGACCATGTCTCGCCATAGGAGGATTCATTAATATGTGGGCACAGTTTAGTGGGATTCTACGTTAACTTGGTTAATAGGTTGATTTTGATTGAGTTAACAAGAGTAGCTCCAGACGCTACATCCTTCAGAGCCATGCTGTAAAAACATAAATAAATGGAAAAAGCTAGTGTCCAAGCTTTGAAATGTTGGCATTAGTTACTGAAATGTAAATAAACCACTGTAATCCCCACTTCCAATACCTTCCTCTAGTTCCAATACAGAACATAGCAAACACATACAGCCAATCAGTCTGTAGGATGTAGCTTGGAAACAGAAAAACTAAACAATTTTATTATGAAATAAACATACAACTGCTCTCATAAGGCCAATTCTTTAATTAGAATTCAATAATTTTAACTGAACAGTGAACAACTGACACCAATCCTGTCACCTATTTGTTGCCTTTACAAATCCAATATAAACTGCATTTGTGCAAAAATGTATACAAATCTAATGTTCCTGAAAAAACTGTGAATGTCTACATTAATGTGATGGCTACATTAATGTTAAGGGAGGCATTCGCAACGATCCAGTATGTCAATTGTACTCATGTTTAGTTTGGGATTACTGTCAGTTAATCTATGAATTTCTCAGGTTTACCCAATAAAAAAATAAAAAAAACAACCCCAAAAAGTCATCCATCCAGTAATTCAACAAAAACAAAGCCAACTGTGGGGGAGAACCGTAGTTCAGCGAGGAACATCAAACCCCATTCCCAGGGGACTTCAGAGGTTCATGTACTCCCATCACCTCCTGGAATCTGGAAGACAAATAGTGCAGTTGACAAAGCATGCTGTACAACATAGAATATACAACATAGAATATGAATGTACCTTTAATATATGGACAGTATGAATACATCAACTCTCTTGAAGTTAAATAAAATGGTCATGGTCTTAACCACATACCGTATGTTGAGATTCTTTAGGTTACCTGCTGAAGTCGTGACGTGGCCTGCCGCCAATATTGAAATCCCTTATTGCTATTTTTGTCACCTTTCTTCTTCTCTTAGCCACTATTTATTATGCCGACACATTTATTTGCAGCTGGAGGTGTGATCATAGGCATGTATGTCACACAGTCTCCTAAGTCTATTTCATCAAATAGTTTGGGGAAATACTGTAGATGATGGGATTTGAAAGCACCTGCTAATCTATTCCATGTACCCAATTTGTGAAGTCTCTTGCAGCAGTCTAAACAGCTGCAGCATCAGTTCACTCCATCTTCTTATTTATTGATTGTCCTATAAACGGCAGAGGTGATTTCCTAGGGTCAGTCACTTATTGTGTCCATTGTGTTTAGGAAGTCTATATAATTAGTCAAAGACATTCACTGACTTGTGACACATTGCTGCTGCTGATTCAGTCTCACCATGAGCTTGGTTTATTTCCGATTTCACAAAAATGAAGTACTTATGAACCAACATAGGACTGAGCATAACAGGAAATTATAAGGGATGTTTTAAAGGCAATGGCAAGACCAATACGGATTGGATGAATGCTAAAAGCGCCCAAACCACAGCTATGCATAATGTAATGTCTCGGATGTGTTTAAGGGAATTAGGATGGTTACGAAAATAACAACTTTAGTGTGGGAACACCTCTTACCCAATGCTAGATGCCCTAATTGTGTGGAGTAGTAGTTGCCAGCAAAATTGGAATCGGAAAAGCTATTCAATGTTCATTAATGTTGGCTAAATAATTACATTTTAATTTATTATCTTTTTACATCAAAATCTAATTTTTGATGTATCTAATTTTAAACAATACTACTGTCTACTCTACTGTCTACTCTCCACTCTTTTCCCACATGACACGATGACTGATAGAAGATAATATCCAACATTTTTTGTTCAATTACATTTTTGAAGCAGCCTTGCCAACATCAACACTCTCCATCAGAGGTCTGATCTCCTTTCGATGCTGATCAGCTCCACCTCGAAGATGAGTGTGGCTCCCCCGGGGATCTTTGGAGGAGCGCCTCGGTCTCCGTAGCCCAGCTCTGACGGGATGACCAGCTTCCTCTTTTCTCCCTCGCACATGCCCAGCAGGCCCTGGTCCCAGCCTTTAATCACCTGGCCTGTGCCCAGCGTGAAGGTAAACGGCCTGTCCAGGTAGTGGAAAAAAGGTACTCAATTGTTTTGCTTAAGAAAAAGTATTAATGATGCAAATAGAAATGCTAGATATGAAAGTATAGGGTTAAAGTTTAGCATAATAATATAGTATACAAATGTAGCTGGAGCGTTTTCTAATCGTTTTATAAATCCAACACTAAATGTTGGATATTTCACTATTTTTTACCCAGGTTACATGTTGAGACTAATTTTGTCTCAACATGTAACCTCAACATGTAACCTGGGTAAAAAATAGTGAAATACTCATACTCAAGTATAGATTAATACCTTGTACTTAAAGGGGACCCACCCATTTTCAACATTTTACTATGTCACTTTGTGTGGATATAATAAAAAAGAGACCTCCCATTCCGTGTATCCTAGAAATTAGGGTCTAAAAGAATTTACATGGTGAAGTACATCTTGATGACAACCATTCCGATTATAGTAAATTATTAAAAAATGGGTTGAATTCCCCTTTAAATGCAGGCAGCACTGAATGTAGCTCTGGTCCATAGCCCTAAGCCTAAGGCTTAATTCTGGCCCTGGACCAGAGCTAAAATAAACGTATATTTTAGTTAGTTATTTTAAAGCACTGGCCTGTTCCTGGGGATGCTGCTGTCGAACTCCGTGCCGTCCTCCAGCTTGCCAGTGTAGTGCATATTCAGCACATCTCCCTTGCGGGACTTGACGGGGCAGTTGTCCACTCTCTTCTTGATGCCGATTTGCAGCTTCTTCTTGTCGGCTCCTCCGCTGACGCTCAGTGGCCCGAGCACAGACGCCAACGTCACGGCGAGCAACAAACACACCCGCATGGCTGCTGCAATCCTTAGTAATAATAAGGGATTCCTTTTGGAGGGTTTTTATTATCTCTTGATAAATGGCTCGCTCGCTACAGCACGAGCTTTATTGAGCGAGAAAGGGAAGTGATTCGCTTTAGTCCCCTGTCCTTTATATTTTAGACAGAGTTGCGCAAACTCCGTTCGCGTCATGAGGCCAGTCCGATGGCGGCTCTTCTACATAGACTACTATTTAGAATGGGGACAAAAATAGGGACAGGTCCACGACCAGAGTAGGCATTGGACCCAGGCAACAGCCCAGCTTTAATGCTCGTAAATCCATTATTTAGATTGTTTTGTAGAAATAGGACAACGACTACAACGTAAATACCGGTATTAAATAGACTTTAGTTGTCATCGAACGGATGATATAGACATCGACATGCGGTATGGAGTTCAGTCATCCACTTCCAGGCTACATGAACAGCGCTCGAGCGACCAGTTTCTGACCTATTAATGTCGCAACTCTTCTACTAGATCACGCTCTGGACGTAGAAAACGGATGTGAGTCAGTTGGTCCAGCTGTCAAATGCCTCCGGACTGAAACACTTTTGACTCTTATGTCGCTCCGCGTAGCGGTCACCCCAACCAGCTCGTAAGTTATATGGAGGGCTAAATCTGCCACCTCATTTTATAAATAAATAAATGAATATATGTGATAATACATAAATAAATGCATAAATAAATGCATGAATGCTTCATTTTATAAATAAATAAATGAATATATGTGATAAAAGATAAATAAATCAATAAATCAATAAATAAATATGGAAATCAATAAATAAATCAATAAATAAATGTATAAATAAATACATAAATAAATACATAATTAAATGCACAAATGCATAAATAAATAAATACATAAATAAATAAATATCATTAATTGAAATGTGCATTGAAGTGTGCCTTTAAAAACACTATTTCAATAATCTTTTCAGTATATCAATAATCTTTTCTGTATATCAGTAATCTTTGTAGTGTGTATATCAGTAATTATATCAATACACATTTCAGTGAACCTATGTTAATGAGGGGGCAGGATTTGATGATGTCACTCACTGATGAGGCGGACCTTGATGATGTCAGTTAGCAACCATTGGATAATCTATGCAGGAGATCACAGATCGACTATACTTGTCTGTTTCTTACCTGGAAATGGTGATACTATAAAATTGGCTTTTTTTATATAAACAATACAAGACGGAGGACGGAGGAACAAGACGCGATGGTGGTGAATTGGCAAACAATTCATAGCTTTCAGTCACATGGTTTCTCCAACACCCTGGCGGGCAGAAAGGACGTCGCTGTAAACATAAGACACGCAGTTTCCTAGCTGTTTTAAATTGCAAGGAGTATTTAGCTCAGTGGTTTTCAACCTTTTTCATCCCAGAGCCCACCATTTATTCAGCATTTGAGCCAGGGACCACCAATCGATATTTTTAGACCCACCAACCCCAAAACTAAAGATTTCCTTTGCTTCTGTCCATGACCATTAATCTTCTAGTTTTGTAGATTTGGACTAATTTGCTGATGGTGGTGGTTTTCAACCGGTGGTCCGGGGACCACCAGTGGTCCTTGAGAGGGTTCCAGGTGGTCCCCTTGCAGCTAAGTTGTTTTAACCAGATGTTACACTTGAGGATGTAAAAATGAAACCAAATGGACCCGATTTGGTTTCATTTTTAGGCTCTCAAGAGTTAAAATATTCATTGTGTGAATCTACACAACTAGAAGATTAATGGTCATGCATGGACAGAAGAAGCAAAATAAATCTTTAGTTTTGGCGTCTGTGGGGCTAAGAATGTCCGTGGCAAATGCTGAATAAAGGGCCCCTGGGATGAAAAAAGGTTGAAAACCACTGGTCTACTATATCAGGGGTTTTCAACAGGTGGTCCGGGGACCACCAGTGGTCCTTGAGAGGGTTCCAGGTGGTCCCCAGGCCAAATGATGGAAAATTGGTTAACCAGATGTAACTCTTGAGAATGTAAAAATGAAACCAAATGGACCTTTGCGGGTCCATTTGGTTTCATTTTCACACTCTCAAGAGTTAAAATATTCATCATCTGAATTAGCACCACCTAATTAAGAAGTCTACACTGTTTTGTTTGCCAAAAAACAAAATAATTCTTTAGTTTTTGGTCTTTGGGGTGAAAATAGAATAGAATAGATCTTTATTTAGTCTCCCAGGGGAGAAATTGGTTCTGGGAAAATGTAATCAAATGGTGGTCCGTGGCTCAAATGCAAAATAAATGGTGGTCCCTGGTGTCAAAAAGGTTGAAAACCCCTGCGCTAGAGCAGTGTTTTTCAACCATTTTCATTCCAGGGCCCACGATTTATTCTGCATTTTAGCCACGGAGGACCAGCATTTGATGTTGAGTTTAGTGTCTCTGACTAATTTAGGAGAGATAACTGGCAAAATGTTGGTCAAAATAACAATTCTTCTATGTTTTCTAAATGTGTAGATTAAAATGTGTAGATTGGAAAATTAGGTAATTCAGATATAGAAATATAATTTAACTCTTGGGGTCCATTTGGTTTCATTTTACAATCCCAAGAGTTAAATTATAGGGTCCCTTTGGTTACTAATGGTCCTAGTGTAATGCCCGGGTTTCGAACCCGGGTCTCCCGCGTGAAAGTCCAACATCTTAACCACTAGACCAAGAGGACATCCCCTTGGTCCGGGGGCAGATATTGGTTTTTCCAGGCCATCAGGCAGAGGCTGTAGCCACCTGCTACACTAGGAAGGAAGGAGGACTCTATCATAGGAGGAAAATGGTGAAAAACGAGGGTTTTATTTCTGGCGCCTGTCAACCAATTTCGCTCAACTCATCAGCACAAAAGCACCAGATTTTCCGCCAGGAGTTTTTCCACTAATTTTGGCGCTAGGGGGGTCTGAAAAAGAGCCAAATATAGCGCCAAATGCACCAAGTTGGCAACACTGATACAGACGGGTCTCACGTGGTCCCCCCCCCCCCCCACCCACCCACTAGTCTGTACACTGCTGTTCACAATTACAACTTACTTGTAGACTGCAAGCATTAATTTGTGAGAAACGAAGTGAGATTGATCAACGGTACGGTATTTTCTAAATATATCTGGAAACTTTAAATTAAATTCTGCATAAGAAAACCACAAATACCACTAAATTAAAAAAAAAAATCTCTAGAGGATTTTTTCCCTTGCTCTGGGTTCGATTGCTAGTGGCTGAATGGGAAAGACACGCCCTCAAATGGAAAAACACGCCCCCTCATTAACATATAGGTTCACTGAAATGTCTATTGATATAATTAGTGATATACACATTACACAAAGATTACTGATATACAGAAAAGATTATTGATATACAGAAAAGATTATTGAAATAGTGTTTTTAAAGGCACACTTCAATGCACATTTCAATTAATGATATTTATTTGTTTATTTATTTATGTATTTATTTATTTATGCATTTATGCATTACATTATTTATTTATTTATGTATTTATTTATACATTTATTTATTGATTTATTGATCGATTTCCATATTCATTGATTGATTTATTGATTTATTTATCTATTATCGCATATATTCATTTATTTATTTATAAAATGAAGCATTCATGGATTTATTTATGCATTTATATATGTATTGTCACATATATTCATTTATATATTTATAAAATGAGGTGGCAGATTTAGCCCTCCATAAAGTTAAGGGCACATTAAATAAACGCCCTTCGTTCGTTTTCATTTCATTTGACAAACACCGAACGGATTCAGTATGTCACGTGGAAGGGTTAATCCAATGCACTTTTCTTTGTTTGTCTGTCATTTCCAGGAGGGGTAGTTCGAAAGGCGTACGGTGGTCCGACCTGGTCCCGATTAACATCACCCCACCGGGGGCTAACTTTTGCTAATAACGAGGTTGACTCCGGGGTGAAGTAAAACATGGCCATCATTCGTATGTTATTCAGTCTCCTCAACAATCCTCGCATCATCGAAAAGCTTGCCGAGTCACGTCCGATACGCAGGGCGGCCCAGATCACCGCGTACGCCATTACCAAGGCTCAGATAGCCGGCAGGGACGCGTCGGAGCGGGTCCTGAAATCGGACACGATGCGACACGTCCGAGAAGAAGCCCAAAGGACTGCTCAGCACGGGGACATGATGGGAGACTTGGGGAGTCGATTCAAGAGAGTCAAAGAGACGTTTCTTAAAGAAGTCAAAGAGGGTTGGAAAGACGGCTCCAGGGAGATAAAGAAATGAGGATACGTTGGACTGTTTTTGTTTTTGGTCTGGAATAATGAAACCCAACCAGGAGGTCACAGACGGGGCTAACGAAGAAGACCCCATCATTTTGTGAAATCTATCTACCGGTATATCGGATTAAACAATCTTTTCAGATGGGACTGAGTAGCCGTTTCAAAGTTGGATATTATATTACCATCAATCCTACACTGACTGCTTTGGTTAATATTAAAGCTATGTGAAGCCCAAATGGGGGGTAAACGAGGGGGGGGGGGTCTCTAATGTCCAACCTGCGTGTAACGGGTCTTTCAGATTAAACTGGAGAAAGTGCCCTTAGGGCACAGGTCACCACCAGGAGGATAGGTGTGTGTGTGTGTGAGTGAGTGAGTGAGTGAGTGAGTGAGTGAGTGAGTGAGTGAGTGAGTGAGTGAGTGAGTGAGTGAGTGATGTTTGGCAAAATGTGTAGAAGTAGAACTAATGTAAACATTTTTTTTTTTTTTTAATTTTCTCCATCTTGTTGGGGAAATGCAGAGCCAGTTCACTTATAACACCAGGTCGCTTGTAACATCTCTGATGATATAATTCTGGTTGAGCAGGACATTTTCTGCATGTTGTACTAAACAGGGCCTGTCTTGAAATCTGTGTAATGTAAACAAATCAGCCTCAAGGTGGCGCCATACCAGCAAAATTTGGGGCAGAGGTTCATCATTGGCATGCGGAGTGTGTGTGTGCAAGGTTTGGCATCCCAGACAACAATGGTGTTAGATCTCAACCACTGTGTAAAACGCTAGACCAGATTTATATTTAATCTGTGTTGGAAAAGCAGGAAATGTTGGGCTCACAAAGTAAGTGTAAAGAATGCCCACATTCTTTATATTCTCCACCATTGCCTTCATGCTGTGATATTTATGATTCTGTCTGTGCAAAGAAAACATTTTATAATCCATAAATTATATGATTTGTCAAATGTATTTTGTGTTAACATGCCCACCTACTGTACTGATTACTGATCATATAAAACATAAGTAAAATCAATAAACATAGTCAAATCTACATGCAACAAGTTACAATCTTGTTATGTTTTTTGAAGTGTGTGCAGAGACTGAGTGACACAGTAAAGGCTGTCAGGCTTGGGAAACTGTGACACTGTCAAGCTGCAGGACATTGCAAATGACCTATTTAAATGTTGAATCAGTCTGCAATCCAAACTAGAGAAACATTGCACTTCAAACTCTGACCTGGTCTGTTTTCTGCAGGCATATCAGAAGAACTTGAGCTCAGAGTTCACTAACCTTGTGCAACTTAAATGGCCCAGTATCAATCCAGGAATGGGGACACAGAGGTGTTATGCAAAGCAATAATGTTTTTTACAAGTGCATAATCAGTTCAGCTCAGTTCACTTATCACCTCACTTTAGGTCAATGCTATATTGTATAAGGCTGATGGATTGTGTGACCATAGTGTCACCAGAGCGAAGCTGTATTGTATTTTAATAAGCCTGTTTGTCAAATACTGGTTTCTTTCCAACAGTACTGGTTGTAATGGTATTTTTTGTTTGGAACAAAATCTACAATGTAAACAAAAGTTTGCATGATTGGGTTATTAAATAGGATGTGTCCACTAAGATGAATTGTCTTGCTATACTTCAGTTAATTTAATTAACACATTGAGAACAATACGTACTGTATGCACTAGTGAATGGCTTTATTTGAAAAGAATAGAAAACAGTGCAGAATAGGCAATGTAGCCGGGCAACTTAAAAGTTATACATCCTCTTCATTTCTAAGTCATTTCATAGCCTATTAGTGTCATTAGCATTAGTTTCTGGCAACATGACATGAGTCAGTACATATACACTGATATGGCATCTGAACTTCATATAAAAATAAGTCTCTCAAATGAAATACATACTCAATCAACAACAAAGTTCTAAATATTGCAGCAGCAGGAAGTAGATACTCTATGTCTGGCACTGGGATTGGTTTATGTAATGTTCTAGAAATTCTTTAACATTATAATCTATTGGGTATTACTAGTGTTGTATTTTACATAAATACAAATAAAATACCGGTAGTTGACATTGTGGGTTTTTTATTCATGTCAAACATTTCAAGTGCTAGTTATAGTCTTTTAATCCTGAATATGGGACTAGCACATTTTTATGTTTATAATAAAAGAAAATTCTGCTTTAAAGCTATTGTAACCGAATGAAACTGAGCTCTACAACACAAATATATATTTTAATGTCTTCAATTTGAATGTCTCTTCAACCATTAACAAATGAAGACACTCCAAAAGAAGCTGCAGAATGTAGTCTCCATGTTCTCCCCAAACTGATGGAACCTGTGACCAATGGACCACTGTATGGTATGTGTCAATTTATGTCCCCAATGGGAATAAACAAAATGTCTGCAGTGCTGCAAAATGGTATGTGAAAAGCACAAGACTACCCAAATTATTTATATATAAATTATATATTAAAAAGCAGCAGAGCTATATCATATTATCATTGGCTAATATGGAATAATACAATACTATATTAACATGTTACCGGCGTCTAAGCACAAGGTAGAGAAAGATGTTATTTTAAGGATATTTCTTTGCATCCAGCCTTTGAGGAGAACATGTGAAACATACAGCCCATGGGCAGTCGCTCAGTCACTCGCTAAACTCCCAGCACAACTCTGTGTGGTGTGCAACACTAGTGCATATTCACTGATATGGCATTAGCCTATTCTAGAAACATGGCCTATCAAAGCAGACTCATGTCTATTAGTAGTATTCACAGAGACAGTGGCAGCAGAGCTTAAACAGTGCAAACTATACGCCGGATTTACATGGAAACAGGATCTGGTTATAGACGTCAGTCAGATTCCCTCTTCCCATGTGTATGCGGCCTTGAGTAGACAGAACAACACAGTCATAGAATAATGTAACAGGTGGCAGCATATACACTGATATGGCAGCTCACCATCGCAGCCACAGAATAATGTAACAGGTAGCAGCATATGCACTGATATGGCTAGCTCACCCTCAGTAAACAAAATGGCAGTGGCACCCTCTTCATCTCCCACATATAAGCCCATAGGCAGCTTTCAACATGGTGTCCTCTATATTAATTGAACACACAAATAGGTAAATCATATACATGAAAAGATGTATACAGATAATCAGGGACAGCAGTTATAGGTCTGTGCAACAATGACCACAGTGTTTTCGGTTTGGCATATCAGACAGGGGGGGTGAGGAAAGGGGATGGAAGGACTAGACTAGACTATAAGAGAGGAAAAGAAGAAAAAATGATGGAAGAAGGAGGCAGGAGAGAGACTGAGGTATGGCATGTCTCTCTTTCTGTGTGTGTGTACACGTACTTTCTGTGCACGCGTGTACACACATGCTTCTCTACATCCAATTGGCCAGCATGGAGCTGAGCAGTGCCACAAAAAGCAGCCACACGGAGGACATCACTGTAGAGATGGGAGGCAAATGACATAATATTATACACAGTATTATATAAACTGCCTTTGATGCAAGCATGTTTGACACTATACACTATTACAACAGTATATAACCCGAATATTATATTATTAGGGCTGTTAACTATGTACAAAATATTCCATGGGTGCAGGATTCGAACATTTAAAAAAGAAAAAAAAATCTGGGGAAAAATATTTATCAAAATAGATGATCTACAAGCACTTCAGCTACACCATATTACAGAATTGATTCATGGCATAATTAATAGTATGCTATGGTGTTGGTCTTCTTTTTTAAATAATGGTGTTAGGTGTGTTCAGACGGGCTGATCCTTTGGAATCAGGCAGTGTGGGAGAGAGAGGAGGTGGGTGGCAGGATGGTGGAAATGTCGCTTGAGGAAGTGGACTGTGGAAGCCAAGGACGGTAGTGATGATGACAACAGGAGACATAGAAAGAGAAGGAGGAGTGAATTGAGGGGGTCAGTGGATGGGAGTGAGAAGTTTGTTGTTGGGATGACAGCTGACAGACTGAGGGGGTGGACAGGTTTGTGCATAGGAAGGAAGGTGCACTCGTGAGGGTTACTAGAACAGGAATGATTTATTGAGTGTAAAAACGAAGTGCAGTTGAATAAAGCTGCCTATTGTAGTTCCCTTATGGCGTTTAAAGATTGTCTGGTGAGTTGCATTCTTTGCATACTTTCTTCTGAAAGTTGATGGTGTGTGTGAAGCAAAAAGGCTAACTTAATTTCGAGAAGGAGAGAGGGAGAAAAGTAACCAGTCTAGGTGCGACTGTCGTTTAAGGTGACTATTATAAGAGTATAGACCTACCTACCTGGACTATGTGAGCTACAGAGTCAGACCATAATTAATTATAAGAGGGCACCACTAAGATGTTTTAATGTAAGTGCCAGGAATATGAACATGTTGCTGCCGTTTGTGGAGGAAATCAAAGGTGCAGGAGATGTGGCAGGCACAATTACAAGGGGACGTATAAAGAAGAGAAAGCTAATTGTCTCGGTTGCAGAGGTGAACATTATGCGGGATCAGTGCAATGTCCAAGGAAAGTGAAGGAGGTGAACGTGATCCAAGTCAGGAAACAAGCAGGGGAATGTCTTATGCGGAAGCAAAGAAGAAGGTGGAGAATGAGAGCAAGGTGACAGTGCAACCACAACTGGAGAACACAGAGAGTGCACATAATGAGAATATCACCTGCATGGAGGGGCATTTTTTTTTTAGAATTCATTGCTATGGTTATTAACTGTGCTGCAGAAATAAAAAACAATCAGAAAGAATCAACATGGTGCTGGACGCAACCAGGGGTTTCCCAAGTTCACTGGAGAGTAGCTGAACGCAACTTTGAGGAAAGGCTTCCCATTTGCTCTGACAACTGGGTCTGGCTAATTGATAAGGAACAACATGGGGAAACGGGATCACTGTGGGACTTTCACAGGTACTAACATTTATAGTGGGACATTAATAATGAGATATTCGGATCATAACCTGTGGAGGGCAGCATGCAATTAAAGTGAACAGCTTGCTGGAACCTAAAAGAAGAAGAAGCAGAAGAAGTGTTTATACGGCCTGTCCTATGTGTAAGTGTAGTGTTGTTACCTGCAGTAGTTGAACTGATACACTCCATGTTGTCCAGGGAGTCTATGTATTCCTGTCCCAGCCACTCAGCGTAGGTATTCCTTTCTGCCACGGCCACTAGTCGGACAGTTGAATCTTTGAAGATGAGATCGGTGCCCTCAAAGTCTGACGAGTCAAACATCTTAAATTCGCTACCACTGTCACTGCTGAAAAATCCCTAGAGGACGATAAGAGGTGAGCAAAGACAAGAATGATAAAGAAATGTGAGACAGAGCAAGACAGAAAGAGTGCGAAAGCAAGACAGAGGACACCAAGAGACAGTACACGTCACTAAAAACATCAAATCTAATGGCTGAAATGATGTTTTGTGTGAAGTTTAGAAGAAACTCCTGTGTATGAGCATGTGCATTAAGAAGAGGACATACTGTACAGAGAAAAGAAAAGACAGTTACACATCAGTAGCTTCTATTGTGCAGAGTCTTCCCTACCTGTGCAGCGTCCAGTAGTCCATATACAAAGTGGGGGTTGGTGTCAGGCCGTACCATTACGGCGTGGGAGGCGACCCTGGCCAGGTGGCAGTGTCTCCACTGGGTGACCTCAGCCTTGGTGCCATGGGAACACAGCAGCTGGAAATCCTTGGACAACAGACTTGCAGCCCACGCGTCACTGTTGTTACCTACACAGAGAGAGAGAATAAAAAAGGGTTTTGCCATGTCGCGAGGACACCCACGCATGCACGCACGCACGCACGCACGCACATATGTATAATGTGCTGATGGTATCTTACCATCAGTGTTGGCAAAGACAGTGGTGTGTTTGATGAAAGCCACATCTCCTCCTCCTGCTTTAGCCAAACACCTGGAGAGTGAGAAAGAGAGAGAGAGGGGGGGGGGGGGGGGGGGTTTAAAACCTGTAAATGACTTTCCATTTGATGGAAATATTGCAAGGATATAGACAGGAATCATCCACAAAATAGGTAGTTCATCAGGGCAAGACTGTAACATATCAAGAACATTCTGTTTCTGGTGACGAGTTATTTTTAAGCTTGTGCGAAACTTAACCAACAAATCACCATGAAAAAATCCATAGCCTACCTGAAAGCTCCGGTGTATCCGTCAAAAAGATCCATTCCCTTTACACATTTGTTATTTCCTGATGCGTCTCCCTGACACAGGCTACAGAGATTGGCAGGGAAGCCAGCTTGATTGGCACCGGGTGCACAGCTCTGCTTGAAGAACTGTCCCACCACTACGGCCCATGGGGAACAGAAAAATACAAGTTCAACACTCTCTGAGTTCATAATTGATTCATTGGCAGATTATTTAAACAATTAATCGATTGATCAGATTTTGATTTTAGCACCTGAAAAATATAATTTAGAACATGTTCTCGTAAACTAACAATAAACATTAAAGATGAATTCAATCAAAGTAAGTTTGATGAGCATCTGATTAGGCTGCTATTCAAATATAAGACCAACTCATTTAATATTAAAGCTCATGGTGTCTTTAGGCTTATTCTGACTGCATCTGATTAAAGAATATCAACATGTGTCACTCATTATGTCATTATCATATTTTGCTTTGCAGTTGCTACTGTGCATGTGCAATTATAATCAGATTGTAAGGGAAGAGAGATGGCTCACTCTTCGTTAGTTTAGTCACATTCACAACAAAAAAATTGCAATAGACAAATAGTTGCCGGTTCAATTAAACGATTACTAAATTAGTTGAAAACTAATAATTGATTTGATCATGGGAACCTAAGAACCCCACTTTGTGACCACACATTGTATATAGTTTCTAGTATGTATATCTATTTTGCATAGCTTTGATGTTTGATAATGATAAATGTCCACGATAACAATTACTGAACAAAAGCAATGTGACTGTCTCTGAATAGTAAGGAATGAATTATGTTGTAAACAGTCTATTCCAGCTCATTTAGCACACCAAGACAGAGGAGACAGACACACAGACCAATCACCTTGAGGAATCTGACATGGCTGGCGTGCGATAAGGCCTTTCTCAATCAGTGTTCCAATGGGAATGTTCCATCCGGCGGTGCGTCCGTAGCCGGTGTGACAGGAGGACCTGCCGCGCAGATCGTCCAGGCTTTGGATGTTACTACTCTTCTTCACCACAGCAACCGCATAGTAGCTGGAACCATCACCCTCAGCTGTAGACACGGGGAGGTTTTTTATACCAGGGCCCATCTTTTATTCAGCATTTTAGCCGTACGGACCGCCATTTGAGGACATTTTAACCCCACAGATCCCAAAACTAAAGATTTATTTTGCTTTTGTCCACAATACCAGGCTGGATTTTGGCAACAAAACAGGCAAAAAATACAGACCAAAATGACCATTAATATTCTAGTTGTGTAGACTTGGGCTAATTAAGATGATGAATATTGTAACTCTTGAGAGTGTAAAAATGAAACGGGTCCATTGGGTTTCATTTGTATGTTCTCAAGAGTTACATCTGGTTAACCAACTTAGCTGGGGACCACCTGGAACCCTCTCAAGGATCACTGGTGGCCCCCGTACCACTGGTTGAAAACCACTGCTGTAGAAGATGAGTTTATAGACTGCATGGTCCTATTTAAAAAAAAAAGAACAAGGAAAAAAAGACTAAAGCTCTCACCAGTATAGCTCTCTCCTGTGGCAGGGACCAGGCCGTAAACTTTACCGGCTGTATATATGTCACCTCCATCCAGAGTAATGGCATCAGCGTTCTTGTTCTACACATGCACACACACACACACACGCACACACGCACGCACGCACACACACACACACACACACACACACACACACACACACACACACACACACACACACACACACACACACACACACACACACACACACACACACACACACACACACACACACATTTTGAAGTATATCTCAAACTAACTTGTGTGGTCAAAAATCTATTTTCTAAAAGTGATTATCATATTATTATATTGGCTCTTAAAACCTTGATTCTCTGCATGCAGTCGGTGTGAGAGTCTCCATCCACACACTGGATGTTTGGACTCAGACTTTGCCTTCTGAATGCTGCAGCCATAGCCACACACTTATTCCGCTCACCGCTGGACAACACACACCATCGCAGGCTGGATGGGATATCTGCTCACAAAAACACATACAGGAACTTGAGGCCACGTCTGAGAAAGGTTGATTCGGCAAACAGACTAAGTGATTGACATATTACCTGAGGGATCACAGTCCATAGCTCTCAGGGCATGATAATATCGTTTGCCCATCCAGACCATGGGATCCTCTGACTCTGGTGCCAGGAACTTGGTGGCTGAATCAGAGAATAGCAAATTTTCGCCCCCAGATGATTCAAAGATCTCGAATCCTGACGTCAGCTGTGACCAAAAAGTAAGAGAACACGTTCAGTCGATCAGTGTCACACTAGACAGACAGACAACACCTAACTAAAGAAACTAAAGAACAAAGTTACCTGCAATTACATTTAACCAACCAACGCTAGTAACTCAGGGCAACTGATGCTTCCCTGATGCCTTTTCATGAAAAAAAACAAACACAGATACACATACTGCCCTCACATTAACACATTAGGAGGGCAGTATCCATTACCAGGTTAAAAAGGAGTTTGTAGTTACAATGGGTTTGGTTTGTTTATCCCTAGATTTTTGTTACTCCATCACTAAACATGGGTATCTCTTACCCGATGTAAACTATTTGATAAAAATATTTCTCATCAGGATGTATCAAAGTAAAGCAATACATGGCAAAATGGGGAACTTTTCAAAAAAGGATAAAAAAATCATGGGGAGGGTCTATCATGGGCATTCTATGATGTCACTGAGCATCATGAAGGTACTGAAAGACCCACCCACCTCAGACATCAGCAACATTATGAAAATTTCAAAAATAGAATCAGGTGAAACTCAGCCATGTTCAGTGATAAATATGGGGCCGGGCAACTACAATGCATCTAAATACTGAATCGCCTGAGTAGATAATAAACTGACCAAAAAAAAAAAAAAAGGTTTGTGGTGCTGACGTACCTGGCCTTTATTCAGCATGTCATACACGACAGAGGGTGTGATGCCATCACGGACCACAATGCCGCGTCTCGGGACACGGACCAGGTGGCATCGGCGCCAGTCACTCACAGGGGCTCTGGTCCCGTCACGACAGAGCAGCTCAAAGTCTGAAGATGTCAGATTTTTTGTCCATAATGAGCCTTTACCTAGTGGATGAAAAAAGACCAATTAAAGGTATAGTAAGCGATGTCACTTAATTGAAATATTGTCCAAATTACTGAATGCTCATTTAACCAACGACGACTAGGCTACGGTATCGATCAAATAGATTGTCAAAGTGAGTACATTGTGATTCTGCACACTATCTGTGCAATACCCCTCCCCTTCATTTTATTAAAAAAAAATAAAACAAATGTTTAAAGGTATTGCATGTTTTTTCCTTTGGTTTTTGTAATAGTACACATTGCTAGTCTAGCTATTAAACAGAAAATGCTATAACAATTTGATCCAATCAGGAGAATGCAGCCAGGAACTCAGGATACAGATTAAACTAGTGGAATTTTAAGTGATAACACAAACAAATGAGCACTCAAAACTGAACCATTATACAAATGGTTATTGACCATTCAATGATGATTAGCAGAATTTAGTAAGTTATTTAACCATTTCAGTGAACAGTTAAATTAGCTGATCTGCAAGCTCAAGATTGTAGATCTGATATGTTCTAATATTTTTGGGAACTAACTAGTCTATCAGTTCTCAAATTGGGGTCCAGGGACCCTCAGTGTTTCTCAATGGACCTGAAGTCTGTAACTATGAGAGCATACACATTTAGTCAATACATTTTACAACTATAGTACGTTGTATATAGAGGCGTGGCTCCTTGAAATTAAAACCTTGAGAACCACTAAAATAGACTGAAACAAACAAATGTGTTACGTAGTTACCATCAGTGTTATCTTCTACAATTTTCTCCTTGATGAAAGCTACGTCTCCTGCGTTCTCAGCGAGACACCTGAACAGAGAGAAGCCAGTGGGCAGGTTAACAAAGTACACTGATCAGTGATCCAACTTAAGACATCCAAACAGGTCTACGACAGTGATCACAAACAAGATCTTATAGCCCATCCACATATCGGGGGGTGTAGGAAGATGTGTACCTGAATGCCCCCTCATAAGAGAAGTATGGCTCCGCTGTGCTTGATTCACATCCTGCTTTACACTGTTTACACAGGGATGATGATGTGGCCCCGGGGATACAGCTAGCACTGAAGAAATTTTGTACACCTGATCACGCACAGATGCGCACACACACACATGCGCACACACACATGCAGGCATGAATTATTTGAGGTATGGTAAAGTAGGCTATGGTGTATGCATATGTACTGTATGTGTACATGTGTATAGCAAGTGATTTACTTGTGCAACAAAGGTGTTTTCCTCTACATCAAAATCAACAGTGTTTCTTACTCTGTTCAAAGTTACATCCCATAACAGACATCATGCCCTGGTCTATGAGGTATCCTAAAGGCATGGTCCACCCAGCGGTTCTGCCTTTCCCAGTGTGGCAGCTCTTCTTCCCTTTCAGGTTGTTGATGTTGATGCCAGCGTTTGCCTTCCTCACCACAGCAACTGCATAATACTGCGTACCTGTGTCTGAATCAGGAACACAGCAGGGCTTGGGGGTTATAAAGTGTAACAAGTATGTGTGGAAGTCAACATGTTGTTCTCTAAGGCTGCAGATTGCCAGTGAGTGTAATTTATCATTTCAAGTTAAAATACTTTGAATTAGGCTTGCTAATTTTGCATTTAAGGTGTAAAATGCAGATACAAGGACATAGGAAGCTTGGCACTTTTGTGGAAAAATATCAGCAAATTATTCAAATGCCAAAGCATGAAACTGTGATTTTTAAAATACTGCATGGGCATAGTAATAATCAATCAGCAATGCTATTATAATCTGTGGTTTGAATCCATAATCCCTCCTCTCTATATGTGGAAGTGTCCTTGGGCAAGACACTGAACCTCAAATTGTTCCTGATGACGTGCTGTTGTGCTGTTGTGAATGTAATTCACTATGTAAAGCGCCTTGATAACGCAGTATATATATATACATGATTTGCATGCATCATTTGCATGCATTATTTAGATTGCTCTATGTCTCTCTTTTTATCTCTGTTTAAAGGTGGTTATAAATCCGATAAAAAAGAGATACCAGATAAGACTGATAGTGTGTTAGCTTCCTGATTTCTTCCTACAGTGTATTGTCAGCAAGACTATTATCTCCTCCTTCCTGCCAAGTTGAGACATTGAACTCTACTCAAAGTCTCAAACTAGTGACCCGGCCTTTACACTGCAATATTTAATGATGGCATCACTGTCATTGCAAAGGGGTAGATATACTGGTTGACAGGTTTGAGCTCATTTGATCCCTGAATAAGTAATTTATATGAACACATTATAGGAGAGTAGTTTAGTTGCTAGAAAGAGGTGCATTAAGTACATAATAATGAAAGTGGCAAATGAAGTGGCAACTTAAGTGGCCAAGTGAATGCAATGTTGTTTAATATGATCAAACTTTTCTTTTTGGATATATGGGCTGTCAAGGTCAGAAAGTTGTTTTTTGCTGCTCAGTAGGAGTTACTGCATAACTTCCAGGTATGAGGATGATATCATGTGCGTACCACCTATGGTAGTAGTGTGACTACAGTCCAAGTCTGTGGGAGAACAGATTGAAATACGCTTCTCAACACTTCACAAAATCTGGTGTAAAGTATAGTTATCTGTGTTTAAGATTAATACGCTGATACAAATGATTGAACAAACAAACAAACAAATGAATGAACAAAAACAATCAAATAAAAGCAAAAACTAAAAATAAAATGAAATAAACTAAAACTACTGTAAATAGCCATACAGGCTATGCCAGTAAACATTTCGCTTCATGAAGATCAGTTAGAATAAATAACAACTTGGGATGATGAATCATGTATATGGTGACAATGTGGCCTATTTCTTTTACAACGTAGTAATTGCAGCCTTTACCATCATTGGTTGATTCTCCCGCGGCCACTTTAAGGGAAACAGTCTTTCCTTGAGTGTAGATGTCAGATGCGGACATCGACAATGCATCTGCTTCTTCTCTCTGGAGGAACAACATGGAGCAGACATATAAATGTTTAAATAGATCATGAAATAGATAATTTTGCTGGCTTGGCAAAACATGATCACTTCAATAACTCTACGACTAGAGTAAGAAAATAGTAAAGTATTTGATGCAACCTCTACAAGTTTCAGAACCCTGGCCTGGAGTTCACTTTCTCAAGATAACACAATATTGTTTTCTCAGTCCAGAGTTGTAAAAGTCCCAGGTGTAGTAAAATACCTTGTGATGAAGGCACCTTTTGAACATTATGCTGTTCTTCAGGGATGATCAATGGGTCATCTATTAACAGATGACCAATTGCCTATCTAACTAGGCATGCTTGTTAAGAGTGCTTGAGATAACCTAAGTCCGTACTCCATAGATCACTTGCCTTTGAACACACCGATTCAGTAACTAGGATGTAGGGCAAATACAAGTAAATATTTGAACCTGACAGTAGGCAGCGCTCTACCTCAGCAATTCCCCAAGCCATTGTAAAGGGAATAGACTCAATAAGCCAGTTTGACCTACATACTGTACATGCTGGTGCTTATAATGCAGTATTTATTTTTTATATTAATATACTATATCCAAGGAAAGCAATCTTGAAACAAGGGATGCCTGTCATTTTTCAAACCCTCATCAAAATCTGTCTACCAATCCTGACAGCTGTGAGGATGAAATCTACAGTACATAATCACAATGAGGAATCTGGTTTGGGTCAGGCTTTCGGTGGAAAGCAGTAAGAGGTGGAAGAGGGACAATTGTTCAATTTGATACCAGGGAGGTGCCCTCTCTCAGGGGGAAGAGAGCCCTTGAGCCAGGCGTCTTGAATGCAGGATTTCTCTGTTTGTGTCCCAATGATCAAAGCTGTGCTATTGGCCCTGAAATACCGGTGTGACTCAGCCTTGAAGTTAAGGCCACATGCAATTTGATGCTAAAAGTCTGCCATTCACATTTTTTCACAAGTTGCAACTGACCTGCAGTTTGTCAGCACAGCCTTTCAAAGTCCCTCCACTGACACAGCTGAGGGTGGGACTGATGGATACGCGGGAGAAAGCCTGTGCCATGGCCTTGCATTTTGTTTGCTCCAGTTCTGAGATGGTACACCATCTGATGGTGCTCTGACCGGAGACTGGACGAAGGAGAGACAGAGGTACAAAGATAGAAAGGAGACATTTTATGAATTTCTAAAAGTAGTAAAAAACACATTACCCTAATAATACAATTCTAATAATAACTACTACTAGTTTTAAAAGATAAGAAAAAAAAATGTGTGTGTGTGTGTGTGTGTGTGTGTGTGTGTGTGTGTGTGTGTGTGTGTGTGTGTGTGTGTGTGTGTGTGTGTGATATTATGCAGTAAGTTAGCCATCGTGGTATTAAAAGGTTTTGTTACCTGCGTGTAATATTAAAAGTAGAGGTACGAGCACTCTCAACGTGGCCATGGTCGTATCCTGATGGTGAAATGGTCCCGTTTCTCCTTTCCTCTCTTTTATACCAGGGTACCTTTCTGCTGGTGTGAAAGTGCAAATACCAGAGTCCAGGATTCCACATCCAGGCCACGCCTATAATCTGAACACGTAAAATAGCTCCACTTCCAGGATTTTATAGAACTGTCTAAGAAGAAGTGATGCAATTTGTGCTGCACGAGCCTCCAGCTAGCTTGTAGTTATGTTTCTGCCTGTGTGTGGATGTAGCTGTGCTTTCAGAGTAGTACAGTCCTCCCCTGTGCCACCCGCTTCTACCTGGAATGACACGTCTCTGCTAGTGGGACGTGGCCCAGGGCCAAGGCCAGGACAGAGACGTCCTTTGACAAGCAGCAGGGGCTCACCTCTTCACTCCTCTTTTTCCTCTCCTCTTCTCCTCTTCTACTACTCCACACACCTAATGCTGCCATCCTCCCATTTCTTTCACTCCTTTTAAAAAAATCCCTCTCTTCTGTCCTTTCCTTTCCCCCTCGCTCCATTCACGGTGGTTTTCCACGTTACTCCCGTTGTTGCACAAGAGCAACCGACCACTGGAAATTGTCCGTAAATAAGCCAAGCTGACTCATATACCCTCAATATTCCTGCTACTCCCAGGAAAACAAACATTATACTATAGGCCTATAGTGACTTTTTCATTATGCCAGTTCCCTTATGTGTCTATATAGTCCATGACACTGCTGACCTCTACTGTTGATCTTAAGGAAAGAGTAATAGTACAACGTGTAAAAGTATCCTGATACACATGAAGTTGCCAGCCCTTCTTTTCACCTGATAGAGTAGTTTAGTTGGGAGCAACGCATGTGGTGGAACATGCTAACCTCTGTAGTTCTGTTCCCAGATGTAGAAATACCACAGGGTTTCACCAGGTGGTCTGTGGAGATATTGCCATGTGGTCTCTGGCCATGTAATAGAGAAACCGAAAGTGAAGATTTCTTTATGTTCTTCCACAGAAAACTGTACTACTTATGACCTGAAGGCCTACTGTATGAAATAATGCCATTATGATGTCAGTGTTGTCAGTTACTGGAAAGTAAAAAAGATATTTCACAGAAAAGTGAATAAGAATCATAACAAGGGGAAGTGGACCAAATTGTCTAACTGAGTCATAAGGAAATGTATCCATATGTGTTTCTGCTCACTCATACATTAGATCAATATATCTGTTAACATAGCCTTAATGGAAGGTTGTGCAGTAAGAGAATGGATTATGGGTAACTGTAGGATAGGAATAGATCAGCAGTTCTCAACCTTGTTTGAGCTCTTGATATATTTCATTTAAATCATACCTGGGTTTTTATACATAAAGAGGCAGTTAACAGACATTATTTAAGGCCCAACACCATGCCTGTTAAACATGCGACTATTTAAGCCTTAATACACAAGTAAAGGAGGTATGTTGTCATGTTGATGAACAGATGAACATACCAGAACATATCATTACAAGGCAGTAGCTGAGATACAGCCTGAATGTAGTTTTGAATAGCATTAGGGCAGAGGATGTCCGGGTTATGCAGGTATGTGTGTGTGTGTGTGTGTGTGTGTGTGTGTGTGTGTGTGTGTGTGTGTGTGTGTGTGTGTGTGTGTGTGTGTGTGTGTGTGTGTGTGTGCGCACACACACACACACACACACACACACACACACACACACACACACACACACACACACACACACACACACACACACACACACACACACACACACACACACACACACATACACACACTCTTTTCCATGGAAGAAGAAATCTTCACTTTACATGAAGAAATCTTCACTTTCATGGCCAGGGACCACATGCAATAAATTCATGGACCACCAGTGGTCCGTGTGTGTCCATAGACCACGTGCTGAAAACCCCTGATCTACTACACCCCAACAATTAACTTGACCAGGACAGACACTGTACATACCAGCCCTGCTGCAGATAGGGAGGATCTGATTCCCAGGTGTTTTGCCTGTAGTTAGAGTGGGTTTTCAGGTTTGGTTTAGGCATAATGTCTTCACAAAGGGAGTTTCACAAAGGGATCGTGCCCCTTCAGCATGACGACATCATATCACACTGTGAACATTAATTAATAAGTCTAATAAAGATTCTATGAAGCTCTACTAGATGCTCAAAGGAACACGGGAAGATATCAAAGGAACAGCTGAAGTGCACAGGCTCACTCAAAAGTACCCTGTGCTTACTCCCAAGTGAACCATGTTGACCTGCACATCGCATCCTGGCTGTATGCCCAGACATGCACTCCAGGTACAAACTGGCACCAACCAAAGGCCTTGGATATATTGTACAGGTAGTGATGGACATAATTTATGTGAGAGTCAGATAAGATACTGCATGATCAATAAAACTATAACAGACATAATTTCCCCTCGTGGGTTAATAAAGTACATCTCATCTCCTCTCATATAACGTGAAAAACATGGTGTTATAACAATAATCTTTTCAGGTTATGACGTGATCCGATCTAATTCCATGCTGTGGCTCTACAAGAGGCCAACTGTCTGCAAAAGTATTTGTAGAAGTACATGATAGACGGAGGGCTGAAAGAATAGATGACTGTGGTCACCGGCAGGTCATATTGAGTGCCATGTGGAACAGGGCACACAGATAAGAAATGTGAATCCCAATTAATTATCATTTCATATGTTTACACTTCAGTGCAGCAATAGGCTTCTGTATTTCATTGCTCTCAGGGGAGAAATCAGTTTTAACTATTTTTCAACAAAAAATAATAATAAAGGGTGCTACTGAACAGCACAACCTTTATGTATGAACTCATTGAACTCATTCACTACTCATTCAAGATTTCAAAAGGCCAGAACAGCATATTCAGTAGTTATTTTCCATTGTGCTTCTGTGACATATTTCGCGCTCAGTCTATAAAGTGGACAATTGTCTTCATAGGAGGATGTGTGAGCCATGAAGTTATGTATAAAACAATTTAAATTGTAACTGTTGTCAAATGTTCTCTGATTTCCCCCTTTAAACATAATTGTAATTTCTTATTGTCTTCATGTAGTACTGCCATTTACAGCAATTAGTACAGTGCTACTACAGCTCATGAACTCGATGAACCCCCTGAGGTTAAAGCTAGTCTGGACCTTTGAAACTATATCTGAAGCACGTCTAATCATGTGATGATAGGCTGGATAGTTGATGTCCTGAATTGACTTTCTAAGTGTTTTTTGCAATACAACTGCACTTTTTCCATAACTAAGCATAGGGGTCATCTACCTGGTCTTCCCCTCTCTCTCTCTAGAACAGTGCTATTCAACCAATCATTTATTCTGCATTTGAGCCACATGTGATGACATTTAGCCAATCAGGCTCAACTTTTTTTGGCGTTGGGTAGGATTTTGTCCACAATTCCATGCTGTGTTGATGTAGTTACCATAGAAGAGTTAACAGGCAAATATTGATCAATATAACAATTCTTCAATTGTTATTGCTACATACATTTTTTTTGTCCATATCACTACACCCAAAAAGTAGCTCCCTGTGATAGAGGCGTCATAAATGAACGAAGGACGTGCTAATATTTTAGAAATAATCCAACAATACAAGCAATGTTAGCTTTGTGGATTAATTTACAACGTTCTTTTACTGCGTGGAACCAATAACCTCCACAAAATGACTACTCAATATTCACCAAAGCCAGAGCAGAGCTCCCTGGCAATCAATTAGTACACCTGGACAGAATTTCACTCAACTTTCATACAAACTCCAAAGATCTGAACTATCGCTTCAAGAATAAGCAGACAAAATCATGGCTAAAGCCATGTTCTAAGAGACAGATAACCTCATTTCACCCATTCAACACTTTCAGACTAGAAGGTGCCTACATGGTTAATGAGTGTCTCAGAAAGAAAACCTGCAAACAATACACATTCCATACTGTTTGCAGTACTTTCTCTGAGGCAAATATTACACTTTCTAATCCTCTACTTCCTTGAGATGCAGATAATTTAACACAAAACATGACTATTTAGCTGGAACATGAATTTAGCCCTATTTTATACTTCAGCTATTTGAAAACCACTAACCTACTTAGGAGCTTGGAGAAAGCAATGCAACCATTCTCCCATTCAATGCTTTCAAGCTAGATATCAAAGTGCATCAAAGGGCTCTCTTTAATGATGCATTTATATAGCGCCTTTATCCAAGGCGGTTTACATAGATTGGGCATTACATTCACACACATACATACGCCAATGGTGGGGGAAACCATGTAAGGCACCTACCAGTACATCAGGGGCAATTTACAGTATAGTCTTGCTCAAAGACAAGGACATTTATCCCTGATCCACTGCTGTGGATCAGTACTCAACTATCCACGGTTTAGAAATTGGTGTACTGTAGAGTATCTCAGAATGTATAACCTTTGATTCGCATTTACCTTTTTTAGATGGTGGGCATCAGCAAGTTAACTCATTATTTTACCAGAACAACTATGACATACAGTATCTTGTCACCATTAAGATTATTTTAACTGACCTCACTTAGGTCACATTCTTACCTGATCACTGGTGTGAAGGTGACTTCAGTCCTCTTCCACTTCACAGCACATAGAGCAAACACGTTTCTCCATCGGGGTCTGTTGTGGACGAGGTGTTGAGCTTGTTGTGCCAAAGTCACGTTACATGCTGTAAGGTCCTGGGCTAAATGTCTGAATGCTGGGTGGAAGCAGAATGGCCTTACTAGTTTAATACTTACAGTGCCTCAAACAGACATATTTGATATTAACTGCAGCCAATGATATTGCCAATGATGGTGATATGATACTATTACTGACAAGATTGTGACATGACATTGATGCTGATACGATTCTGACCATGATGCTGACATGATACTGTAATTACCATAAGGCAATAAAAATAGAAGGCTGTACAGTACACTGTAACTTTGTAAAGTTTCCCATTCACACTTACACCTTAACATTTTGACACTACCTGATTTAGATGAAATGGGAGTTTACAAAGTTACATTGTGCTGACTTCTAGTTTTTATATTATGATACTGACCATGATGCTAACTATACAGACCATAATACTCACATGATAGTAACCATGATGCTACTGACCATGATTCTGCATGATGGTGGGAAGTGCAGTGGCCGGCTTGTCTGTTAGTTGCTCTTGCAGATGATAACGGGGCAGGGGTTGGTGAAGTTGTGCAGATGGGTGAAGTGTAAATTGTGAAATCTGTGGTTTTTGGTTTCGTCAAAAGAGCATTAATCCTGTTCGACAGTTTACTGGAAGAATGAAAAAACTGGTTTGAATGTGTGTGTGTGAATGTGATAGAGAGCCAATGTCAGTATTGTGTTTTTAAGTTAACATGATTTCTATTTCCTTATGTTGTAAATGTTTCAAACATTAACACACTTGTTTGAGCAGTCACGGTCATGATAAATGGTTCTGCAGGGATTAAAGAGACGAGGGAGGTAGAGTACGTGCTCATAGGTGGCTGATTTCGTTTGTGTGTGCATGTGTGTGTGTGTGTGTGTGCGCACCTGCATGTGCATGTGTATGAAAGCGGACACACTGTGCGGAAGGAGCAGTGTTGCCAACTGCCAAAATCCAAAATGCACCAGTGGCACTTCAAAATGTACTAGAATGCTTTTCATACCAAGGCCCACTATTTATTCTGCATTTTAGCCATGGACCACCATTTGATGTTGAGTTCAGTCTCTCTGACTAATTTAGGAGAAATAACTGGCAAAATGTTGGTCAAAATAGGAAATTTTTAGATTCTTGAAAATTAGGTAATTCAGATGTTTAGTTTTGTGAATTAACTCTGAGAGTGTAAAATCTTACGATCTCAAGAGTTACAGATCTATAAGGGTCCATTTGGTTACCAATGGTCCTATCATAGGAGGAAAAATGGTGAAAAAACAATTTTGCCCCAACTCACTAGCAAAAAAGTACTAGATTTTCTGCCAGGAGTTTTTCACTAATTTTGGTGCTAGGGGGTCTGGGAAAAAAGCAAAATATAGCGACAAATGCTCCAAGTTGGCAACACTGCATAGGGAGGCTGAAGATATATATATATAAAATATCACAAAAACAAAAAGTCTCAAAACATTATTTTTAACTTTTGAATTTGATGTGTATTTTGTCTCATTCTTATTTATTTAACCGGCCCAGTGGCCGGCATGGTGGCAGGCATTACTATAAAGAGAAATGACCACATCAGACAGCAACAGAGACCAGTAGAAACAGCTGTAGAGGTGAAAGTAAAGGAAAATATATTCATATTTACAGTAGTTATAGAATATTCACATTCATACAGGTTCCACAATGCAAACATAATTATTATTTCTGGTAATCGGTAAGGTTTTTCAATAAATCTCAATAAAGACTTTTTTTATTTAGTACCAAAATAGGCAGTTAGAGCAGGGATAAATATTATATGTTAATATATAGATCCATCTGTGTGTACAATAGAGTCTTTGCATCAGTGCTTTACTCTAGCAGACAGTGGCTTGGACCCCTGGCTTAAGGGCCAACTTATGCTTCGTCTGAAAAAAAAAAAAAGGTTTTGTGACGTTGCTTAATACCTTTCTGCCAAAGCATAAATAAGCCTTCACTGACATACAGCCAGGGACATACAGAGTCACTAGTTCTGTCATCAACAACTTTATCTATTCACTCTGGGGAGCTCGCAAACATAGGATATTCTGTAAAGCTTTGAATCTACTTGAGCCTTCCGAGTCCAGAACTATTGAGTTGGAAGAAGCCGTGGTCTGCATGTCGCTGGTCTCCAGTCAGGTTGGAAGAGCTGCCAGGGGAGGGTGGAGACAGGAGGTGGACTGCGGAAGCAGCGAGGGCCCATACAATGTCCAGGGTTTATCGAAAGCAACCAAGCATGTCAAACTATAAGCTTAATGTGGACAGGAGATTGTCTCAATGATGTGAATGTACTTGAACGTGTCATTCATGCTAGCAAGGCAAAAGGTGAGTCTCCTAGTCTCCGATTCCTACGCCCAATGACCTCACAGACGCCTTGTTCATTAATTCATTCAACTCTAGCACACCAGCATGATGGACAGCCACATCACCACAGACATAACTTAAAACGTTGTCGTTGATTCGGGTGAGTTTCTGACACATGCCCATAGGAATACAAAGATGCTAGTGACTTTTTGACACAGTCACACCAAGATGCTTCTAGACAGCTGGCCCTGTTCTGTGAGCGGGACACTATCATGATGATGATGAAGATGGCAATGAAGAAGATAATACAGAGCTTCTAGTTGTGCTGGAGAACTGAAACTAATACCACACTATGAACTTGGAAAGAGATGGAGGAGTGGGATGATTTTGGGTTGGGGAGGAGGACAAGTGAACATGTTGAAGGAAGGTCGAAGTCTTTGGGATATAGTCACAGCCAGGTAACCCATTTTGTTAAATCCGATTTGTACTGTTGACACGTTGAATAGCCATGTTCACAACGTTTTGCGGATGTGACTGATCTTTGCGCTGTAGAGATATCCAGTCTATAAAGGGTTGTCCAAAATCAGGTGGGGTCAGGGAGATCAACAAATATCCTTCAAGATATTTCTGGGTTACCAAAGGGCTGGCGGAGTGAAAGGATATTCTCCTTGCTGTTTATATTTTGATGAAGCGTGATTCATTAATCCAGGTTTTATTGAGACTTTCTGCTTGTTACAAACACGGTAACAGGCATTCCTAAAACAAAAATGCTAGACATAATCTGTGCTACATTTCCCAAATGCAGTTGTACTATAGCTTTGCTTTGGCTTGGTAATTAATATCTGGGCATCCTGTTGGCTTTTCCACATATACGTATGTGAAGCCTACAGACTGTGGGGGAGGGATGGACAATGACAGAGAGACAGAGAGAGAGAGAGAAAGAGAGGAGAGAGAGAGAGAAAGAGAGAGTGAGAGAGATCTAAAAGGAGTGATGCAATGAGAAGGAGGGAAATCAAGTTTTTTTGTCCCAATAACATGCTCTTAAAGCTACAGCGTGCAAAAGTCTGCCTCTTGGTGACATTATTATTGTTACAAACCCATACATGAATGCATTACCCTTCATTAAAATGAAAACAACGACAACAACAACAATAATCATAACAAAAGAAACAAAATCAGATAATGGTGCATGTTTCCTCGATTTTGAACCACTACCTTAAACATTAAGGAACTGAGCCGTAGAAAGAATCCACCAATAGGCTGCTTGACAGACATTAGCCCCTGCCATTCCAGGGAGCAGCAGTCCCAGATAGTCCCAGCCTTGTTTGAGTGTGTGCTTGTGTAGGTACTTGTGCGTGTGTCTGTGTGAATGTTTGTGGGCATGTGTGAGTGTGACAGAGAAGTAGCAATGGCGATGCAGTTAAATGGCAAAAATTGAAGGAATCTGAAAAGCCAGTGATGAAAAAATGTTACATGTGTGTGTGTGTGTGTGTGTGTGTGTGTGTGTGTGTGTGTGTGTGTGTGTGTGTGTGTGTGTGTGTGTGTGTGTGTGTGTGTGTGTGTGTGTGTGTGTGTGTGTGTGTGTGTGTACGTGAGGCTCTCAGAGACGCTCCTTGGTGGGAACCCAGATGTAGGGGCCAGACTGCTCCTCAACAATCTGCTTCACCTGTGAATACACCTCCTCCAGAGAGGAGCCCTGGACCATAGCTACACAGACAGACAAACACAGGCAAGAGACGATGACCAGAGGATACAGACAGGGGAGTGAGGAACAGCAGGGTAGGAGGACAGAGAGAGGAAATAGACAGTAAGGTATCATGTGTGAAAACCGAGAATTGATCTTCTGCTACAGTCTGAAAACACACCTCTTCTCAGTTGTAGTACATATCAACCCATGCAGTACCATCACAGGTTGTTTAGATAGCACCTCAGTAGACTTAGACAGCAGTGACCTATATAGGATGTCTAATGTATTACCATGCTTTAGTGCTTAGTCTGCTTACATTGTAAAGTATATTCTGCTTAAATTGTAATTTGTAATTTCAACGAATCTGTATGCATATGATGTATTGCAAGGTTTTTACTCAATCTAAGTCACTCTGGATTAAGAGCATCTGCTAAATGCTAAAAGTGTGAATTGTATCATAATAGTATTTATTGCTAGAGTTGATGAAACAAATTAATAATTCATCAATCTTAAATTATCAAACATTTTAAGATTAAGGCGGTGGTCACCCAGCGGCTAAATGATTACGTGGACTTGGACTCTAATGGCTGATAGCAAGTCCGTAGTTGCACTCAAGGGATAAATAGGAGGATAAATACATTTCATGTATTCCATATACAGTCAGCCATACATCACCTCCTATGTCACTGAGTCATCACGGTGGCATGAAGAGTGTGTACTGTACTGTCCCAACAATTAAATGCTGCAAATTGGGGTCACTTATTGTCCACTGGTTTAATATACATTTCATGTTATGAAAACCATAAAAAAACGTGTTTAGTGAAACATTTCCACTTTTCCATGAGCTTCGCACAGAGCACATTCAGGTGAATTAGTCACCTGTTTTCTTCCAGAACCTTCAAATGGATATGAATCTAGAGAACAATAGCTGACCCCAAGTCACAGCAATTCATTATCGTGTGAGTACACACTGCACTATAACGTTGAATGCCAGCACAGTGATTCACTGACACAGGAGGTCATATGGGTGAAGTATGGCTGATTGTATGGATTACATGAAATGAATGTAAAGTCACATTATCGCCCCAGGCACTGTGTCAGAGCTTTTGCTGCATGACACTCCCCTTCTCTCTTGCATGCATAAATGATGTTGCCTTCATATCTCCTTTTGGAATGAAAACGTCTTCAGAATATTTCCCTTTCATTTAAAGTTCCAAGCTCATTTAAGGCTACTTCATATTGTGCTTATGTATTCACTACATGACACCAATGGACTAAAGATTGTGAGTTGAAATGCAGTTCCAACTGTCTTATGAAAAATGACTTTCAAATATTATCTCTGGCGCCACTCAGTGGACTCTGTGCATATCACTGTAACTTAATGTCAGTCATTCATTGGGATTTGTCAGTTTTAAGGCATATGATCCAAAAAGTGCTGCCATATGCCATTATTTCTATTCATTTGTGTGAATTTAATAAGAGGGCTTGGTAAAGTCTCAACCCCGTGCATGTGCATGTGTGTGTGCGTGCATGCATGCAAGACTAACCAGTGAAGGATTCTGTGAACTGTTGCTCCAGTTTGACAGCTCTGTCGTAGGTCTTCCTTCCCTGCTCCTCAGAAACACGTTTGTTCATCTCTCTGGAGTGAGAGAGAGATTGAGAGAGATAGAGCGAGAGATTGAGAGAGAAACAGAGACAGACAGACTATTTGCATGATGTTATTATCAGACTAACTGCCACGGGCAATTGTTGTGTTAAATTACACACAGCACGGTGCTGTAACATTAAAATAAAATAAGACATATTTTGTGGTATTGTTCCTTTTAAAAATGATACCACATACTTAACTATATTATTATTGTCGATCCAAAACAGAACACAATTGATTGATTGGTCATTAAAATACTGAGACCTGAAAATGCCATGCCAAGTTAAGTGAGCATCTTTGTGACCAGAGGTTCCAAGAATTCTGTAGGCATAACTCTAAGGGATGTTTTAAATGTATTGTTACTTACAGGATGTTGTCAACGCTGCGTGGTTTGATGAAGATAGCGATGGGATGGAGGCCTGCCATCTGGAGACGTTTTATAGCATTCCCTGACACGTCCAGTATGCAGTGTTTTCCCTGCATGGACACACACACACACACACACACACAACACATCACACTTTGAATGTGGAAGACGCTGGGGACATTTTAATGCAAATCGAAGACACAGACATACACATCTGTACAACCAATCATAATGTCTTTTTAACTAACGTGAACAACAGTATTATACTGTAGTTCAGATGAGTTGAATAACTCAATTCTGAACTGGAATTGAAAACAAAGATAACTACTGTCACTCACCTTGTCAGCGACCTCTTTAACAGACTGTATGCTGGTCCCATACAGGTGGTTGTTGTACTGTCCAGCCTCTATGAACTTGTGTTCTTGGATGTCTCTCTCCATGTGCTCCCTGGAGGACATGAAGTGGTAGTCTCTACCGTCCACCTCATAGTCCCGCCGTGGACGCGTTGTATCTACACACGCACACACACACACACACACACACACACACACGCACACACACACACACACACACACACACACACTTATATTCATGTACTAACAAATAGTTACAACTGTGTACATCTACTATTTTCCTGTTCACAACATCATTGTAGCAAGGCAAATCTTGTCTCCTTCATAGGAAGTGGTGAATTATATGTATTGGGGGCTGCATAATAATATTTATAGTAAAAAAAAAAAATCCTATAGGATTCCTCCTATAAGCTTTGGAACAAATCCTAATCAATATTTTCTTATAGGATCAAGAAAATCCAATACGATTTTTTTTCTATAGGTTTTTTTATTTCCTATAAAACCTATTGGATTCTTATAGGAATCCTAATGGATTTTCTTAATCTTATAACTTTAAAGCTTTAAAGACTTCTCATCTTGTCTTCACAAACAGTGGGCAGAATAGCAGAACAGATCACTTTTTGGAAAATTGTTTATTTGAAAAGTAGTCAACTCACGTGGGACACAGGAGCCAAACTTTTCAGGAAACTCAGAGATGAGGTCATCATTTATTCGATCTTTCATTGGTCCCAGGATGATGACAGGCCGCGTGTAGCTCACTACACACACACACACACACACACACACACACACACACACACACACGCGCGCGCGCGCGC
>CM076979.1:23447692-23465192 GCA_039105355.1 Benthosema pterotum
GAAACTTTCACCTGTAGACACGAAAAACAATCATGAGATGTAGCCTGTAGCCTGTATAGCCTTCTGTACAGGCTATACAGGCTACATCTCTCTCTCTCTCTCTCTCTCTCTCTCTCTCTCTCTCTCTCTCTCTCTCTCTCTCTCTCTCTCTCTCTCTCTCTCTCTCTCTCTCTCTATATATATATATATATATATATATATATATATATATATATATATATATATCCTCCAAAACGTATTTCACTCACTCTTTCCAATTGTCATCTTTCCATCCCTCCCTGTCACCCCGTCTCATTGTAACATGTCCCCTTTGCTGTCTTTCCATTGGATTTTCAGCCCCCGCCTCTCTGTTTTCCAGTGCTCCAATACGTCACCGTTGCTCTCCCTCCATGCTACCCCGCCACCTCTGCCCCCTCTTCCAGCGCTGTCAGTAAACCGACAGCACTGTCAGTATGTCAGTATGACAAGTCACCTCCTCCTCCTCCTCTTCCTCGCAGCCCTGAGACCTATTATCATCTGTCTGTCACCTCGTCTGCTTGACGGGGTGAGAAGGTGGGAGTTTACGCAACGAGGGAGGGAGGGGATGGAGTGAATGAGTGAGGAGGCGATGTGTCCCCACCGTCCTATTAGGCTGGCCGGTAAACAAGATTAATTCTTAGCCGCTTCGCTGATTAATACGCTGATTAATTCTTCCGCAGATGACTGCTCAGTGTGAGACGCACAGCGGTCCACACACAGTGTGCATAAATACATAAGGAATATCACGAATATCTGTAGGAGAGAATGCAACAACGACCCAAGATACACTGATGTCCAGGGCTTTTGTGATGAGTACACAGTAATTGCAATATAATAAGTAATTATATTACTATATCATTACTTGGTCATTTCCCAAATTCAGCAAATTTTATATCCAGAAGAAAATGGGGCTAATGTTTGTATATTTTAACAACCCTCAACCTGACTATGTTGGGCATGTCGTAGATGGCAATTTTTAGTTTAAATCAGACTATTTTTCACTATTTTACAAAAGAAAATCTCTGCAAGCTTGCGTGAGCTTGTAGATAGTCCTATTTTGTTTCTATGAATGCAGGCATGCCTTGGGCAAAACCAATGGATGCTCCCGAGTATAACCATTATCATCTGGTAATCTCTCCACGTACATCCACTATAAAAGCTGACGTCTGTACTGTACAGTACATGAAGAGGCAGGGACCGTATTAGGGGGCGTGGTCCATATCATATCATTTGGTACTGCAGCAGAGCATATTAAGTTAAAGCATTACCAAACGTAATAAGGCCATAGTAATTGTGTTAAGCAGTTGCAATCACATCGTCACATCTCCACGGCAACAAGACGACAAGACAAAAATAAAATCAATACATATAAAACACAATAATAATGGGGGAAATGGAATTAAACGGAGGAACGGAAGGACATAAGGCATCGCTGTGAACTCTGACCTCCTGCGGCTGGGTATGACCCCGGCCTCGGCGCGGTGCGGAGGCGGCGGGCTGAGATGGCGGGCGGACCACCACTCCTCTTCGCCGGCGCTGCTCACGTGGAGGATGTCCCCGAAGCGGAAGGACAAGGCCTGGCCGGGGGGCGCACCGGAGTCCGCCGGACTGACGTCATAGTCGAACAACGCTCTGCAGACGGACACATTCAGATCAAACAATGTGGTGGGCATATGTGCCACAGTGCCAGATATTATTATAGAGCAGGGGTTTTCAGCAGGTGGTCCAGGGATCACCAGTGGTCCCTGAAAGGATTTCAGGTGGTCTCCAAGCAGAATGATGGAAAGTTGGTTAACCAGATGTAACTCTTTGAGAGCGTAAAACATGAAACCGAATGGACCCTTGCGGGTCCATTCGCTTTCATGTTTACACTCCCAAGAGTTAAAATATTCACCATCTGAATTAGCCGAGGTCTGCACAACTAGAGAATGTAGAAGGCTTGACTGTTTTGTTTTCTCCGAAATCCAGCCTGGAATTGTTGGACAAAAGAAAAAGAAATCTTTAGTTTTGGGTTCTGTGGGGCTAAAATGTCATCAAATGGTGGTCTGCGGGCCGAAATGCTGAATAAATAGTGGGCCCTGGTATGACAAAAGGTTGGAAACCTCTGTCATAGAGTGACATACTGTGTACAGAGAATGTGTGTGTGTGTGTGTGTGTGTGTGTGTGTGTGTGTGTGTGTGTGTGTGTGTGTGTGTGTGTGTGTGTGTGTGTGTGTGTGTGTGTGTGTGTGTGTGTGTGTGTGTGTATTTGTGTGTGTGCATGCGTGCATGCACGCTGGTGTGTGTGCATGTGCACACATCTGCATGTGTGGATTGTGCACACATTCGTCTGAGGTAATCTGTCTACATGACCATAGACTTCCTAACCAGTCCACAGGGAAAATACCTGGAAAAGTAGGCCAGTGCGTGTGTGTGTGCGTGTGTGCGTGTGTGCGTGTGTGTGTGTGTGTGTGTGTGTGTGTGTGTCTTTGTGCGCGCGCGCGCTCGCACATGTTTGCACATGTGTGAGTGCATGTGTGGATGGGGAGAGAGAGGAACTAGAGCTGAAGTAAGTGCCGTCCCCTAAAGTCCCACTCCCAACAGCCTTCATCAATAAAACAGGCAGAAGGAGAAATACATAGAGAGAGAAGAGAGACACAAAGACCTGGAACACTTTCCTTTATGGCGGTCTAGCCTCCACATGCTGGATTACCTTCCAGCAAAAAGATTACGGTCATACCTTTGGTGGTTTTCAGCTAATGTCCACATACATACACTGCAGTTGTATGTATGTGGACTATGCAGATTTTCACCTTCCTTTGTTGCACAAACTGGTCTAGCAAACTGCACCAACGTTTTCACCCCGCCCCCCTGGGGGCGCGCTACGTACGTACATGGTTACACATCTGCATATAATGCTAATGTTGTAAAAAAAAAACCACAACTACATACAGTAACTGCTATTGCCTGCTATGCTGTGAATTTAAACCTCTGCGGTGATCATACAGTGTATAAGTCACCACAAGTGATCAACCTGCCTAAAGAATTCTTTTCATCGAATGTGGACAAAATGTTGCCGTAAAAACACGGCTGAGGAGAATATGTGTTTTCTCAGGGCAAAAGAACCAATTAGCAAAACAAAAGTGTGGAAAAACCTCTGACGGTTCACAGAATGGCTGACTAAGGGGCAATGCTGGCTGCCAGCCAGCAGCACCTGCCATGCATGTTTTCAGCCAGCTCCCACCCCATACAGTCAGGTAACAATGACGAATGGCCAGGTTCTAATCTACCTGTATGTTCATCACATAGTCAGCATCTGGTGCCCTGGGTGAGGGGGGTCTGTTCTGTGAGTGAGTTCATTCACCAGTCAAGCCTGCTGACAGACATGTTCTTTACCATCAGAGGACTTTCATCAGCATGACTTGTTCAGATAGTAGTCATTGTTAGTAATACTCCATTGTTGAATTCAGCATCCCCCACGTGTTTCCCTCTCCAAGTTACAGCCATGTAAGGTAACGGTCCACTATGAAAACCAGTGATCCAGTTACCATGATGCACAGGCGGAACAGGGAAAAGAGGGCTATACTTTTGTTGTAATAACCCGACGACCTGTCAAACAGCAACTGCGTTGTTGAGTTCATGCAAAGGCGGCAACATGACTCCAGCTGTTTTGATCACAAGCCATGGAAACCTCTAGAAGCCTTGGGATTTGAAACAACAGAAATTGATAGTTCACCAATGTTAACACAAAGGATGAGGATAAATGATTAAAGATATACTGGACGGCATTTGAACATACGCACAACGTGTTCATTGTAATTAGTCCCTAAGTCCCTCCCCAATCTGTCACTAGGTCCCTCCCCAATCTGTCATTATCCAATAGGCACGTTACCACAGGGTGGGCAAGTCAGGAAGGCTTGACCTGCATAGTAACAGCTGCTAAGCTATTTGGATTGGCATCGGACAGTGGCTAAACCATACCCCAAAGAGTAGGGTTTAGACTAGAGTAGGGCTAATTCCATAGCATACAAATGCAACCAAATGGGTCGTATTTGGGTCTCTTCGTACACTTTCAGGGTCAAATGAAGAATCGTCGTTTTAGTGTGTATGCTATGCCTAAAGTCAGAGTGAATGTTAATGACATCTGTGTGCTGTGCTATTCATTTATTGGTTACATTGGTTAAAACTATTAGTGGCTGCAGTAAGCATCTCATTCTGCCTTTAAAAATCAATAGTTAATAAGAGAAGTGTGTTTCATCCAGCCAGTCTCTCAAAGCACTGGCACTGCCACGCCCTGCACAGACACACCATCAATATTTGAAAAGGGGACTCTGTCTTTTTGTTCTTCATGGAGAATTTAGAAGCTATGCATAGGTCAGGAGCAGGACCAGAGGAACTGTGAGCACCAAAAAAGAGAGAGAGGGGGACTAACGTGATTCACAGAACAGTCAAAAAACAGGAAATCGGCAAGGACAAAAAAAGAGAGGAAAAATGTGCGTGTGTGTGTGTCGGTGTGTGGGTGTGTGTGTGTGACAGAGAGAGAGAGAGGGGGGGGGGGGGGGGGGGTAGTGAGAGAGATTCTGTGATGTTAGATCTGACAACTGCTTTTTTCAGGTTCCCCGCTGCTTTCTAAGGGCATGCACACACACACACACACACACACACACACACACACACACACACACACACACACACACACACACACACACACACACACACACACACACACACACACACACACACACCCCACACACACACCCCCACACACACACACACAGTAAGATGGGTGCAGGTGAGATAAGACCTTATAATAGGTCTGCCACAGGCACACTGAAGGGCAATCTGTCACCATGTCCACTGTGAATGTGTGCAAATGTGTGTGTGCGTGCCTGCGAGTGTGAATGTGCATCCAGTAGACATGGTGTCAGTAAAGTGCTGATGCAGCAGGTAGAGTCAGATAAGTAAACCTGATACGGTGCAACCAGGGACCCCACGGCTTCTCAGGCTGACATATTCAGTGAACGTGCATGCGCAAACGTGTGTGTGTGTGTGTGTGTGTGTGTGTGTGTGTGTGTGTGTGTGTGTGTGTGTGTATGCACGTGCATGCATGTGTGGGTCTTACCTGACATATAGGGTGCGTTTCTGCGTGGAGCGGAGCGATGCGGAGCTGGAGCTGACACTGCTAGTCATCATCTGTTCCCTCAGGTCGTGGATCTTGGCCTCAAAGCGGCTGTATTCTGTGCAACCCAAGCACACACATGCACACACACAGATAGTGTTAGCTTCATTTCATATAAGCAGGGCAAAGCCGGCTTAATGTACACGAGAACTTGGGCATATAGCATGACAAATCAGGCATTTAGCTGACAGACGCCTGAGCGACTTACAATACACAAGGTAACCACCATGTTGATCAGATGCAGAGAAACAGTGTAGTGTAGGAGCAAATAAACCAACAACTTAGCGTCAGTCTAAAACAAAGTGATATCAATGCATGATCTGTACATTGAAACAATGAAACAATGAAATCTAAATAATGTGAACACATTGTGGCCAAAACAAGCCTAAGGGACAGAAAACATGTCCAAGGTTACATGTGTGTTGGATCGCATGATTTACACCTTGTTGAACACCGGTATGGCACAAAGGATAATCAATCTACACAATCAGACACACATGCTCACGTAAATACATGCACTTGTGAACACTAGGGAGTCGAGACACAGCATCTGAGTCTGTCCTTCCTCCCGAAGCAAGCAAATCACACACGCACACGCACTCAGACACACACGCACACGCACACAGACACACGCGCACAGAATGGAACTTGAGTACAGCCCAGGACAGACAGTGATGTTTTGCATGACATCCCATTGGCTGATGGAATTTAATATTCATGAATCCATACATAGTCTGCTGAAATAAGCCTAGTCAGTCTCCTGCTTGTAATGGACATTGATTAATGTATCGCTGTTTTAATTTTCATAATGTAAATGACTTCTATAATCTTTATTAGTAATCTGATCGCTACTAGTCTGACTGCTACTACAGCATTTCTGACCATTCTCACAAGCGCACACAACGTCAGGCCACCCGCAGTTAATTTCTCACTGACGAAATTTTATGTGTTGCTTAGCCATGCACAATCTCGAAATGTCACTTTCCAATCCCACATGATCCCGCAATATTTCCGTTGACAGGCAAAAACATTACAAACAGAAACAAAGAAGAGAGAGAAGAGAGCTATCCATTACAGCACCATGGACAGCGACTTAAGTAGCCTATAGGTTATTACATAGATGAATCATGCACAAATGTACAAAATTACATTCGCCTCTGAATTTAGCCATAACATAAATGAGTTCGTAAGAAGCTAAAGTTAGGAGGTTTATTTAGGGAATAGATGCAACATTTGGTGGCAGATTCACCATTCCCGTCTGCAGTCATTTAAAACCGCCCCGCCGGCTATATTTGCATTGGCCCCCGTGGGATCTCTATGCCAGTGTCGGGTTCTACTCCCCGCTGTTGAGTATATAGGACACCTATTGGTTGACAAGCAGCACTACAGGAAGCTCATAACCAATGGCTGCCCTGGCCTTGCCTCTCGGATGAGAGGCAGACGTTTGGTTTCTCACACGGGACAGGGGACAAAGGTTTAAATACATGGTGGGACACAGAAAAGTTACAGATTGGAGGATTAAACCAAGGCAAGCCATTCTCTCTCTCTTTCTCTCTCTCTGTTTGTGTGCTGTGTGTCCCTGAGCCATTACTGTAGAAGACAGAATCTAATTAAGCTTGAGTAATTCAATCGTACTGTAGCTACAGCACATGCAGGCACACAAGTGCACACACGCACGTGCACTTGCACGCACAAACGCACTTTACAGATTCAATCTACTCTCTCTTTCTCTCTCTCTCTCTCTCTCTCTCTCTCTCTTTCTCTCTGTGCTAACCAGCACCCTTTCCATAATGCTGAATAAACGACACAGAAAAAAATAACAATCTCAGCGCTGATTTCCATAAAAATGGCTGAGCTATAAAATACAGTGTAGAGATCAAAGCTTGGCTGAACATTTCTTCCAAATCACCTTAAACTAATAATTTAAAAATGGTTTCTCTCAGGCATGTACAGTATGTACATCGAGCGCGCACGCGCGCACGCACACACGCACGCACGCACGCACGCACAGACAAATAACACAGCAATGTAGCTAAAACACAAACATAAGTCTCACATGGTCCAAGTGATCTATTTTGCATTACAAATTAATTCCCCCAAACTAAACAACGTTGGAGCTGAAATGATATTCTTTCTTTCTAAGTGAGCCATTAGCCAAGAACCCACTGTCATATCTGTGATCATAGAGAGACACTTTTAGACTCAACGTTCTAATAATACAGCACACAAACACACGCGGACACATGTGGACGCGCGCACGGACACACACACACACACACACACACACACACACACACACACACACACACACACACACACACACACACACACACACACACACACACTCAGTGACATCATTATGTCGGGTGGAAAAGTTTCAGGCGTCCAAAAAAAAAAAAAAAAAATCACAAATAGCCGACCTACAAGCTCAAGTCTGGAAATCATATTTTTTGCAACTTTTATGTAACACTGTGACAAAGTAGAGCATCAATTCCCTGCAAAATAAAACATAAAAAGTGAAAATTATGGAAATAAGAGATTTTTGCCCGACAGCAATGATTATGCTAATTCACTTCTATTCTGGCGGAACGTGGTTTCCAAACCATGTTAAATCACAACAGCAACAGACCACGGATGGCAAGACTTCACGAGTGAATTAGTTGCGCTTAAACTAAACGAAGAGCTTGTTTCTGGAACATTTGTCATCAAACTGGACAAAGAGTTGTAGGGCAAACTCACTGGCCGCATGTGCTTACCTGTGGACTCAAACTGTGTATGAATCTCTGTCCACCTGTCCGTCAGTCCATTTGCCTACCACATAATCCATATGAAGATTCCCAGGTCGATGAGTGGCGCGTTCACGCAGCTTCTGGTCATGCGCGAGTCATTGAGAGAAAGCAAACGCGTGTGTGCATGAAAGCGTTTGTGTGTGTGTGTAGGAGCGTGCGTGTGTAGTAGTAGTAGCGGTAGTGATAGAGATGCCTCTAATGGCAGTTCCACGTTGGATCCGGTGTGTGCGTTAGATATGTGTATTTGTGCATGTGTACAATATGCACGAGTGTATGTGTATCTCGTCTGTATGTGAGTGTGTAGGAAAGAGCGAACGCAACTTGGAGAGAATATTATGTGCGTATGTGTGTGTGTATGTGTGCGCATGTGAAGTTGGTCCAGTGCTGCTCAGCTGCCACGGAAACAACAGATGCTAATTCTCTCTCTCACACATTCCACCTCTCTCCCTCTCTCTCTCTCTCTCCCTCCCTCTCTCGTTCAGTGATGCGTTCACTCGCCCCTCCCCCTTTGACAGCAGCTTGCTCTAGGGTGGAAGCACGTCCGTGCACACCACACACACACACACACACACACACACACACGCGCACGCGCGCGCACAGTATCCTCAGGTTAGTCATGCAAAAGGTTGAGTCTCTGCCAGGCTCTCCTGCCCCATTTTGGCCCGTGGACCTTGCCAACACTCACACAGGCATCCACATATGGCAGGGCATGACCAGGTTTTTGGAATCAAATAGTCTCACATTTGTGGAGCTTAATGTCAACCCCCAAAAACAAAAAGTAAAAGCACAATATGACATACGTATATCTGCCCCACGCTTGACTTCATCACTTCAAAAGAAGAATACACACACACACACGCAAACATTTTCCTTTCATATTGTACTGAGGGTATTAAAGTGTTGATTAGGGATGCAATGTGCTTCGTTTAGCCATTTAGGCCTGAAGATGATTCTAAAAACACCTTCTAAATACTGACCTAAATTTTCCGGAAAATATTTATATAGCAGCATCTTTTTTTTTTTTCCTTTTTTGTAAATACTGTACATACTGTACAGAACCCAAAAAAGGGTTTCCAGCCTGAAGGGCTCAAACACCAAAAGTAAGCATGCACTGATTTGTGCCTCCTTTTGTGCTGATGAAACTATACATCTTCAATAGAAGAAATTAATGTCCATATTCTACAGCTCGGTATACTACAGATGACCAACTTACCAACATAGGCAATGCAAAATGTATGGTTATCAACAACAGGTAAACATCAGCTACTGCCATCGGTTAAAAATATATAGAAAACATCGGCCAAACCGATATGTACATCAGTGCATCACCAACCAAAAGGGTTAGGGCCACGGGCAAATGCTTCTCGATCTACCTTTGTTGGTGTTGGGGTGATGATCAGATCTAGGGCTTGGATCAGTTTATTTTCGGCCAAAAAGAGGAAGGGAAGGAGAGAAGAGAAGTGTAAGAGAGCACAATAACAGTCGATAGAAGGAGAAGACAGAAATAGGTGAGAGGAACAGAAAGAAATAGAGATAATGCAAAGAGGAGAGGCAGAGCAAAGGGGGAGGGGTGATGATGGAGATAAATGGCTCTGAGGCTCATATATCCTTCTCCTCTCCTCTCCTTCCACTCTTCTCTCGCGGCCTTCCCTTGTTCACTCTCTCATTTAATATCTTGCGCTTAGTCTGTCCGTCCGCTTTCCTATAGGCTTTCCTATCTTGTCCACTTCTCTCTTGTTTCCCTTTGTCTCTAATCCTTTCATCCCATTCCTCCACTTCCCCTTGTCACTGTTCTGCTCTCCCTCTATATCTATCTCCCTCTCCTCGCCTCCAGATAGGAACCTGTTCCTCCAGCAAGGAGGAGGAAAGCCCACAGCATTGCCGAGCTGTAAAAAGTAGGAAACCATAAGCCTTCATCTTGTCGCTGTAGTAGTTATTAGAACTGCAAAATGTGGAAACCTATTGTACATTACCATTATTATAATTCCCCTGATGTTGGACATAGTTATTAGTGACAGGCAAGAGGTCCCTGTTGTAGAATCTCCGCCTGAAGTCGGGTGGAAGACCCGGGTGGAGCCCGAAAAGAGGATATAAGGTTAGAAGACATATAGAACAATTCCCCGTAGAAAAGACGCACTTATTAGTCATGAAGTAGTAATTAAACACTATGGGATCTCTCCAAGATAAAGTCAATTGCAGTCCTATTAATCACAAGATTAAAATCTCACAAGAAAATAAATTAAAAATGAATTAAAGATTAAAATCTAATGGGAAAACCAACAACCAGACAAGGAGGTTACTTCACCCTTAATGACCACTGTCCTATAATACGATTACGCTACAGACAAAGTTTTGGTCAAAACTAAACAAGATACAAAACAAAGATTTTGTATCTTGCCTTTTTTCTTCTTTCTATTTTCATCAGCCCAGCATATTGTGGTTATTGTTGTGATTTGTCACAATCTGAATTGTTTAGTTTTTTACGACTAAGACTTTCCATCGGAGAGAGAGTGACAGGTGACATACCACCACACCGTTTCCAGTCACACTAGCATGCAAAGGCTTGTGGGAAATTGAGTCCATGCATTAAAAAATGGAGTGCTCCTCCTCTGCTGTTTGTTGTTAATCGCCAAGCTGTTGACAACGATCACATCAGTCTAAAGTCGATTTTTATGCAAAAGAACAATGATGTTGTTGCGGTGGCCAGAAACTAGGCAATCATCGGGCCATTGGGATGAATTAATTCTGCAGCCATACCGGTAATTGAATTGAATCTATGAAAGGGAATTCATGTCAAAAGAGTGAGCACCCCTAAGGAGTTGTAATTCTGATGAAATCCTTTGGCATACAAGTTCCCACTTCCTGGAAACATCATCAGTTCCCAGGCAACAGAAGAAAAAAAAAACATGCCTACGAGTGCATTGCAGTGATACAACTTAGTCGATGTAAGTCCTGGTCTAAAAATAGCTCCCAGCTCTCCTCATCTATAATTGAAATCATACAGCATGCTAATCGATAACGCTATTGATCAAATGATCTGGTTCCAGCAGAGGAGACAAAAGGAAAAAGGAAAGAAAGAAAGAAAGAAAGAAAGAAAGAAAGAAAGAAAGAAAGAAAGAAAGAAAGAAAGAAAGAAAGAAAGAAAGAAAGAAAGAAAGAAAGAAAGAAAGAAAGAAAGAAAGAAAGAAAGAAAAAATCAGTATAGTCACCAAACAAATGCACACACACACACACACACACACACACACACACACACACACACACACACACACACACACACACACACACACACACACAACACACAACACACACACACACACACACACACACACACACACACACACAACCTTCTCAACATCACCTAATTAATATTGCTGACAGTTTTAAACACACACAGTGTGTGTGTGTGTGTGTGTGTGTGTGTGTGTGTGTGTGTGTGTGTGTGTGTGTGTGTGTGTGCGTGCGTGCGTGCGTGCGTGTGTGTATGTGTGTGTGTGTGTGTACATGGATTGTGTGTTTGAATGTAACTGTAAGTTAAAAATGTTAACAAAATGGCAAAGAAATGTAGATACAAATCATGATAACACACACAATGTTTTGGGACAATCAAATAATTTATAAGAAGAAAAATGAAACAAAATGTGTAGTTTTTTTTACTTCTTGCTAACTAGCCATTGCATGACAATACAGTATTACAACTTTTAATCACTTTGTGGTTACAGTGGGCATTGGTTACTTATATATTACATACAATTTTCACTTAAAGAATGACAAGCTGTAGATTTTATTCTTATTCACATCTTATTCACAGGGTAGTGCATGGTGGTGCGGTGCACTAGCGCCCCTATTGACCAGCTGCCACTGTTTTGTCATGATTTGTCACAACCTGAGTTGGCTTTGTCTGTGGTGTAAAAGTCGGTTCACTATGAGGAAAATGAATGAGGATTCCATTCCTGGAACACGAGTGACGTCATGAAAGGGGTGGGACTGCTCAGCTCTATTGAGGTTCTTGGGTGATACTTAGGCGATTTAGGCAAAAGCCAATGAAATTCAAGCACTGCCCACGTTACCTGCTTTTCATCGCCTGCTGTTAAAACTTAGTGTAAGGGTATCACATCAAAAAAGCTGTTCCGCAGCTACCTAACCTGGTTTCCACATGTATGGATCATTCTTCAAAGTGAACCGTACTGACAGGAGCATGCTATGTTTCAGTCAGAAACCTCACAGTATGGTTCCTTGTAGGAAGCTGCCGTATTTGATGCATGTGCGCTGCGCATGACCACTGAACTTTCATTTATATGATAATACAGTCTAGAAAATGTAATCAAACAAAACATGCACGTTGCTGCTCTGCGCCAGGATTGGCTACCGTGAGAGGACTCAGGGTCGATATATAAATAAGATGAGGGGATCGCGCCACACACACACCTTCATAAACCACGGCCTGCATGGCTGGAGGAGACCGCGTGAAACACAGGAAGTACCGCTGGGCAATGCCTGCTCTCACCACAGGAGCATGACAAACACAAAACTCACACACACAGACACACACCTCAGCGTGGACAGACGGTCCTACATGAGCTCAATCAACAGTCACTAATGTGGTCTGTAGGAGAGTCACGACGCATGCACGCACGCACGCACACACACACACACACACACACACACACACACACACACACACACACACACACACACACACACACACACACACATCCATGTGTGCACGCGCGCACACACGTGCTAGGGAGGAGAGCTTGTACAGCAGTATAGTTATAGAGTACAGTACAGCACCTCTCAGTTCAGACAGGTATTGATCTCTCTTCCTCCTTGCCCCACATTTTACTCTTCCCTTTCTCATGGAAATGAAAACAACAACAACAACAACAACAACATCAAAACAAACAAACAAAAAAATAGAGCTTGTGCAAAAAATAATAATAATTCACCCACTGTTTTCCACCTACACACATCATGATGATAATTCTCATGTGTGAAAGGCCATAACTGGGCAATGGCCCAACGGGACCCCCCACACATTCTCCAGTTTTGGTATGCAGGTATGCATATTATTATTATACACATGCATGCGTTCACACATACAGCATATACACTACCTCGCTCTCCCTCCCTCCGCTAGACAGTATCTATATATCTATATATCTCCTTGGATACAACAACACTCGCCTCAAGATACTCAAACGCTCAAAACACAGTCAACCTGGGCGCACTACCGGCAGAACTGCAAAGCCTGGTGTTCCAAAACATAAGCTAAGTAAACTAGGCTCAAAAGGGTCACATTTGTTCTCAATTCTGAGCAACACACAGTAATTATGACCTAGGAGGTGTGGTGGCACTTTAAACGATTAAATCTAACCTTGTTCCTAAACTTAACCTCAGTAAAACGGTGCCAAAACCTAACCCTATTTCTAACTTTAACCTTAGTAAAACTATGCCTAGCCTTAACTTATTTCAAACATATTCTCAGTAAAACAAATTAAAAGAAGAATACAACAACCACTCCACCGAGCGGGTGGCATGAGATCTGCAGGGACAAAATAAAATAAATAAAATAAAAGAGAACGGGCATGTGTTATGGCAAGCATACCATCTCTTTCTAGCCTGTGCACAGGACAGTCACAGTGCATACAGTAGCTGTATCTTGGAATATACTGCCAGGGTTTTTTGGTCCTGCAGAACTGTCAGTAGCTGGCCTATATAAAATGAACCCACACATAAACATATTATCCTGGTCTACAATAGCCCTCTCCCTGAATAATACTGTACATACCACCTATGATGATGACACAGCTACTGTCTTTCTGTGGGTGTGGGTGAGTGAGCGAGCATGCACCTATGGGTGTGTTTCTATGTTTGTGTGTCTATGTTTGTGTGAGATTCTGACTTTCAAATGCACATAGAAGTTGTTTTGATTTTATTTTCCACGGTTTGCTTTCGCAATGTAAGTGTATGTTTTCTCATTCCAATGAAGCCCTTTGGATTCAAATTGAATGGGTATGGGTGTGTGTGTGTGTGTGTGTGTGTGTGTGTGTGTGTGTGTGTGTGTGTGTGTGTGTGTGTGTGTGTGTGTGTGTGTGTTTGTGTGAGATTCTGAGATTTTGTGTGTGTTGTGTGTGTTCTTCTGCGTCTTCAATTGAATAACTTGGGTGGCCTATAGCTGCTGTGGGGGTATCACATCAAAAACGCTGTTCCGCAGCTACGTAACCTGGTTTCCTAGGTGACGGCCTTCTGAGACACTCCCAGCTAAAATACAACCGCTATCACTAGGGGCTAACCGTGCACGATTTACTGTAGACCCCCCTCTCTTTCTATCTATCTCATTGTGATGCTTGTAGATCAGCTATTTTCTTCAGTATGTCGGGCTGAAGTGCATAATGTATGTTTTGTAATAATAACCTGGACGTTATGGAGGAAAACGGGAACGCCTATGTGGCGTAAATTGCTTTCTGATTGCAGTAAACAACACGCAAATCTTCTGCATCTCCTTTTCCTGTATGCCAATGTCATAGTGTGCAAAATAAGCAAAAATAGATAGATCTACAATCTTGCACTGTGAACTGCTATTTCACACTGGCAGTGTGTCAGTTATGAATATTGAATAAATTAAAGCAACCACAGATTCTAGGAATACAGGTTCTTTTTTTTAAAGTTCTTTGAAAAGTGTCAGTTTTTAGACATTCAAGAATTACAGTCGACAGTGGCGATAGACATCAGAACAGACCTTTGCCCAACAAAAAACGACAGCAGAGGTTCAATGCATAGCAAATTTAGTAGCAAAGTGAGTTTATCATTGTTTAAAGCAATCAGATAAGACATTTTCTGGATGTATGGACTGTCAAGGCTACAAAAGTCTTCTCTTTTCCAAACAGCAGGCGTTTCTGTCATGCACATACCCTCTACTAAAAGCACCCAATTCCAGACACAAGCGTTAGTTAGCATGCAACCACTTCCACCACAGTGTTAGGAACCTTCCAGCAGCCGTTGCTGTGATCTACGTCACACTCTGAGTGTGGTGGTGGTGGTGTAAGAGCAAAATGTAAGAGCTGACATGAGAACATGATCAACTGGCATGCACGCACACACAGCAACTAACAATCTTTCATTTACACCTCAGCACTGGGGCTGCCAGCTTGAAACACCCACCACTGTGGGTGTTAGTTTCCATGGGTGTGCCAGCTGTGTGTGTGTGTGTGTGTGTGTGTGTGTGTGTGTGTGTGTGTGTGTGTGTGTGTGTGTGTGTGTGTGTGTGTGTGTGTGTGTGTGTGTGTGCTGTTTTGTACTCACCCTCCGGTCTGTACTGGGCAACTATAGTGACATTCTGCCCTGCGTTCTTCAGAGCTGCTGCTGCCTGCTCGTGTGTTGCGCTGCACAGGTCCACCCCATTTACCTATGTGTTGTGGGTGGCACACATGCATGCATGCATGCGCACACACACACACACACACGCACACACACACACACACACACACAGTCAGATCCTATGTCTTGGATCAATACTAATAAATGTATAGTGTGACATGAGAAGGCTGTAAAGAACACAGTGGATGTTGATCGATAGGTCATCTGTGGGTCAGTGCGCACATGTACACGCACGCACACACGCACGCGCACACACGCGCACACACACACACACACACACACACACACACACACACACACACACACACACACACACACACACACACACACACACACACACACGTGCATGTTACTGTATTAATGTAACCCCCTCTATACTTAATAAAACAGACCTGAGTTACACAATACTTTGTGAACTCTATTTTCTCTACACACCGAATTTCTTTGCTGGAAATGGCTGACGTACAAGATCATTATGCGATATGTCACGTCACATTGTGTGCTTGTAGATCTGCCATTTCCTTGCGTGTGTTCCTACAGAACATGGATGGCGTCAGTGCGTACCGACAGGATGCGGTCTCCTTTGCGGAGCTCTCCACAAAGGTCTGCTGGTCCTCCTGCCAGGATGAAGGAGATGAAGATTCCTTCTCCATCTTCACCCCCGACGATGTTAAAACCCAGACCTGTAGAGCCTCGCTGTAGCACCACCCGCCTGGGCTCCCTGTGGCACATGCACACACACACACACACGCACGCACGCGCGCACGCGCGCACGCACACACACACACACACACACACACACACACACACACACACACACACACACACACACACACAGACGTACAAACACAGACACGTCAAACATTAAAATCAAACTGTTTAGGCATTTAGCATATGCTCTTGTCCAGAGTGATTTACTATAAGCAAGGAAACCACTTATGACTTACATACAGGAAGACAGTGAGTATAGTGCCCCAAGAATCTAGAATCCCAGATAAACAAAGAACCTAAAGCATACTGTATGTAAAAATATGTATAATTTAAACTTAAACTATGAACCTAGCCAAGAAAACAAACCAATCCCAAGTAACAAACACATGCAAGTGACCGAAACATGTCTGCATATGGTAGCGATATGCTCGGCCAATCGATGGCATCGATCAACTTGACAGCGTCCACTTTGTGGGAGTAAAGCCATTACATCGTAAACTGCAGTTTGTGGGAAGGATGCGAACATAAATACGATCAAGGACAAAATCGGCAGCATCCCCCCCACTGTGGAAACGGCCATTCAGCGCTGACACTGCCAGCAGACTGGGCTCTTTGCTGCGTGTCTGTCCTTTCCTTCCACGCGAGGGAGGAGCGGAGCAAAAGCAAATAATCCTCTTAGTCTTAACCACAGTCTCTAATTTCAGTAATGAGAGATAGGAGCAGATTGTGAGGTCAGGAGGCGGAATGTAAGAAGGTTGCCTTATTGGCGTGTTACATTGCTTTCGATTGACAGATTCACTGCTTGGGAGCCTGTATTTCCGCTATTGCCACCGAGACGAAGGTCACTATTTTGCCCTGTATGCAAAAAGTGATGCCGAATTTTACATTAATGCAATTTGACAGAAGATGAGGTCCACATACAGAAAAAAATAAGTCATACTATAATTTACAAAGTTGAGAATTTCTTTTACTGCAAGCAGGTGCATTTGACAACTTCCATCATCATCTGTGTCACTAAATTCCTAATATATCTACCGGTAAGCAGTCTGAATCGAAATTCCAACTATCCTGACATTTCTTTCCATACGGTGCACACTTTGTTTACAACAATATTAGCTTGCTTTTGTGGTGGTTTGAAGAAACTCCACCCTAACCCAATCCTGGGATCATCTGGTACACTGACTGGTACTGACTGGAAACAACTGCTTGAGAATTAGTTCAGGGTAAAAATGTCCCAAATAGGCAGACTAAAACTGCAAAGACATCTGCAAGAGAGACCTGGAGGCCTTGAACATCGTCCTCCTGGACACCTGGGAAGCTGCAGCATCAGCATGGCGCGCGAGACGGTTCATTGAGGACAGGCGGTCTCTCCAGGTTCGAGGAGACGCGAAGAGACTGAGGCAAAAGAATGAGGCCCGACACCAAACAGACAGACCGGCATCAGT